>OZ002741.1:214794003-215394003 GCA_963924295.1 Dioctria rufipes
GGAAACCCGACTTAAAAGTTCAAATCATGATAAGTCCAGGGTGCCTGCAGGTACACAATTTTTCTTTATTCTTTTATAATTGGAATTTCATTGATGAGTCGTTTGCGTAAATGTCGCTCCAGGGGCCGAATTCACTAACTCAGAGAGTTGTGGGGTTGTGGAGATGAGAGTTCTTTTGACACTCAACTCTCCACTAGGAATTCTGTAACTCGGGGAATTTATATTGGGAGCGCTACCAAACTCTCTATTCCACTCGACAAAACTCTCGGCTGCGTTAGTTGTGGAGAAGTAAGAAAAATGTTTCTCAACTGACAGTACTGTCTGCGTTTGTTGTGGTTTGTGAATGTACCTAGGTAACTAGAATTTTCATACTAAATTATAGGCTCACCGCATATCCTGGCTATGTTTACAAAATCAAATTATAGAAATCCTTCCAATACTTACAGAGAAATAAGGATTTTGGAGTCTCAAGGTACCCCTTAAAAATTTTAAATCACGCGAAAATGATAAATTTGGTCGGCTTCCAGTACAAAATAAATGCTATAAAAATATGCACGTTAAAGCTTGTATGTGGAATTTTGTCCCCTAATTAGATATTTGATTAGTTTTGTAGTCCAATAAATAGTTTGGGAGATAATTGCAAAAGAATTGAATCAGTCCTTCTTAAGATGGAAAAATGGCTGTTTTTTGGTACATAACGGACATATGTTCAACTCATCATTATGAAGAACTGGTAAGTCGTGGAAATTCACTTTTTAAGAGAAAAATGTTCACAACAGAGAACTAATGGATGCGAAATTAAGAACGGAAGAAATATATGCAAAATATAGGAACTGGGGTGTATATGACCCAAGTGCAAAAAATTCGTCTTTCGGCGGTACAAAGTCAGTTATGAAGTTAAAATGATCAAATAAAAAACTACACCACTCGATTACCCGCTTCTTATTCTTTAATTTGATACCAAATATGACGTATTTTGGTCAACCCCCAACGGGGGGTGGTACGACCCGCCCCATTCCCAAAAGCCCTTCCCCCAGAAATTGTTCACCTATATTTTTTACTGTAGGCCCTAAATCCGTAGGAAAATGACCCCAATGCTCTACGACCCACCCACACAGAGTTAGCCGTCTTTCAATTTTTCGATACTTCTCACGTTTTCCTTAACTCCCCGCCCCAAGTATGTTAGAGAATCTAGAATGGAGATTTAGGGAGTTTTAATTGGGGAAAACGAAAATTCTCATCTCCCGAACTCCCAAGCTCTCCGAGTTACAGAATCTGGCCCCAGGTCAAAATTTTTAGGTTAATTAGCATGCCCGAGCATGAGTGCTTCTTTTTTCCCTTTCCAGCATAGAGTTTCGCTGACAGGGCCGGACTGGGTCTTGAAACCAAACCGGGAAAATGCCGACCAACCACCCCTTTTGGGATTTCAAAAATGATTTTTTTTTTTAATAAGAGTGAGACAAATGAGGCACTTATTTCAGACAGGGTAGCTTAGGGGCGCCGTTAAAAAAAAACTGCGGGCGAAAAAATAACATTGCATTTGACAAACATAAATTATTTTTGAGTCGAATTGAATTTACCCGCTAGACAAGACTCAGGTTGCTACGTAACTCTGACAAGATACCAGCAAACGTTAAAGAAACAAGGACGAGAAAAAAGAAGCGAATTGAACTTTTTGAATCACAAGATGGTGACCCCAGTATGTCAACAAAACAAAAGCTTCCTACACTAATTTTTGAATCGATTGATGTTCTTTTATTCTTACTGCCGTGGAGGTATGAAATGTTGGATCAAGTTTTCGCAGATTTCTCCTTTCCGGTAATCTTCTTATCAAACTGGACGCCGCGTTTCGAGAAAAGCCGTTTTTGTAGCTTTCCAGAATCATATCTAAACTTTGAAATCGCGCGAGTTTTCTTAATATTGTCAATGACGATGTGAACGAAGTCTCAGCAAATTGAAGTTCATAAAAAATTACCTCCGATCTGCAATGGGTCAAGTAATATTGTCGAATGTAGATGTTTTGTCCATCGAAAAAGAAATGACAAGCATGCTGAATTTCGAAAATATTATTATATTAATATTATAAAACTGGTTCGCGATGAGAAAAGCTAGAAAAGTCCATCTACAAAATCTTGCAAATATTTCTATCGAGCTGTTCACCTCAATGTTTTTAAATGTACGTTACTCTCAAAAAATTAATATCATCTAATAATTTTATGCGCAATAAATATTATTTACTATTCTTATTATCAACTTTGTTCAGTCAGCTGCTAGACCAGGTCAGGATAGGTAAAGTTAAATAAGGTTATATACGTTTACCTTAGGCGCTAAAACGAGTCGTCACGGCTCTGCGTGAAGGAACTGAGGAAAGAAGTGAGTTCCTAACTCCTTGTTCCCTACTCTTTATTTTTGTAACCGATTAGAAATTCAACCGCTCTATCACTTATATATATCCCAATATAGTAATAAAAAAATTCCATTGCTTCACCCAATGTGGAAAAATTCAGACTTTTTCTAATATCTAATATTTTGATTTCTGCCAGTCTAAATTTTACTTCTGTGGCTGGTACTGACAGTAATACCGTATGGTATTAGTAATACTAGAAATTTGTCATAACTCATAAGTAAAGCCTGACTGTAATAATTTTGCTCACTGATCATGTATAAATGTACCTACTCCTACTCTACTTCAAAATTGATTTGGATCATATAAAATTACTCGATTTTTGAAAAAGTAGAAATAACACCAAAACTTAGATACAGTTTTTGTATATACATATTTTTTTTTTTTTTCAGTTTCGAATTTCTTTTAAAAGTACTCACAGGTATACCAACGCTTTGAAAGCCTTATTGGATCCTTTTGATAAAAAAAAACACATTTGGAAATGGGTTTTTCGAAATTAAAATGACATTATGCTAAAAAAATCGCTTATAAAAACAAAATTAATGCTATTGAAGCCTCAACAATTCCAAATTTTCCATATAAAATGCTATCTCTTCTGAATATTTTCAACTCGAAACGCTGCCACTACAGCAGCAACGTTTAGCCAGAGTACATGATAAATATGTGTGGGCACGATTAACCAAGAAACCACCGGCCCAAAGAACACCGGCCCATCGGGCTAGCGCACGATCGTCCGTTCTTCCAGTCCGGCTGTGTTCGCTGATATTTGCGTAAATTTTGATGTAGTTTCACTTTTTAAGTTTAATTCAAGTCATGCCCTTGTTTGGTTGTTAGTACGAGTGATAATTGCAAAGTGATAAGAAAGTAATTTCCTTGAGTAAATTAATTAGTATTAGAATCATTATGTAAAACATAGGTGTAACTCTTTTAAAAATATTTTTTTTTTTTTTTAATATCTCAAATTACCAAATATTTTCCTGTTATCGGTAACCAATAACACTTCAATTTCTATCCAAAATCCATTCCTATCTGTTAGCGTGCTATTATGTAACTTGAATGGAGTAATATCAAAACGACTTCTAGTAGCTGAATTACATAAAAAATAAAATTTAATTAGATTTTATAACATGAAATTTAGCTATAAGAACCATTTCGACTTTACTAGATTCACTTTACATAGTACCAACCCTGAATCTGCAAAAATTGATTGGTCGTGAATATTTTCATCGAGGAATATTCATTGACGTTTTCTTCGATGATTATTCAAGGCATCACACCCGTCCTAGGACATCGTGTGTAAATTTCATCGAAGGTTTCCTGCAGAAATGAGCCGATGGTGAATGACAAAGATGCAATACGGCTTCGATTTGGTGTTGCATCCATTTTCCGGTGGGC
Source organism: Dioctria rufipes (assembly GCA_963924295.1). Classification (NCBI taxonomy): domain Eukaryota; kingdom Metazoa; phylum Arthropoda; class Insecta; order Diptera; family Asilidae; genus Dioctria; species Dioctria rufipes. Next base: position 214,797,803 of record OZ002741.1, read on the forward strand.
CGTTGCTTCTAGAGACTATAGGTAAGATTTACTGATTTTATTCATATTAACTCGCATCGTACCAATTATGATCAGTTCGACTTCGAATTATAATTTGATCGAATTTCATTTTAGTAAATCGTAGTTGAAGAATGTTCTTGATACCTAATACCTACTGTAAAACTGTTGTGTTTTTCATCTGTTTTAGTCAAGCAGTATGCATACATGTATAATTGAAACTTGCATTTGGCAAAATAAATAAACAAACAAAAATTGAAATTGGTCTAAGATCAATTATTACGATACCCTAGAACTAGATGAATGCCCGTATATAATTTCGTATGGTCACCGGTCTGTGCAAATTTTATTGTTAACAAGGCCGTATGCAAAATTTCAGCCCAATAAGTGAACGCGCTCTCCAATTATCGTAAGGATAGATGGACAGACGAACAGACAGATAGACAGACGAAAGAAAAAACGAAGATATAAAAATTAATATAACTTTTAATATTACGCACGTTTGAAATAAAATATTTGACTTTCTTGTTAGTACTTTTTTCATAAACTTTTAGGGAATGAATACTTGCTTTAATTATATCAGATTACTTTAATAACAGAAACGTGTGGGGCTTCTTTTATCTAGGCCATATAGGGAGGAATAAATTACACTAACTACCTGCCCACCCCCTTCTTCAAAGATAATCTAGATCGCATGACTGTCGAGATCAACATATGATTTTCAGCTAAAATAGTTGGGGTATTCAGTTGATTCTATTCATTGGAGCTAACAGCCAAGAACCTCACTACGTATAAAGGATTTTCCAATAAGAGGTTTTATTTTAATTAGCCCGCTATTTCGGTAGATGTCACTTTTGGAGCTCTCATTTTTCGACATTTGACAAGTAGAAACTACGCCATTAATAAAAATGGAACGATACACGATTCAACAACGCATTGAGATTATTAAAATTCACTATAAAAATGGTGAAAATGTGGCAGAGACGGTTCGTAAAACTCGAACATTTTTGGGTCGTCGTGAAGCACCTTGTCGGACAGCAATACAGAAATCGGTAGAAAAATTCGAGCTGTCGGGACAAGTTAGTGATGTGAAGAATAAAACCCGTGCACGTCGCTCAAGAACAGCCGAGAATATTGCTGCTGTAGCCGAAAGTGTTGAAGAAAACCCAGGTTTGTCCATTCCTGGTCGTTCTTTGGAATTAGGCATTCCCCACACGTCATTATACCGTATTTTGCATAAAGATTTGGGTCTTAAGGCTTATAAGGTTCAGTTAACACAAGAACTCAAGCCGACCGATCATCAACAACGTCCAGTCTTTACTGATTGGGTCCTTGAAATGCATGAAAATGATCCGGAATTCCATCGAAAACTCATCTTGAATGATGAGGCCCATTTCCACCTCGATGGCTTCGTCAACAAGCAAAATTGTCGCATCTGGGGCTCGGAAAACCCAAGAGTTATTGTTGAAAAGTCTCTCTATCCTCAACGTATGACTGTTTGGTGCGGTTTATGGTCTCGCGGGGTCATTGGACCTTACTTATTCGAAAATGAGGCTGAAGCAACAGTTACGGTAAATGGATTGCGCTATCGACAGATGATTAATGATTTTTTATGTCCGGAATTGGATGGTATTGATCTGGACAACGTTTGCTTTCAACAAGACGGCGCTACATGCCATACAAGCAACGAAACCATTGATCTTTTACGGGAAAAGTTTCCGGACCGTGTTATCTCTCGAAGAGGTGATCACAATTGGCCACCGAGATCTTGTGACTTAACACCTTGCGACTTCTTCCTATGAGGCCACGTGAAAGAGAAGGTCTACGCCAACAGCCCAGCGTCCATTCAAGACCTCAAAGATGGAATTCGTGAGGCTATCGAGGACATAGGGCAGCCACTTTTCGATTTGGTTATGGAAAATTTCATGAAAAGGATATGGTCCTGTACGTGTGGTCGTGGTGGTCATTTGGCTGATGTTACTTTCCATTTTTAACGGCATACCTTCCTCTTTATAATGAAATAAAGATCCGATCATTTATCTCAAAAAATGGCATTTTTCTTTGAATATCAAAATAACACCTCTTATTGGAAAACCCTTTATTTCCATTTCACTTAAGAGGAGTCAGTACGCAGCAAAAGTTTCAATTTAGATACCAGCGAGCCTGTAGGTAATAAAATTTACTATACGTAGGTTTGTGTCCTGAAAGTGAGAAAATTCATATAATATTAGCGTAGACCTAGACCAATGTGGTCATTAGAGACATCTAGCGTAAAAGACAGAAACCCAACATGCGACAAAATTATACAATTTAAGACGAAAAATCGGTATTTGCTGTTCAAAGAAATTGAAAATTTTTAACGAGAAGTAACTCCCCTACATTTTTTTTTTCTCACATAATTGTTAAACATACCATTTTACATTGTATTCCAACAACTTTCAATGAAATATTACAATTTCTCGTCGGTGAAATATCGAAAGAAGAGACAAGTACTATTAGAGTGAAATAATTAAAAAAAAGCGGCACTAAAAATGAAAAACCTCGACGTTATTTACTAGATCTAGGCTTTATCTTTCTAAAATAGTCACAATCTAAAGAAATGAGGACACCTACTAACAGGAATTTGATTTGAAAAACTTCAATTTTTACCACTTTTTACAAGTTTCTGAGCTTATATCTCCATTCCAATACATTTTTTATTTACTAGACCTCTTCGTTGATATAAATCATCAGTCTGCTATAAATAGTTTGCCAGAAATTCGCATTGAAAAATGTGTGAAAGTTGCAAATTTTGGTACTGACTCCTCTTAAGATTACATTGTGCAACATCATCACATGCAAAATTAAAATTTTTCAAACACTAGGTACGGCAAAAACGACTTTAACGATGAAAATTTCCATTATCAAAAAGCTTAGGTACAGATAAACTTTAAACGTGACAATTTATCTAAAAGCTAAAAACCAAGGAGGAGGGTCACTGATAAATCTTAGTTGTTCTGCCGTTAACAATGTGTCGAATGTTGTGATTTTCATATTTATCTCATAATGCAATTCATGCATAGTCACGGTGTACCTACTATAATGCAAAGTCACGTCCTTCTCGTGACCTAAGAACATAAATTTAGCTTTTGTACACCTTATATACATACATACATAACATAAAACTCTAATTTATTGATGCAACCAAAGATTGCATAAATTAAAATGGAAACCCACATTTTGTAAATTGGCGAGGTCTGTCGGTTTTCTCATTTTCTATTAATCTAACATTTATGCGCAATTTAAATTTGAACTGTACATTGATGATAATTTAATTTGAAAAAACTGGTAGAAGGGAACGCTACAACTAAGCCTTAAAAGTTGGATTTCTAAACTAGAAACAGAAAACAGGATAATTACTTTGAAGGTGGAGAACTAATTTGAAATAAAACAAAAAACATTAAAACCAATTTTAGTACTGTACTGGTTGCATATTTTCAAAACGATGGAAGGTTTCGAGAACGAAAATGTCTCAGAGCTGTTTTTCGTCATACATATGATATGAACATTTTTATTTTAAAACTGGGTGCTTACCTTTTAAAAATTGATTTCCATATAATTTTTCTTTTTTTTATAATTTGCAATCCTATTAATATAGTTAATCTAATAGAGTAAGTACAGAAAATATGGACCACCATAAGCAAATTCAATAATAAAACTATGAATTGTAATTAAATCGCAATCTTTTATAAGAAGGAAATAGCCTCAAACACTCTATCCTACTGCTATATACTTTTATATATCAAGGGTATAACTACCCTAAGTCATTCACATAACATTTTGTACGAGAGAATTCTTCGACTTGCTGGGAAAGACAGTTGCCTACTGAAGTAGACTATAATTATTGTTATAGATAATTTTGCAAGAATGAAGCCTAGACGAAGGAGGCTGTTGTAGTTGCCTTATTTATTTATAATTCATATGACCATACATACGTACTTATATTAATTTTATTTTGAAATAATAAATTTATGTTATGTATTCCTTTATGAGGAGTCAGTACCAAGATTTGCAAGTTTCGTACATTTTTCAATACGAATTTCTGGCACACTATTTGTAGCAGAATAATGATTTATATATCTTAAATGAAAGGTAACGAAGAAATCTATTAAATAACTTCGGCAAAAATTAAAAAAAGGGTATTGGAAAGAAGATATTAGCTCGGAAACTGTTTTTCAAATCAAATTCCTATTAATAGGTATTCTCATCTCGTTAAATTGTGACTATTTTAGAAAGATAAAACCTAGATCTAGAAAATAACGTCGAATTTTTTCTTTTTAGTGGGGCTTTTTTTAATTATTTAACTCTAATAATACTTGTTTTTTCTCCCGATATTTCACCGACGAGAAATTGGAATATTTCGTTGAAAGTTGTTGAAATAAAAGGCGAATAGTATATTTAACAATGATGTGAAAAAACAAAATTTAGGAGAGTTAATACTTGTTAAAAAATTTCAATTTATGTGAACTGCAAATTTCCATTTTTCGTCTTAAATTGAATAATTTTGTCGCATGTTGGGTTTCTGTCTTTTACGCTAGATGTCTTTAATGTTGTCTGTGGTCTATGTCTAGGCTAATTTTATATGAATTTTAACACTTTCTGGACACAAACCTAAGTATAGTAAATTTTATTGCCTACAGGATCGCTGGTATCTAAATTGAAACTTTTGCTGAGCACTGACTTCTAATAAAATAAATTATGAAAATAATTATGTTTGAACTATTTCAAAATATGAAGTAAAATTAATGTTTATGCAGTGGCGTCTTTTTTTACATTTTTGCTTCGACTAATGTTTAAACGTAGATATGCCTCCGCAGAAGTGGATGGCTTTGGATAAGTAACATTAGCACTTGAAATTTCTGCAGATGAAGCTTTACTACACGGAGCACTATTGAGCGGTTCTGGAAAATCTAATGGCTCTAAAGTCTGTCTTTCACAGGGCCAGTTGGTGAAGTTTCATTCTCAGTCATCACGTAATTATGGCAATCAATTGCAATGAAATCGTCGTTGAAAATGTTTCTCTTAAATAGATATATTCACCCTTTAACAGAAATGTCTCAAGATTATATTTGTATGCTCAGCTCATGAGTTCGATTACTTCGAAATAAATTAAAGAGCGTGCATTGTTTTTCATCCAACAACGACTTTCTTCAGAAAAAGTTTTTTGAAAAGGACCCAAAAAGGTTTTATTTTATCGACTGGTTGAATCTTATGATTTGAGTGTGGTGGGATTGAAAGCAGGTGAAAGCGATTTTCTCTTGTTAGATCTAAAATATCAATGTTTCTCATATGACTAGTATATCCATTCAATATGAGAAGCACAGGTGATATAGCTGATGGTTTCATCATCTGTAGAAAGTGTCTGAAAAACATGGTAATCAAAGTTGTTTTGACCCACCCGGAAGGGTGACATGCGCAAATTGATCCCGGGGGATTGGACTTTCTTGATAAAAAGTGGGTTATTTCTCTTACGTGGGAATATGAACATTGGTGGTATAAATTATCCTACTGCGCTCATGAACATTATGCAAATAATCAATGAGCCGCTTTCTGCTGAGGTAATTATTCTAATTTGCATTTTCCCTTGAAGCCCTAAAACTTTGGGAAATTTCGCTGGGACTACTGATATTCCCATTTCATCTATGTTGTAAATATTGCTCCTCTCTTTTCTATTCATTTCTTTCTCTAACAAATCGAAAAAATGCTGGACGAAAGAGATTGATGGAGTTTCAGAAATAGATATAACCAGTCCCTTTTTGATGGCTAACTGAAACGTTAACGATCTAACGTCTCTACTTGTCAATCCAAAGAATTTCTCTCTGTGGTTAGTACGTAATCAACAAGTGACTCTTCTAAATCTGGTGGCAAAAAAGACTTTTCACCTAGAAGTGTAGGTTTTGGTACATTACAGTGTTTGGATGCTTTAAGATATCCCATTTTTTTTCTCTTATTGCACACATTGTCCCATATTTGGCGCAATTTCGTAAACGGTGTAAGTCGAGGAGGCATCGTCTGTAATTAAAAAAAAATATGGACAACTGGTCCATATATACTTACTCTGTAATGGGCCATATTACTCGCACAGATTGAATGATGAAATAAAACTTTTTCAAAGTAAACTTCACACAAAAATCTTAAGAATATGAACTGAAAAAACTGACATAAGAAACGTATTTCCACACTATATTATAAACTTTTGGATAACATAACATGATTAAATGTAAAATGGTTATCAAAACTTACTAAAAAATTGCAACGAAATGGAGAATAAACAAAAATTCACAGCAACTAGCTGCGTGCGTTCCTTCATGAAATACAGAGTAACAAGGTATGATCGTCCGGGCTATCAAGTGCGTGTGACGTCACACGAATCGATTTTTAAAATGGGAAAAATAAAGTGATAACATTTGTGTAAACTTATACCACTGGATCCATTGAAAATGTTGCAGTAAATATAATATGAGTTTCTTACCATAAATATACATTGAATTTGTTAGTTTACAGCGGATTTCAAGGATCAAAACAAAATGCCACGAAACTTTTATCGATAAAAAATGCAAAATAAGACTGAAGGACGTATAATTTACTAATTTGCACTCTTTGTTGATTATTCAAGATCTTTTTATTATTTCTATAGTGAAATTAGTTAGTGCTAATGGTAATTTTCTCAAATAGAAGGCAAATATGCAATGCATCATAACGAAGTGTAAAAAGTGGGGTTAGTGTCCCAAGTAACAATTTTCTTAATTTTTGGTGACTGAAGGTGATGGGTAGTTTTATAAGGGGTATATAATGGTTACTCGGTTATGTAAAAATTTCAGTGGTTATATAAGAGTTTTATAATATTACCAATTGGTGACGTAGTTATATTAGAGTTTTTTAAGGTTACTAATGGTTATCGTGGAAGTAGGTTACTAAGGGTTTTATAACTTGGTGATGGAAATGTTACAATCACCGGTCTATATAACTTAGACTAACCATTACTAGAAGGTATATAAGAAAGTTTTGTAATTGTTTTGATCACCACGTTATATAACTTATTGGTAATAAGGGTTTATTGCGGTATCCGTGGTTACCCTTATATAACTCGACAACTTTCAGTAATTTCGGTGACTTTAATAAAAATTGGGAACTTTCGGTAATACATATACCCACTATAAAATATCGTAAAATTTTTTGGTGGCCCTTTAGTAACTACGGTGATCGTTATAAAAACAAATTACTTTTAGTGTCGAATGGAGCCATTATAACACTACACGGCGCGCCCAACAAAACTTATTTTAAGAATAACTTGACACATCCTTCGGTATTACTTTAAGATATATAACGTTACCAAGGTAACACAATATAACCAAAGGGTATATAAGAACAGTAGACTGATTTTCGTTACTATAAGATATATAATATTACCAAAGGTAACACAATATAACCTAAGGATATATAAGATCACGAACTTCTGATTTTTGTCACTATAAGATATAAAACATTACCAAAGGTTACATATTATGACTAAAGGGTATATAAGGATCATTTTCGAGGTATGGTAGTTTATATAATATTTCTAGAAGTTTTATAAGGGTCATTCAGTTTATATAATAGAGACAGAGTTTATGTAAAACTACTTGAAGTTTTATAATGGTAATTAGTTCATTTAAGTACAAGCCGCCATTTTTTTCATCTATGCATTGCAGATAAAAAAGAAAATGTCGGATTAGTCAATTTTTTATATTGCAGATATATGGCTTCCGTTTTATTTTTATATGAAGAAAATACATCTTTTTAGGTATATAACATTTCTAAATTATGTTATGTTATTTTTATGAATTAATATCACCTAAGTGAACATTTTTAATTTTGTCATATTTAATTAAAATTATTAAAAATTGCTTATTTTTGGAGGGGTCTGTATTTTTTAGAAGTATCTACGATGATATTCACAGTAAAATTTCAATTGCAGCTGAATTTCACCACATATATGCCGCAAAATTGTACTTCTGAAATGTAAAAATATTAAACCCTTCCATTATAAAAATGCAATACAAAAAAAAAATCGAAATTCTATGTCAAGATAGGTTTCGTAAATATTTGCATATTATTGTTTTATAAAGGTAACGAAAAATAATTTCCCTAACATTTCAATCACTGAAAGTAATCAACCTGAGAATTCCAAGCGTTGTGGAAACGTTACCATCACCATTATAAACAAAGTTTATAAAGGTAACCGAAACATTACCGCAACCACTGCTATGGCCAAAATAAATTAATCGAGAGCACCTTGGGTTATATAAGGGTTTTATAAGAAGTTATATTAAGGTAACCAGAATATTTTGGTTACTCATTTTATAAAACTTTTAGTTATATAACGTTACCTAAATCAAGTCACGGTAACCTTTATATAATCCTCCATTTAAGCTCTATAAGGGGTTTATAGTGGTTACAAAGAGGTTTCGAGTACTAGTCTGTATAACTCAAGTTATATAATTTGGTAATGGAAACCTCACCGTTACTACTATATAAAAAAAATTGTTTCTTGGGGTGGCAAATTAAAATATGGAATTCAATTATAATAATCTTCCTTCAATTTATCTTTATGTTTAGAAAGTAAAATGGTACTGATTTTAAGATTTTAAATGGATCCAGTAGAATAAATTTACATAAATATTGAACTTTATATTTTTCACTTTTTAAGAAACGCGTCATGCGAATCGATTAACACAGAAAAATGGCGAATCTATGGTGCCAGAAGGTCGTGTTACAATGTATAACCAAAGAACATAAAACTTAATAAGAAGCTTCAGCTGGCCTCTTAAAATGCACACGATGTATGCTGCGGTCGGGAGTTAACAGACGGTAAGAAACAAAAATTTGAGACTAAGAGAAAATTTCTCTGTCACACACCGATTCCAGCCATGCATATAGTTTCACTTTCACTTTGCTGTCTGACTGCTTGTTGGCCACCAATTCCTATCCCATTCACTCATCTTACTATTCTCCCTCTGTTCTATTGTAATATTGTACTGGGCTGGTTTAGACGGTGTAGTTTTTGCATTGCGTGATTGCCCATTCTGTTTTGTGCAAGAAGGGAAAAACTTGCTGTGCGTTAACACGGTATAGTTTTTGCACGTGGCGCAGAAAAATAGGAGCAGTCCTTTTATCGATTACTTCTAAATGAAAATTCCCTCAAACAAAATATTTTTGATGAAACCGGTTACCAAGGGAAGACGTAAAAGAAGCAAAGAGAACACGCAATGCAATGTATGGGCAAGATGTGGTGTGCAGGTGATGGTTCTGGTACTGGTGTGCTTTGAAGACCCACCGCTCGCCACCGCGCTGAGTGACGAATCGTCAGAAGTCACAGAATTTTCGTACAATTTGAAAGAGCGGGTCGTAATATGACTACAGGTGACTAGGATGTTGAGTGGCGGGTCGTCAGAAAGCAGAGAGTTTTTGTAAAATTTTTGAGAGCAGATCGTAATGCCTAATCTACAATGCATGATAAAACCACGTCGTCAAAACGATATCGATTGCTGAATAACGCATATAAATACACGAAATATGTAAGTAGTGGTAAGCTGCCAAATAAAATAGCTGTTGACCTGTCAATTATCATAAATGTAATTGCTTTCTGGATTTCATTACAGAATTACATCAAAAGAAGTATTTGGTCTCAATATTTTATACTATAATATAGTAAACTTAGTAATCTAAGAAATTGCTTGGGACAAGTCAAACAATATAAAATATTTCTTTCAAGACTGAAAGTACAAGTTCCAGCTTACAGCTGTTTTGTTCTACATTCCCCTACATGGTTCTGCATTATGCTGAATACACCTGAGGTATTACTACATCGTTTTTGCTGATTAACTACTACGCATATGCTTGTGCTCATGTCGTCAAATGAATGAAAGAGAGGAGACATTTTTGCAAGCATGAATTTTCAAATGCATGAGTGGGAAGCAGACACAAAAATTCATGTCGTTTTGACGACGTGGTTTTACCATGCATTGTAGATTAGGTATAATAATACGACCCGCCATATAAAGCTTCTTTTCAATATACGAGATGCGTATTTTTTCTGTTGGATGTTCTTTGGTATAACGTGCGTTCCTTTCGAATCTCACCAACTGACTAAAGTAAAACAATCAATCAATCAATCAGAGCTCTTCACACGCGATATACGAAACAAAACGAATTATGGCGAAATTATAAATCGAACCGATATCCCGGGATATTTGAATACATTTACGTACAGGCTTTAATTTTGGCCTAGGTTTCACTTATGTCTTTGATTCACTTTACACTTTAATTGTTCGAATAACTCTTAACTTTAGGTTACGCGATGTCGAAAAATTATTACAGATTGTTGCGCGACGGCAAGCTGTGCTCTTGTCTTTTGTAACTGAAGTAAAACCGGCTCGGACTTATTTTAAATACAACTCAATTCAGTCACGTACAGTTTTTTGTTCTCGAGATATAGCTGTGGGCAATTTTGGGCAAAATGCAAACTGATTGGTGATTTAGGCGTGAACTACAATTACAACTGATCAGTCGACTACGACTTTGCCCAAATTGTTAGGTTAGGTTAGGTTAGGTTAGGTAAGAGGGGTGCCGCTAGACAACCAGCCAGCCTCACTTAGACCTCCAACGGGTCCATTGTGTCCCTAGACCTTATGGGATAACCCTTCAAGCCGCGGATTTATCCTGCTTTCCTTGGGAGACTCAGGATATATCTAAGACCTTTAACGTAGATCCATCCTGCCTCTCTCAGAAAACTCAGGATGTATCTGAACTTTGTACTTTGAAGCTACCCCAGACTTGAAAAGAAGTAGCTACCTAGTAGCCTTCCTGTTTTATAAATCAGAGCGGGGCATTCGCAAAGCACATGTTTGACGGATTCAATTTCCTCCGAGTCCCTACAACTCCTGCAGAAATCGTTCGCCGCTATTCCCAGTCTTCTAGCATGGTCCCCTATGGCCCAGTGACCCGTCATGACCCCCTCCTAGATTCCTGGTATTTGCTCTGCTGCTATTAAGCAGTTCCCTTGTTCTTTTCCTGTCATATGCAGGCCACAATTGCCTCGCAATATGACAGGTATCTCTGGTGGTCCATCGGAGGCCGGCCTTTTGATAGACGTCCCTGATGATTTCCTCTTTTAGAGCTCCGATTGGGATCCTCACGTAAGCTACAGCTGCGGAGCTATCCAATTCGGAGCCCCTTTTGGCCAACTCATCAGCCATCTCGTTGCCTGAGATATCTTTATGGTCAGGCACCCAGATTAGGGTCACCTTGTGCCTTACAGTCAATTCCTCAAGCCTGGTTTTGCATAACTGCACCAATTTTGATTTTACCAGCCCAGCATCCAGCGCCCTGATGGCTGCCTGGCTGTCAGTATATATGCAGATGTGCCGTGCGTGCTCTGTGCACATGGATACCAATGTTGCCGCCTGATAAATCGCTGTGAGCTCTGCCTGAAAAACACTGCATTTGTCAGGCAGTCTATAAGACTCGTGCCACTGGAGATCTCTAGATTACACTCCAGCCCCTGTGCCCGCACTCGTCTTGGAGCCATCCGTAAATGTAGAAATATCGGATGTAACGACCACCGCCCTCCCCTCCCAGTCACTCCTGGTGGGCATCATTACATTGACACCCCCACCAAAATTCAGGATGGGTACTTGATAGTCTGTTTCTACCCTGCAATCCCTACAGTCTACCTTCTGGAGTATATTGGATATTGCCCAAAACTCCTCTCCGTCCACCAGTCCCCCGCTCTAAGCCTGACAGCACTAGTTGCCACCACACCCTTACAATAAAAGTCCAGCGGCAATAAGTCAAGCATGACCTCCAATGCTGCCATGGGCGAGGTGCACAGACACCCAGTAATACCCATACAGGCGGCTCTGGATTTTTGACAGCACATCCAAGTTACAGTTCCTCGTCAGTGCCGTCCACCAGACCGTGTAGCCGGAGCAGAGGATGGGCCGAACTATGGCTGTGTACATCTAGTGTACCACCCTGGGTTTTAATCCCCAAATTGCCCAAATTGTAAATGCATGTTGCAAGATACAATTGTAACTTCGACTTCGACGACTGCACTGCGACTGAAACTAAACTTTCCTCGAAAAGTTGGTGTTGGCTGCAGACAACTTCAGTTCAGTCGGGACTTCTGGTTTGTTCAAGCAGTTGAAGCGTTAATTTAATTATAAAATTCACCTTATCGTCGACTTCGACTTAAAATCAAGTCGCAGTCGACAGATCAGTTGAAATTGTAATTCAGGCCTAATGATTACGATTACAATCTGTAATCATGATTACAGATTGATAATATTAATCAGAAAAGTAATCACTTTTGGCGATTGATGACTGATCAATCGTAACCGTAATCATCATTACATGATTACATTTTTTTATTACAAGTTTGGAATAGTTTTAAAATTGTAATTAAAGGAAAACAAATATTGTTGTGTTTCTATTCCGAAACCGGTAGTGGCATGGTACATAAACTAATGTTCTTCAGCACATATCTGTAGTGGGACGGTAACTGGATATCTGATATTTGTGGATTGGCAAACGGTATTATTAGCAACTAAGAAAGGGAAAATTTCATATACGGTTTTGTTATTAGAGTTAGAATCTTCTTTATGATATCAAAAACAATATTATACCGTTTTGTTAGGTAGTGACTAGTAAATGTAATCTTTCATCCTCACTCTTGCTAACTGCTCTTCTAACTGCTGTATATATGCTGCATTTCAGAATAATTCACATTGCCTTATTCTACAAAAGTTGCATTTTGCTCTTGGATTCATTCGAACTAGCATATAATAATTTGGTGCAATATGAAAAGTGTGGCTAAATCAAAGCATTAAAAGGCATTATTGCATTTTCCATGCTCAACGACTTTCTTATACTTATACTACCTTTTTTTCACACATAATCAAGATCCTCGAATTTAAGTTGATAATCAGATATGTGCGAGTCTCTATCAACCAAAGCACTTACATTCCTTATACTGACTCCAATTAATCCATGACAGTATCTTGGAGTTTTCTACAATAAAGATTCTTACGATCACATATTGTTTTTTTTTAGAACTAAATTTTAAAATCTTTTATAAAGTTTCATTTGTAATAAAAAAAAAAATTTATCATGATTATGGTTACATTTTCCTAAGATTCCTCGATGTAATCATGATTAATGATTGATGGGTAATCATGATTGATGTAATCCTGATTATATGTAATCATGATTGATATGTAATCATGATTGATTTAATCATGATTATTATTCTGACTACAAATGTAGCTGATTACGCCCAACATTGGCTGTGGGCCATATTCAGACTGAATTACAATGGACGTAACTCAACGGAACGGAGAGGAATGTCAAATCGTTTTTTTTTTTTTGTACGCTTCTCAATGAAGCTGCGCACATCAGACGGAAGCAGTCGCAACCGTACGCAACAAATTTGATAAAATCTGAAATTAACGCAACTGAACGGAAGAACATAATATCAAATTTGCAATAATGGATTGTTTATCTAGTCCCTGCGATAGATAACTTGTAACGTACTTGGACTGTGTTTCGGGTCAGCTCTAGAGTACGCCAGGGAAAATGAGTAGTGCAACGATGAGAAGACGAATCGGCCCCTACTCGGGCACCAAAATTGTATTTTTAGGGTGAATGAATGGTGCTATATGAATGATAAGACGTATTTTTATGTTAACTCCAATGGTCGTTTATTTCTCACTAAAGCCCTAATACATTTGAGCTAGTTTTGCTTGGTTAACTAATAGTCAAATGAAAGGAATTCACTGGATCTCTAATCTATGTGTTAGTTATTTAGTTCAATACTTATGTTTATGGCTAATTGTCAAGTTCAAATAAATCACTGATTCACTTCTACTTGTTAACTTTAAATAGATCACTGGTTCACTGATTCTGTTGGCTTCGTTGAATTCATTTGACGATGAATATCATACGGCGGGTGTGCGTAGATTTATTATCGCGAGCGGAGTTATCTGTATCAATGGTCTGTACACGGCTGGTCTTGCATCCACTGGAGCATATTGTTCGGTAACTAAAATACGGAGGGTCTCGTATACATAGAGTTAGACGTGGATATACACACATCTCGGTAAATAGAGCACGCGGTCTCCTATTCCCTGGAAGTAAATGTGGATATACACGCCTCGGTGAATAGAATACGGATGGCCTCGTAGCGGCTAGCGAAGATGTGGATGTACACACATCTAAAGATATGAACACGGATGATCTCGTGTTTTCTCCAAACAGACGTGGATGTTCACACGCCTCGGCGATTAGAATACGGATGGTCTCGTATTCGTTAGAGATATGGATGTATACATACCTCAAAGAACATAACACGGATGGTCTCGTGTTCTACTAAAATTAAACGTGGATATGCACACGCCACGGCGGCTAGAATACGGATGGTCTCGTATTCGTTAGAGGGGTTGTGGATTTACACACATGGTCTCGTGTCTTCTCCAAATAGACGTGGATGTTCACACGCCTCGGCGATTAGAATACGGATAGCCTCGTATTCCCTGGCGGAGATGTGGATGCTCACAGACCTCAATATATCGAACACGAATATTCTCGTGGTGACTATAATCAGTCGAGTTAGATGGATGATCTCACCTAACAAGACTGGGGGATGGTTGGGAGGATGTTCACTCCTAACAAGCTTTGATCTAGCACAGCAGTCGCACTGCGAGATCTTGTCTGGCAGACTGGTTAAAATCAACTGCCGACTATGGCCTGGCGGCTCGCCTTTTATAGCACTGGTTGCCGCCGGCAGACGAACAACCAGTACTCATTGCTACCGGCAGGTGACGGTTATCAGTATAGCTGACTGGTTTACGCTAGCTATCACTCGGTGAGCGGCTGATCAATAGCAATACAAGTCTATACATGATTGTGTGCATCATATATTAATGGCTGTCATTCAGAGCACCATACATCTGATAATGAAATAAGAGAAAGAAAAATAGAGAAATTTGAGTAGCGTTATAATAGCTACTATATGAAAAAATGAAACCATTTACAATAAAGACAAGGGATTTCAACAAACTCAGCAGTAATTCCTACGTTGGTATTTTCTCTCTTGTTTGTTTAAAAAAGCTACTGTAGGTCATTTTATTTCAAGTTCCTAAAGACACTGTTGTAATATCGCGAAACGTTTCTATTATAAACAGCAAATTCAACAGAGTTTGATAATTTTATCCACATTTTTCGATTCAATTTTGGCCCAAACATCGTTATCACTTTAAATTATAGAGGCTATCAGCAAGCACTGTCTCAGTCAGACAACTGAGACAAAACTTTGAGCAACCGTCTCAGTTGTCTCAGTTCAAACCAGTAAGCTGATTTGCCAATTTTAACCACAGAAAACGGATAGTTATAATAATAATAAATAATAATAAATTTAGGAAAGTGTTGTTAGTTTATTCAAATAGTTCAATAAAATTTAATTAGTAATTAGAATCACAAAATAACGAAACTGAGTCAACTGAGACAAAAAAATTCAGTTTCACTTGTCTCAGTCGCTCAGTGGTTGCATTCGATTTTTGTAGCTCAATATGGAACTAAGATAGTTCACCGAAAGAGAGAATATCTCACTTGAATCACTGAGAATGTGCTTGCCGAAAGCGCCTTATGTATGCGTCTATTGTAAGCAGCTAATGTTCACCTCTGTTTTGCTGCGTAAACTTGACGTACGTTTACATGAATACTTGAAGTATACTTCAAGTAGATATCAAGTAATCAAAATTTGAATTCAAGTATACTTGAGTCAAGTGAGTCAAGTAAATCAGAAAATTTTGTTCGATTTACTTGAAAAAATTCATGTAAACGCTACTTCAGTACTTGAACATTTTTCAATTCTGCGAGCATGAAAACGGCAAAGAAGAACAAGAAGAAGATTATTGTCGATAATTAAGGTTGTCATTTGTAGCACTTTTCTCAAGATATTTATCTGAAAATCCGTACCTATGTATTGAATCTAAAGCAAAGTTGCCACTTCAAGTAAAATTTCAAGAAATTTCAAGTCAAATAATTGGAATTAATTCAACCAAAAACCCTAATTGAGTTTGAAGTGGATTTCAAGTCAAGTACTCAAGAATTCATGTAAACGTACTGTATGTCTGTTCATTTGAAATTTTGCCGATATCGATATTGATAAGAAAAGATTACAAAAAATGTATAATACAAAAACCCTCACTGAATATTGATTATAATCTATAGTATGTAACTCTTGTTTGAAATCAAATAAGTGTGTTAGATTTTATCGGTCTACATATTCTTCGAGAGCACAAATTTATTTTGCTTTTAGTATAAAATAAATTTTGTTAATAACTTTTAAACGGAAGCAGATATTGAGGAATACTTCATTTGTTTTAAAGCATTTTTAATGGATCACATTTTAGAAGAAAAAAAAAATATGTCCTATGGTAAAGGTTGTACAGGATCAAGGTATTTTTATGAACTTTTTTCAAAAATAAGTGGACCTGTATTGAATAAAAAAATCTCTTATCTAAACTAAACGCGATCCCAGCTTAAGAATTGAACAATTTTCTAATAACATTATGAGCAATAAAATTTAAACATAATAAGTGTTCAGTCCACCGACGTGTTGTGATTTCCCCGATGTAAACACATTCCTAAAAAGAAAAAACAAAGGAACCACAAAGAACCAAATTCTAAATGAAATCAACAAAAAGCACTTACCTGACTGTTGGGAATTTCCTTCCTTTGACCTAGCGACGTCCAAAGATTCCAACGAAGAGTTAAACACCTAAAACATATCAAATTATTATTATTTTTAACAAATTTTATAAAAAATTTCATCAACTTACCTTAAACATACATTCCTCCTACATTTATTGATGAGAGCAATTGACATTACGTCAATCAGCTGTATGAGGTACGTTCAGACATCGCATCAATCGTTGCTAGGGCAACACCGAGAGGCGACATCTCATAACTGGATGCGGCGGCTATATAAAGCCGACGAGCCGCAGCAGAAAATCATTCTTGGTCCAGAGCTCATCTGGTTTAGAGACTAATCTAAATACAAGAATATTCCCAACCTCATTATAGAAGATTAATTCTATATTTCAGAGAATAATCTGAAACTCCTATCATTTCCAAAAATCCATCCCACACCTAAGCAGAAGTTTAATTCTGCGCAGAGATTAATCTGCGACACTCCTTCCTACACCTAAGCAGAAGTTTAATTCTGCGCAGAGATTAATCTGCAATACTCCTGCCCACGTCTAAGCAGAAGAATAATTCTTCTGCAGAGAATAATCTGCTACATCTCCTGCTCATATTTACAGAAGAATAATTCTGCTGCAGAGATTAATCTGCTCTTCTTCTTCTTTGTAGTAGCATATTGCTACACTCCTGCGCACGCTCAAAATACTGTCAGAGACTAATCTGACTAAGTTAACAATTATAGCAATTTACTTCCTTGTGCCCTCACGCACGAGCGCATTAATATTTTCCCTTTTTTTTGTGTGTTTTTATGACTGATAATAATTCTAGTCCTCTCTCCCTTTTTCAGAACGAGGAGAAAATTGGCAGCGCCTGAGCGGGAGATCATTGATTTTTATTTTGAATTTTAATTTGTTGATTTTTTTATTGAATTTTATATTGAAGTTTTAGTAGTTTGTAGGTTAGTTTTTAGTTCTGAATTTTTGTTAAATGAATTTTGTGATATTAGGTTAAGCAAATGAGTTTATAGTATTTTAATTTGAATAAAAAATTTTATATTTGAATTTGAAAAAACTGAGTTGTCCATTAAAAACCGGCACTCCCTCCCACGAATGAGACTAGCTCTCACAATAAGACAATTTAACAGGATATATTATGAGATAGATATTCAGGGATAAATTATTACCCTTTATTTTCCTACAAAAGGTGTTTTTTATATAATTCTTCGTAAAACATTATACTTTTTCTTTAAAATAAGCTGCAGACAATGATGATAATTAGAATCAAATTTAGTGTCAACATTTCAATGGGAAGCAGTTCAAAATAGAAAAACAAATTAAAAATGGAAAATGATACTCAAATTGATTTTTTTTTAAATATTCTGATACCATAAAAAAAGCAAAAATTAAATCTACGAAAACTGGAAAATTCCCTGTAACAATTTAATGGTTCCTAAGATGGAAGGTCTCAAACTGGCAGGAAGAACACCATCCTCCAACTTACTAATCAATCGCTATAACTGCTGTAGAACGTGAAGTTCCGGATTCACGGAGATTTGAACGCAGTTGTATCAAACGTATATCAGGGAGGAAAATACAAGAAAATAAGGACCACATACAGATAGTGGAAGGTCAAAAGGAGGCCCGAAATAAAACAAATGGTATAGATAATTACTTACAGTCTATATGGGAATTAGTACCAAAGAAAACGGAGTGAGCAACTAAATTTTTAGTATGCTATAGTTTGCCAGGAATTGATGACATCATTCCTGTCATTCTACAGAAGATACAAGAAATTGTACTTTTGGAGCTCATGGTGATAAATGTATATTCCCGGCACCTGGAAGAAAACCAAAGTGATTTTGATTCCTAAAACAGGCCAAAATGGACACATGATAGCTAAAAACATTAAACCTATTAGCCTTACGTCATTTCTCATGAAATTTTCGGGTGAGGTTCGGGACGGTTTAATTTCCATCCAAATGGTTGTATTGTGTTTAATTTGGTTAGTTAATGACGATTTTCTTGGACCTTTAACGCAGACTTATATTTAGGTGGAGTGGAGAACCCGCTGTAAAAACAGAGGTCGATAAATTAAAGTGATGAATCGAA
The DNA here is from genome assembly GCA_963924295.1 of Dioctria rufipes. NCBI lineage: Eukaryota > Metazoa > Arthropoda > Insecta > Diptera > Asilidae > Dioctria > Dioctria rufipes. The sequence goes on from OZ002741.1 coordinate 214,816,690, forward strand.
TATAAAATGAAAATGTCCAAACACCCAAATTAAAATTAGTTTACGTTATTTTACAAGTTATACGTGCAGCTCTCATGTTATCAGACCTAACATTAGACTAAAATCACTTTTTATTCTTGGATTTTAGGTTATAGTTAAAATAAAGGCATATGCTACAATGTATGTAAATGAGTCATATAAGAAACATGATGATGATGAAAATCCTACCTACATAAATTTAAAAATTAGATTGAATCCATTAAAGGCACTATAACTACTGACCCTCGATTTACACGGTGGATTCGTTCTCCAAAAGTATGGTGTAAATCGAAAGCGTGTAAATTGAAATCGTACAATTAAATTCATGTTTTATATTGAAAAAGTATTCATCTAAAGTAAAACAATATAACATATTTCTTTTTAATTATATTAATATATTTTGATATTATAAGTATGTAGTTTTTCATAAATTAGTATTACATAGGCATCTGTAGTGCCATCGACCGTCGGCCTCTTTCGTCGTCGTTATTGGATTAGTTCAATAAAGTTAGACGTCATCCACTCTATTGAAAAAGGTTTCCTCTTTAACCAATCTGCGCTGGCTGTTTCTATCGATATAGAAGGTACCTTTAACAATGTCCTTCACATAAGCTTATTGAAATGTTAACGAAACATGGAGTGAACCGGTCCCTAAAAACTGGATCTCAAACATGTTGAACAATAGAACTGGCTTTGTCGACCTGGGCGGGGTAAGCAGAGAAAAAATAGTACAGAGAGGCACCTTCCGGAACAGTATGTTACGCTAAGGACCTGGTAATCTTGATCACCGGCAGCTACTGAACTTTTCGGACTTGTGCAGAATGCTATCCGAATGGATTGAGCTACGGATTTCGGAATTTGCATTAATCCATTGAAAACAGATTTATGCCTCTTTACTAAGAAAAGGAACACTCCCAGATTGAATTTGCCCTCTATCGGCTCTACACGTTTGGAACTGAAGGACAGAGTAAAACATCTGAGTAACATATTAGACAGAAAATGAAGCTGAAAACCACACCTTGAGCACAGAGCGAATAAAACTCTTCGGGGTTTCGCGATATGACGCAGATCTATGGAAAAAAGTGGAGACTTATACCACGGATGATATTTTGGATCTACACTATTGTCATCAGACCCATGCCAACCCACGGTCCTGTGGTGTGGTGGAAGGCAATGGAGCTCACCAATTATCGCAAGTTATTGGAGAAGATTCAAAGATTGTCTCCTTAGTGTAAGTGGCACTCTAAAGTCAACCAGCTCGAGTGCTCTTGAGGTCATCTCCAACATACGCTCCGATTATATACACGTCAAGAAGGGGGCGTCAATCGCTACTGCGCTGAGGCTGGACCTCAATCGGAGCTGGATTCACACTGGTACAAGAGTTCCACATGAATTCATCTTTTAATTCGTGCAGTCCATCGTGCCTGTCATAGACAAAGACAGCGATCACCTCTTCGAGATTATGCTGACGAGCAACTTTAAATCAAAAATTCCAGATAGGGTGGAATGGAAATCACAATCTGTACTTCAACCATTTACAAACCCTATCATATATACAGACGGCTCCAAATCGGAAGATAACACCGGAGCAGGTATTTTCTGCGAGGAGCCTAACATAGAAATTTCCATTCATTTTGAAATCTATGAAACGTTTTCCAGGTGAAAGTCAAGGCCATTCTTGAAGCGGGAAAGTATCTTATAAAATCAGACACTAAGAACAAGGAGATTACAATCTGTTCGGACAGGCAGGCAGCTGTCCAGGCCTTGTTAAAACCTTTTACAACCTCCAAACTCGTATTAGAATGTAAAACCACCCTGAATGCCCTATCTCGTATCAACGGGGTACTGGGTGCCAGGTCATGGCGGAGGAAATTACCTCCACAATAGGAATCGCACCAAAACACTTTTTCCTCTACTATCTCGACTTGGGCCAACTGCCAACACAGTCATCTTTGGTTGGATGAGCTTTCATATAGAACTACAAAGGAGCTGTGGGGCTCACTAAACGCAAATGAAACCAAAGAGTTACTGGGACTAAGCAAGCCAACCCTGAGAAATCTAATGTCAATTCTCACTGGACACTGTCTTCTCAGGGGTCACCTGCTTGTTAAAGATCCGGTGACACATTTGCTTTGTCATTGGCGGGCTTCTCAGGAAAACGTTACAGATTCCTTGGCTCACACCTTCTGGAAAAACTGCATGAAGCCGGAAAGAAGGGTTGGGGCCAATTTTGAATTTTGTTAGAGCGTCCGATTGGGACTTACAAGCAATTGCTCATAATCTGGAGGGTGAAAAAAGGGCCTTGTTGGAGCCTATGTTTAAGGGACCCTTTTCGTTTCAATCCAATCCCAATCCATCCCTATGTAACACACTAATACACGCTCCATAAAACGGTCCTGGGGAAGACCGTTCCTATTACTGCCATAGTCTGTCATCTGCCATCGCAACTGTATTTAGGGCTTAATTCCTATCCTATTTGTTGCTTCATTCCGTTCTGTTGCATTGCGGGCCTTGATCTCCTCTTTCGAATGCTCAGAGCTCAGGCATAAAAATTTTCAAGCTCATTCAAATGAAAGCATGAACGCATACGCAACTCCATAATATTTCATGAAAACGCATTCTATTCGAACTCAGCAGGCGAGATAACTGTGTTCTACATTGTAGTTTTTTTAGTTTTTTTGAATTTTGAATTTGCAATTTTCAAAAATTTTTCTGACCATGTTAAACTGAAAATTAAAATGGAATTTTTCCTCATTTTTTCAGTCGTGTTAAAGTGAAACCGTGCAAATCGAATACCATGCAAATCGAGGGTTAGGTGTAAATTGATATTAAAGACAGCGTTCTGAAGAAAAATTTAAATCAGTGCAATATCGAAAGTCGGAGAAAAGTAAGACAGGGAAGACCAAAGAGAAGGTGGTTAGTTTAATTATAATTCACCGCTATTTCGCATGGAAACAAGGTATTAATCACAAAACTTGAAATATAAGACTATTATCATTAGGATTTAAGATAATCAATCAAAGCTATTTATAAATACTTGAAGTCGTTTTTGGTTTATTAATTGCTCTAATAAATGTAATTCATTGCTATGAAGAACTTGTTCAATTATAAAGGAATAACAAATTCCACGCAACGAAATCAATAACGTAAATAATAAGAAATTGAATATTTTTGTTAATTGCTGGTATCTATTGGAACACAAAACGGAGAATGAAACAAACCATTTAAAATCACTTGCTACCGGGGAAACTTAATTGAAAAATGAAACAAATGAACCACGTGTAGTTACAGAAGATCTGGAGCAGCGGGGTTTATATGGTGAGAAACAAAATTAATGAATTGAAGAAAAATAAAAACCCACATTTGCAGTTTTTGAAATTTATATTCCTTAATACCAATTTTATTAAAAGAGGATTATCAGAGCTCTAAAAAAATGGACTAACGAATTCGTGTAGTCGCCCGTATACCTTTGAGAGAGATTTTTGCTTATGATACCTTTTCTCTTCTGCAGAGCCGGCTAGTGGAAATGAGCTTTGTTTGGGCTAAACTACTTTGCAACAAAAATAATGCGAGTTTCTACTCCACCCAAGAGCTATAGTTTTCATAGCGGTAAGAGAAGTCAGTACTCAACAAAAGTTTGAATTTAGATAACAGCGAGGCTGTAGGTAATAAAATTTACTTAACGTAGGTTTGTGTCATAAAAGTGATAAAATTCATATAAAAATAGCCTAAACCATTGATTTTATACATATAGATATGCCACCAAATCTGTTACCTCTTCTCGACAGATGGCCTTACATGTACCAAATTAGAAAACAGAATGACTGAAATCATGTTTACAGATGGCGCCATCTATTAGAAAAATTGTAAAATATGAGGGTATTAAGTAATCTTCGATAACAAATGTTTCTTCTTCTTCCCTATCTAACAATGTATAGGAATATGGAAAAAAATATAATAAAGGAATTCAAAGGAATTTCAGATTTTTTCGGAAAAAATTAGCTTTGTATGAGATATATGTATATATAGAGAAGTAGTAGTAGTAAGAGATTTTTTTGTTGAATTTTGTATTCCTTCTGTTCTACAAGAAATTATTATTTAAATTAATGCATATGTAATTTAATATATACATTTGACACAATATTTCAGTAACTTATAATACCTTTATAAAAACCCTTTATAAAGCCTTTATAAACCTTTATAAAGGGTTTTCCAATAAGAGCTGTTATTTTGATATTCAAAGAAAAATGCCATTTTTTCAGACAAATGATCGGATCTTTATTTCATTATAAAGAGGAAGGTATGCCGTTAATAATGGAAAATAACATCAGCCAAATGACCACCACGGCCTACAGGAACATATCCTTTTCATTAAATTTTCCATAACCAAATCGCAAAGCGGCTGCCCTATGTCCCCGACAGCCTCACGAATTCCATCTTTGAGGTCTTGAATCGACGCTGGGCTGTTGGCGTAGACCTTCTCTTTCACGTGACCGCAAAGGAAGAAGTCGCAAGGTGTTAAGTCACAAGATCTCGGTGGTCAATTGTGATCACCTCTCTTCGAGAGATAACACGGTCCGGAAACTTTTCCCGAAAAAGATCAATGGTTTCGTTGCTTGTATGGCACGTAGCGCCGTCTTGTTGAAAGTAAACGTTCTCCAGATCAATATTATCCAATTCCGGCCATAACTCTTGGGTTTTCCGAGCCCCATATGCGACAATTTTGCTTGTTGACGAAGCCATCGAGCTGGAAATGGGCCTCATCACTCAAGATGAGTTTTCGATGGAATTCCGGATCATTTTCATGCATTTCAAGGACCCAATCAGCAAAGACTCGACGTTGTTGATGATCGGTCGGCTTGAGTTCTTGTGTTAACTGAACTTTATAAGCCTTAAGACCCAAATCTTTATGCAAAATACGGTGTAATGACGTTTGTGGAATGCCTAATTCCAAAGAACGACGAGGAATGGACAAACCTGGGTTTTCTTCAACACTTTCGGCTACAGCAGCAATATACTCGGCTGTTCTTGAACAACGTGCACGAGTTTTATTCTTCACATCACTAACTTGTCCCAACAGCTCGAATTTTTCTACCAATTTCTGTATTGCGGTCCGACAAGGTGCTTCATGACGACCCAAAAATGTTCGAGTTTTACGAACCGTCTCTGCCACATTTTCACCATTTTTATAGTGAATTTTAATAATTTCAATGCGTTGTTGAATCGTGTATCGTTCCATTTTTATTAAGTCTATAACGATATATTTTCTTGGAGACTTTGTATACATAACAATGCTTTTACGCCCCCCTCATTTTGTTATAATGTGTGTGTTATACCTATATATATAGCACAAAAGCAATCATTTTGACTGTTTGGTTAATTTAAATTAATTAAATGAATTTTATTATTGAATTTGGTATATTTTTTATATGACTAGTGCACCCCTGTATTGCAATTTAATGAGGAATGAGATGAGCAATAAACATTCATTTCTTGTTAGGAATTTACAGAAAAATTTCAGCAGATTTTTCATTTACTTTGGTGATCGACTGGAGTTATTTTCAGTCAACATCAAATTTTTACAAATTTGATTAATATTGTTTTTTTTTTGTAATGTGATCGATTTTTATGCAATATTTGATAGTTTCTGTCACTGGTCAAGATGTTAAGCGCATTGTAGAAACTCGTTGGAACACAAGAGGAGATGCGGTGACTGTTATAAAAAAAAACATTTATTAAACATTTTAAGTGCTTTGGAAAAATTGACATCTGAGGAAGAAAATATTAAAATGAGATCAGACCCTGGAATATTACTCAACTCAATGCAATCTTTTGTTTTTTTGTCTGTGCTATCTCCATTTATAGGAATCCGTCCATTTGAACATTTAGGGAATATTCCTTACATTTTAGAGAATATTCCCTACATTTTAGGGAAAAATACCTAAGCTTTGGGGCAACAATTGTGCAAATTTTCTACTGTGTGTCTGATGTACAACTTGAACTTTTAATATTTATCAAAAAATATATGTAGATTTGAAGACTCTGTTCCATATTAATATTATTAAGAATCGCTAGTTGTGAACGAAACTTTTCCAAATTAAAATTAATTAAAAATTATCTTCGTTCCACAATGAGTGATTTAATTTTACGAAATCTAGCGATACTGTCCATAGAAAGAGAACTAACAGATAATAAAAATTTTACCAATCAGGTCTATCAGGGAATTCGATTCGATCTAGATTCGATCGAATCAAGGTTTTTCATATAGCATTTTTTACTAGTAAAATGAATCACATCGAATATTCTTCAGTGCCAATCAAAAATAACCGGAAATTGCCTTTTATGGCCAGTTTCACAGTCAGGGCTTAAGCCAAGGCTTAGTAAATATTTCGATTTCACAGTTAAAGATTAATGACTTAAATGGCTTAAGGTAAGCTTAAATATTATAATTTTTGTTATTAAATGAACGTTCATATTTGAAAAGTTATACTTCAAAACTAAATTGCAATTTTCCAAGCGAAAAATAGTTATCTAGTTAGCAGTTTTGAGTTCTGTCTGGCAGTTAGTGTCACAGCATTCCATTTGACGTTTTAGGAAGAAACCAAACAGTTTAAGACAAAAATGAGCTGTTTATCTGAAGCAGAGGATTTAAGCGACGAAGAAATGTGTAATATAATATCGCAAAGTGTAAACCGTAAAAATTATAAGAAGACGCCTGCAACATTTCAAGAAATGGGATGACGTTAATCTATATTCTCGGTTCCGACTGTCGAAACATTCGGCTATGATGATTTTGGATCTAACTTGTGATAAGCTACGAGTAAAAGACTAAAGGGGAGGCCCATCAGCAATAAATTTCGTGCCAATCTCAAAGTGTGTAAGTTTATACATAACCTATAAAAAAATTGCATTGCGATGGAAAAAAAAGCTTATGCAAGGGATTTTGCGCCGATTTTTGAAAGTATGAGATAAAATTGTATACCAGCAGCATAATGAGCGCTCGTAATATAAAACAACCTTTTGAGGTTTCTGGTTCTTCAGTTAACTTATTTCGAGTCTTAAAATTTAATTTTTGGTAAATCTATATCATGAAAATATATCAAAAATTAATTATGCTTTCATCAAAATTACAAACATTTACCAATATTTTAATTCTCAGTTTATTATTAAAAAAGATACAAGCAATATTACTAAATTTCCACATAAAAGAATGTAAATATTTTTCTGTTCAATCCCCTTACCTTCGGCTTTTCTGCTAAGGTACATTTCCTTACAGAATGTAAACAAAAGTGACATCTAGGGTACGTGTAGACAGAAATGCAACCATATGATAGAAAGTGAGAGGCTTCCTCGAGGTGTTGTCAAAATTTCTAACACGGGTTGTTAAATGATGCAACACAAAACCAAGCCAGCACCTAGCCTCAAGGCCTAGCCACAAAGCTCGCTTTGCTCAATGTTCAAAATTTGAGGCGAGCTGCGAGGAAGCCTGAGAGGGGCCAGGCCTGAGGCTTGCTTGGATGTGTTTCTGCCTTTACTCGTAGGTGATAACAATAGTTTATTTTGATGTCTTCTTCTTCATTGGGATTCACAAAGGCAATTTTTCTTTAAAAATTCACAATAACCGCAGTGCTGACAACTTGAAATTTTTCATCTGGGCTTACCTTAACTTCTGCTTATTGAATACTTTGAAACCGAGTAGGCTTAAGTTCTGGGATTAAGCCGCACCCGTGGCCTCGCTAAGCTCTGGCTTAAGTCTGGACTGTGAAACCGGCCATTATTGAATTTGGAAAATCTTCGATTCAATTGTATTAAATAGTTGAAAATGTTCCTTGAAAAAATTCGATGCGATGTAGATTTGATCGAATAGAATTCTCCGGTAGGCCTGAATGTCATTCAAGACTTTTGTAATAAAAATGCAAAAAAAATAAATATATAAATCAACATATGTTTTATCATTATGTGTATGATCAGTTTAAACAAAATAAATAAATGGTTTTACCCATATATTTATTTATGTTCAAGAATTATTAATAACCACTCTGGATTTTGATTAAGTTAGAAACGGCAGCAAATTCAGGACCGCCCCAGGCGATAAAAGCTACACCACTGGGTTTAATTTGAATAATTTACAAAGTTATAGGTAGCTTATAAATTAGTTGAAACAATAAGTATGTAAATTAATGTTAGAATAAAAATAATAAATAATTGCATGGATAATGAATTACAGTTCAGTCAGAGTAGAATCACGGAGTCAGATGTACAAGTATTTTTCCAAGAAATAATCTATTTAATATTCAAGCAATCTGGTGGTGGTAAAGAACGTAGTAATTACGAAGGCCAGGCAAAGTAACTAAATATAAGGCAATGGCGTGAAGTGAGCGCAATGAACGTACCAAAATAGGCCAAGGATCAACTTTGAAGGCAAGTACCGCACGTTGATATTTGACAGCTGATTAATATTCAGTTTGTTTTAAAATTTTGTTTGTTGAACATCATTCAATTCAATTCAATTCATTTTATTACTGGACAGGTACACAAGATTAATAATATTTTAAAGTACATTAAAAATAAAAACGTGAGTTCTAAAAATTAAAAAAAAAAAAATTAAAAAATGTAATTAATATGACAATAACAAAATAATAATACTAATAAAAACTATAATACAATCAAACTTATATAGAAGAAGCAATTCCATCACGACTAAGAAATATGGGAATAAAGCAGCGATCTGATCTCTTCAACCGCATCCATAGTCTTTATTGTATTTGGTAAATTATTCCAACAACGAGCAATACATATAAAGTAAGAGCCTTCCAATACTCGCCTATTATATCGCAGAATAAAGATGTTACGGTGCCGCGATGATTGAAGGAAAGAAATTTAGGTAACACAAATAGTCTAGGACGCCCGTACGTATTAGCTTATAAAAATAGACAAGTGTCTTCCTCCTGAGATGTAAATCTAAGGAATAGACGAAAAGCTCTCTATTATGCGGAGAGATGTGATCAAACCTACGAAGACCCAAAAAAAGTCTAATACATTCATTAAAAACAACATTAATCCTGCGACAGCAATATGAATCAAGTAATGAATAAATGAAAGTTCCATTGGAAAAATGGGGTATAATCAGAGCTTTGATTACCTTCAGTACAGTACTGGAGCTTAAAATCTGAATAGAAAGCCATTTCCTTTGCATTTAACCATAAATTTTGCCAATCAGAAAGGATATATGATCGAAACAGCTCAATCTTGAGTTGCTCTTTATCCCCAATTTTGTAGCCTGCTCAATATAAAACAGCACATGACCGTCTAGAAAGGCGGCGGGGGGGGGGGGGATTCTTTTAAAGACTTGTGGCATACCACAAGATATTGTGATTTATCTGGACTAAGACCTTTCCAAGTGCTCATTTACATGTGCAATAAAATCTCCAATCAGACCAATTGGTAAGCTTAAGTACAATTGAATATCGTCTGTATACAGGTGAATGATAGTGTCATCCGACACATCATTTGTTCAGTGCTGAACAATAACTTTTACATTTTTTAGTTCAATATGTAAAAATTTCACGCTAAATTCATTTACCAGTGCCAATAACAAGGTCAGCAATTCAAACTTCACTCGCAATCACAATAATCAATTGCATTTTTTGTTTACATTTCCGCGTGCATTCTTTGTTAACCTACATATAGCATGGGCGATGAATTTAGTGTGATGCAACATAATGCGCATATGCATTTCTTTAATTACGAGAATTTCTTAATAATTTGTTTTTCATGTTCCAATATTTTTGTAATGCATTCTTAATTTATTTTCTAATTGTCATCATTTTTTGTATATAAATTAAGTGTACTAGTCGAATAAAATTTAGAGTTAAAATCGAACACGACGAGTTTTAATCTACTAGTAGTTTTCGACCTCTCCATACGTTGTAGGAATTCAAGAACCATTGGATTTCCTCTACACATGGTCCTTCGAGCCATTAAATCAAAGTTAGTATACTACTATATAGCGTCTCAAAGAACACTTTGAGGGAGCTATAGCCAGCCAGCGATCAAGAACTTTGTTCATCATCAGAAAAATTCTACTGTATACTACTATATAGCGTCTCAAAGAACACTTTGAGGGAGCTATAGCCAGCCAGCGATCAAGAACTTTGTTCATCATCAGAAAAATTCTACTGTATACTACTATATAGCGTCTCAAAGAACACTTTGAGGGAGCTACAGCCAGCCAGCGATCAAGAACTTTGTTCATCATCAGAATATTCTACTACATACTTATACATAGCGTCTCAAAGAACACTTTGAGGAAGCTATAGCAAGCCAGCGATCAAGAAGTTTCTTCAGAATAGCACTAAAATAAAACCAGCAAGGCTCAAATTAAGTTTGAGTGCTTGTGATATACTCCAAACAGTTCCAGACATCTTCTCGAGCTATCACTCAACTTCAAGCAGCCAGACTCAAATTAAGTTTGAGTATTTGTGGGATACACCATACAGCACCAGACATCTCCTGTAATTATCGCCTAATCCATCAGTAGTCATGACTCCAGAAGACTTACTAGAGCTACAAAAACAACTGGCCGACAATATCGAGAAACTATCGATAAATATTCCAAAAGACGGCTCCTCACGAAAGACTCCAGAATATCTAACTTCCAAAAACGATGCTTTAAACACATATTGGGAAGAATTTAATAAGAACCACGAGCAATTAAAGATCTCCCTCAATAAAGAACATCCCTACTTTATAAAAGATCTTTACACGAAAACGCTAAAATTTTTTCAAACAGCGCAACAGGCACTTAATGAGTACAGTAAGGCCAATTTTCCAAACATATCGCTGCCGTCTCCAACAATTGCAGCATCCGTTTCTTCAGATACAGTTAAAGAAATCCCCAATCAAACAAGTCTTCGGGATACTACTCATTCTCTACCATATTTGGAAGCTGCCAGACTCAATAACCTTCCAAAACTACCTCCGATGAAGATTCCAAAGTTCAACGGAGACTATAAAACTTGGAAACCGTTTATTGACATGTTTAACAATATCATTCATATAAACCCCTGCTTAAGCGAAGTGGAAAAGATGCAGTACCTTCTTTACCATCTAGAAGGTGAAGCCAGGAAAGTTATAAGCCACCTTCAGTTAAGCAATAATAACTACAAAACCGCTCTACAACTTATTCAAGCAAGGTATAATAACAACAGAAAAATGATTACTACCTATATAAACACCATTATGGACCTAAAAAGGGTAGAGCACAGGTGCCAAGAAGACATCATAATGCTTCATGACACCCTAAAAGAGTGTTTAGAAGCATTGAATAATTTGAACTGTAGGACAGGAGAATGGGGTCCAATTATTGTCTGCATCACCATGAAGAAATTAGATCCAGAAAGCTTGCGTTTGTTTGAAGAGAGTCTCTCCAACCCCAGGGAAATGCCAACTACAACAGAGCTACTTAACTTCCTTGAAAAACGTTTCCAGATCCTAGACTGTATAAAAAGTTCAAAACAAGTGAAGTCAGAAGCTATAAATTATAACAAGAAGAAGTCTTTTTACTCTTCTACTATATCAAAAAATATATGTGCTTTCTGCAGTAAAGATCACAGTGTATTCCAATGTGTAGAGTTCAAAAAATTAAATGTGCAAGATAGAAATTCATTTATAAACAAAAAGGGTTTATGCACAAATTGTTTATCACATAAGAAATTTGAAAGGTGCAGAACCAGCAAAACCTGCTTCTATTGCAATAAAAAACACCATACGCTCTTGCACAATGCCAATGATAATACTGCCAAAAACAAATTTAAGGCTGAACCAGCAGTCTCAGAGAAAACTTGTGAGCTCACGAGACAGTTCAGTTTGCAAAATGAGGATATTACAACTTTACACAACAAGATTAAAATCCCTAGCGTATTGCTCCCAACTGCAATGGTAAGAGTATCAAATGGATTTGGCCAAACAGAGCTTCTAAGAGCGCTGATTGATCCTGGATCACAGGCATCCTTAATCACTGAGGAATCTGTCCAAAATTTAAGACTACCTAAAGAGCGAATCAGAACAACAATTATGGGTGTCAACAATGCGAAAACTGCAAAAGCCACCAGCAAAGTGAGCATTAAAATACTACTGCCATACAAGAATAACTCCCTACTTCGAATAGAAGCACTGGTGTTAGAAAAACTGTGTTCATTTCTCCCAGATGGAATAATACCAGAAGTTGATTCAACCAAGTACGGAAGTATGGTCTTAGCAGACCCCAACTTCAATAAACCAGGTCCAGTTGACTTGATTCTTGGAGCTGATGTTTATGCAAATATAATTTTGGATGGTGTTATACAAGGCCAACCAACTGCACAAAATACAAAACTGGGCTGGATCCTCTTTGGAAATATTCCCAATACCTCTCAGGAAACTAACAAAATCTCAAGTTTTCTGTCAATTAGTGAGATAGACCAGAAACTGGAACAATTTTGGGAAATAGAGAATACCACACCCAGTCAGGAAAACGATGATTGTACGCAGCACTTTGAAAATACGCATAAAAGAACCCAACATGGACGGTATATAGTACGACTACCTTTCAGGAAAAATTTAGGGACATTAGGTTTTTCAAAAAACAAGGCTGTTGCTTGCCTGCTACAAATGGAAAAAAGGTTGAGCAAAAATCCTAATGACATGGCAGAATACAACAAATTTCTCACAGAATATTTAACCTTGGGACACATGAGCCCCACAACAAGCTATAAAGACACTGAGAGAAAAGTGTATTACTTGCCACATCACGCAGTATTCAAAGGAGACAGTACAACTACAAAACTACGGGTAGTGTTTAATGGATCCAGCAAGACAGATTCTGGGTCAAGCCTCAATGATCTCCTTCATACCGGAAAAAGGCTTCAGCAAGATCTAAGTCAAATCCTGTTAAGATGGAGGAAGCATCGTTTTGTTTTTACTGCAGACATTGAAAAAATGTTCAGGCAGATTATGGTGGCAAAAGAAGACCGAAATTACCAACGCATATTATGGCGAAAAAATCCTGACGAACGCATTCAAGAGTTTGTCTTAAACACCGTTACTTATGGAACAGCTCCCGCCACATATCTTGCAGTCAAGGTCCTAATGCAGCTTGCTCAAGATGAAGGCGAACAACTTCCCGTCGGAAAAAGAGTGCTAATGACAGATTTTTATGTAGACGACATGCTGTCAGGAGCGAATACTGTATCAGAAGCCAAGGAACTGCAAAGTCAAATAATTGTGCTCCTAAACAAAGGAGGATGCAATCTTCGGAAATGGACCTCAAACAATGAGGAATTATTAAGAAACATTCCTGAGGAGATTATCGAAAAGGGAATTCTAGAAATTGGTGAAGAAAATGCCATAAAAACACTGGGAATACACTGGAATCCCAAAAAGGATGAACTTTTCTTCCAGCTGAAAACAGAGGAAGAGGTTACAAAACTAACCAAACGGACTTTACTATCAAAAATTGCAGCAATATTTGACCCCCTCGGGTACCTTTCACCAGTAACAATAACAGCTAAACTCCTCATGCAATCATTATGGAAGGCTGGGATAGACTGGGACCAAATTCCACCCACAGAAATAACAAACTCTTGGAGGCAACTCGAAGCAGATCTAAAAAATTTACAACAAATTAGAATTCCGCGGTGGATCAAATACCAACCTGGGCAACATATTCAGCTCCACGGCTTCTGCGACGCCTCCGAAAAAGCATATGCGGCCGTAGTATACTCCCGAATAACAGATTCTCTGGGGAAGGTGCATATAACGCTACTAGCAGCACGAACCAAGGTGGCGCCCTTAAAACTAAAAGTTACAATACCACGACTAGAGCTCTGTGGTGCTGTCCTGTTAACACAATTGTTAAAATCAACCATCACATCTTTGGATATCGAATCACCGGAAGTATTCGCTTGGTGCGATTCTGAAATCACATTGGCATGGATTGCAAAGAGTCCGAATACCTGGCAGCAGTTTGTAGCAAACAGGGTTTCCGAAATACATAATAACTTTGACAAGGCCATATGGAGACATGTGAGATCAGATCAAAATCCTGCGGACATTGCCTCGAGGGGAATTAGCCCAACCAAGCTCGTAATTCGAGATCTTTGGTGGAGAGGGCCACTCTGGCTCAGTCAAACACCCAATGCATGGCCATCCAACAAGCTAAATATAGTTACTGATAAAGAAGTGAAAACGCAAGTCATGGCATTAAAAGCAACAATTCAGACAGAAGAAATCTTTACCTGCTCAACATACACAAAACAAATAAGGATTATAGCTTATAGTCTCAGGTTCATCAAAAATTGTAAGAAGTCCATAACACAAAGAAATCTTGCACATCTATCTTCTGATGAACTCCTTGAAGCCAAGAATCGCATCATCAAAATTGTGCAGTTGCAGGAATTTTCGGATGAAGTAGAAGCAATGAGCAAAAACAAACCAATAAGAAAGACAAGTAAACTTCTTTCGCTTAATCCATTTTTTGATAATGAGGGAATTTTGCGAGTAGGCGGCAGAATAAAGAATTCTCTACTGCCAATGGATGCCAAGCACCAAATACTTTTACCACAAAAACACCATATAACAAATATAATTATAGATCATGCACATCAGCAAACGTTACACGGTGGTACACAATTAACATTAAATTACATAAGGATGAACTTCTGGATCATTGATGTTAAAAGAGTAGTCCAAGGAAGGAATCATAAGTGCATAAGGTGTGCAAGATTTCGTCAAAACAGTAATACTCCACTCATGGGTAGTTTACCGCAAGCCCGAATCATTCCGTCGCCGCCATTTTCCCACTGTGGTATCGATTATGCTGGTCCATTTCTCACAAAAGCATCAAAAGGCAGAGGAATTAAAACCAATAAAGGATACATTGCCTTGTTCATTTGTTTAGTAACAAAGGCAGTCCACCTGGAATTAGTCACCGACCTCACCACTGATGCATTTTTAGCGGCTTATAAAAGGTTTCTTTCTCGCCGGGGAACCTGCAAGCAAATATTTAGTGACAATGGCACCAACTTCGTCGGTGCCAGAAACAAGATGGATAAGGAGCTACAATTAGCAATCAACCGATCTACAAAGCAAGCGGCAGAGACCACAGCTAATGATGGCACTGACTGGAAGTTTATTCCCGCAGCTAGTCCTCATATTGGAGGATTATGGGAGGCTGGAGTAAAATCAGTGAAGGGACATCTAAAAAGAGTTCTAGGAGAAATGCTGCTAACGTATGAAGAATTCAGCACAGTACTGTGCCAAGTAGAAGCCTGCTTGAATTCACGACCAATAGGGCAACATTCCAGCGATCCCTTAGACTTGGAACCGTTGACGCCAGGGCACTTT
Organism: Dioctria rufipes; assembly: GCA_963924295.1. Classification (NCBI taxonomy): domain Eukaryota; kingdom Metazoa; phylum Arthropoda; class Insecta; order Diptera; family Asilidae; genus Dioctria; species Dioctria rufipes. Next base: position 214,832,092 of record OZ002741.1, read on the forward strand.
CTGATTGGACGACCGCTCATAGCACCACCACAATCTGAAGTAGCTACACAAGAACTTCATCAGAGATGGAAGTTAGTCACGAAACTGCATCAAGATATCTGGAAGCGCTGGTCTCAAGAATACCTATCGTTGCTTCAGCAGAGAAGCAAATGGAAGACGTTAGGGAAAAATCCAGTGATCGGAGAATTGGTCTTGGTAAAAGAAGATACTTTACCACCACAGAGGTGGCCACTAGGGCGAATTACCCAATTACATCCGGGAGATGATGGCGTAGTTCGAATTGTTTCGGTGCAATACAAAAACTGTATTAAGAAACGGCCTATTCACAAGATCTGTCAACTACCTATTTCCATACTAAATTCAGAAGACACAAGCGAAGCTCAAAATTCAATCACGACAATGACTACTTTAGTAACTAAATCAGAGGCGAGAATAAATACAGTGTCAAGAAGTCTTGAGTCTGCTCCAAATAAAAATAACAAGAAACGAAAATCCTGCTCCATTCTGCAGTCAGAGCCAAAATTGTGGTCACAGCCCAATCATTTCGATAAAATTTCATCCACAGAACCAAAAAGGAAAAGGAAACCCACCATTGCGCCTTGCACCTGGGCACAGAACCTGCTGCTTACAACCTTGTCTCTACTTTATTGGTTAACGATAGTTTTCGCCCAAGACTATGAAATATTCCAGCCCAAGCCGGGGCTCTTTCTGGAGAACTTGGGGCACGCACAAATTAAACGTGGGAACCTTCGCCTACAGGTCGCACTTTCTAAAGCAGAAATAATCACTGATCAGAAAAACATTGATAATACTTGGAACCAGATAAAAGATATGTGTGAACAAACAAGAGAGCTCACAAAAATGACGCACTGCCAAACACTGTTTGAACGTGTATCCTCAAGAAGAAATCATCTCTTTAAGACCTTAAAAGAAGTTATCAGTACAACGGAGCCGAAGGGCAGATCTAAGAGGGGTATACTTGGCAGTCTTTTAACCAGCATCTTTGGAGTAAATGATCAAGTATATACTGATATTGAGCTTTTGCAAGAGAATCAGCACAATCTTTTGCATTCAACCAATCAACAGATGCTTCTTTTATCCACGAAAATTAATCAATCCGCATTTCTCATATCTGAGAAACTAAGAAACTTTGACGCCCGATTAACTCAAGTAATTTCTTCTGTTAAAGAAATGGCTACCTGGTATTCCACCGCAGATCATAACAGAATCGCCATTGAAGTACTCGCTACATTTATCAGTACTGAAGATTACTACAGCGACCTACAAGAAAAATATCAAACCTGGTTAAACGCACTCCATAACCACGGACATTTATTTGATTTTGTCAGCCCACATGACATTGGTCTTTTAATTCAAAATGTCTCGCATAATATTGGAACCAATCTCCAAATACTATCAACACCACAAGTACAACTTGATGTGAAACAAGTAAATGATAGCATAATCTTGTTCGGGTATCTGAATATTGTCGAAACAAACAGGTACGACTTAATTCATGTAACACCCACTCCTTTCATGACTACAATCAACACATTTGCTATAGCTGACGTAAAACTAAATACACTGGCCGTAAGTTTTGACCACCAAACTTACTTTTCTCTAGAAGAAACACAGCTGAAGGCCTGCGCAATCAGCCAACAAAAGACTTATCTCTGCACGCCAGCCATCGTCTATAGCATTGCTGACAGTCCATCATGTATAATCGACGAGATTTATAATCGTCATCCAAGAACAACATGTCAAATGAACCAGATAAGCTTAACAGGAATAGTCTGGAAGGCCTTAATGACAAGAAACACCTGGTTGTACACAACCAATGAGACCAAGGTTGCTGCAATTATCTGTAAAGGCTCGAGAAGAGAACTGTTATTAAACAATACTGGAGTTATTCGCCTTCGAGATGAGTGCTATCTGAAAACAAAGGAAATAATCTTGAAGACAAACTTGGACCAGAACATAGAAGTTGTCTCCAGCCATATGAAGGAAGTGGTACCAGATTCGATAAAATTAAACTTCAACAAGCCTCCTGCTCTGATGCAACCTGGACTATTGATTCCCTCCAATAAGCAGTTCATGGAATTCACTGTAGAACCAAATCTTAATCCAATAATACTCAAGAAGGCTCTTGTTCTACACACCGTTGCGGCGACAACGACAGTATTACTATTCATCCTATTACTACTAGTTTGGAGATACTGGACCAAGGTCAAGTCACTTCTACAGTGCTGTCACAAAGGGGACAAACCAAATTCCATCTATGAGGAACCTGCTGTTCAGCATGAGTCACTTCAGCAACAGTTCAACAAAGTCATACGTTCTGGCGGGCCCCAGCATGTTCAGTGCTGAACAATAACTTTTACATTTTTTAGTTCAATATGTAAAAATTTCACGCTAAATTCATTTACCAGTGCCAATAACAAGGTCAGCAATTCAAACTTCACTCGCAATCACAATAATCAATTGCATTTTTTGTTTACATTTCCGCGTGCATTCTTTGTTAACCTACATATAGCATGGGCGATGAATTTAGTGTGATGCAACATAATGCGCATATGCATTTCTTTAATTACGAGAATTTCTTAATAATTTGTTTTTCATGTTCCAATATTTTTGTAATGCATTCTTAATTTATTTTCTAATTGTCATCATTTTTTGTATATAAATTAAGTGTACTAGTCGAATAAAATTTAGAGTTAAAATCGAACACGACGAGTTTTAATCTACTAGTAGTTTTCGACCTCTCCATACGTTGTAGGAATTCAAGAACCATTGGATTTCCTCTACACATCATTAATAAATAAGGTAAAGAATATCGGACCCAGAATAGAACCCTGAGGTACATCGGATGACAAAACAAAAAAGCATTTTAAAGAACATGTCAATAATGCAAACCTGCTGAAATCGTCCAGAAAGGAAGCTAAAGATTAAATTCATAGTAGAGGGGGAAAACTGAAATTTGATGATAATTTATTAATTAACTTAAGACCTGTTAAAATCTGGCATTACAAGAACACTCAGTTTCGAAGAAAAATTTAATTATGGAGATAAAAATGTGTACAAATATTAATTTTGTGGTCTCAATTAATTATAGTGACAGTTAAGAAAATTCGTTGAAATGTTATTTTGACGCAGTCACCAATGGAAATTCCGTTCAGCATCTTGGTAACTGCGATTTTAACACTTTATCACCGTATTTGAGCTACGTTACATTCTTTTCCAGACATAAGTTTGTCCTGATATGGAAGCTAGACCGTCATTCATGCAATCAAATGTTTTTTTCCTTCTGATTACATTTTAATCGCTTATGTGCAAAGACATATTCTAATTTCACTTAATTAGTTTTTATCTAGAACCTCTAATATTTCAGCTCATCTCCATCTGGTCTCACTGTACTGTTGCATTCAATTGTTATAAATCACCATAATTTCAAAACTATCCGCGTTAAAATACGCTTCTAAAAAAGTCATTTTTCTACCTCATATCCCATTCATACTGTAAACTTTCAATAAGCTTCTTAGCCTCAGCAAACAATAATTTTTACATGAATATGTTTGAAAAATTATTTGAAAAACTTTTTCTCTCGCGAAAAATATACTTAAAAATCACACCTTGAATAAACAGAAGTAATAAAAAATTACCAGAAAATATAAAGGAAGTTTCGGAGATTGAAAAACTTTTATTGTAGTGGAAAGAGGAACCGCAAATTGAGTTTTTACATTTAATATGAAAATTTTACTTAACCACAGCCATCTGCACATAAAATTGAAAAGTTTTCTGTCAACTTCTGCTGTTCTTATTACTTAATGCAAAAATAAAAAAAAAATTAATGTTCTCTAGAAGTTTTAATCGATCAATGTTATGAATGAAAAAGTTCATGTATAAAAAAACTAATGAAATAATTAATGTCAAATTTAATAATTTTTGTCGAAATGATTACATAATTATTTTATATACCCAAGATTTGCTAAAAGTTATGTTTTTTGTTCTTTGCAATTAGGATTCTTAAGAAAATTACCAAGGAGGCTAGCGGCTATGCCTATTTCTTTAAATAGTCTGTGTTTTTTTTTTTTGTTATTTTAATACATAACTATTTAATTCTTTCAGTTTGTAAATAAAATACTTCTTATTGTTTCACCATTTTTGATTTATTTTTAACGTTTTCGGTAGCCATGCTACAATCTTCAGATATCTTTATTTTCAAACTAACAAAACTGATAGGCGAACGATAACAATTTTAATGATCTGTGTCCAAGAGATGAAATAGTCAACTCTCGATAGGAGGCTCTCCAGTGTTCATTAAATGATGTGAATTCTTATGTGTAAATAACGATTCCCATGCATTCAGTTTTTGGTTATTTCTTACTGCCTTTTTTAGTTTGAAATTTCTTTAAGTTTAAAATTAAATACCAATTATTTGGATCCTAAGATTTATTATTTACAAAAGATGTTGAAACTGCCTTCCTTCAGCTGCAGTACAAGTTCGACATCTTTTTAAAAAAAAAGATCGGGTTATCAGACGGGCAAATCTTCCGTTGTTTTCAAATTCAACTGCTTCCGTAATTCTGGAGCTCATGTTTTTGTAAAATTCGGTGCGCTATACTTTCAGGCACTCCTGCGCTTTCCTCGATTGCACGCACCCAAGTACTTGGGTCTTCTTCCTCTGCCTGAAGTATTACGTCCTCGTAAGGAAAGGAACTTCTTCCTTCAACATGTACTTGGTTTGGAAGTCGGCGCTCTGTGAAGAGTAGACGGTGCACATTTGTAAAAACTCGATATTTGACTCGTTAGCTCACTCACACTTCATGAAATGACTCTCTCCATCTCACTCCAACTAGAATTTTAAAGTTACGCTCTTAAGGCAAGCTTTGGGTATACTAGAATCATATTTAGTAGGTAAAAAGAAATTTTTCGAAACTGGGTTTCTTGAAGCAAAACTTTTTTCCGTAATTTATAAAATAATGCAGCAAGTGTTATACCATTTTAGAATCCTTATTAAATGCGTCAATTTTTAAAGTTACTTGCCAAACTGGCGTAGTACAGTTTTTCTACATTACAGTCAGTTAAATTTATTTATTTATTTATTTATTTATTCATATGTCTACCGATAAGATTATCTTACAGACTAGCACATTTATTTTACAAAATACAAAAGTATTAATGAGCATATATATAAGCAAAACCATTATTTCTAAATAAAATTTACTTAACGATTATAATTCAAAAATTAAACTAAGCGACTAGCATTCTCATAAAGAGTTGATTTAAATAATTCCCTAGGCATTGTAAAATCAATAAATCCAGAAAATGAATTAAAGAATAAAATACAATTTGAAATAGGTTCATGCATACCATAGTTTGTTCTATGTTGTGGAGCATACAACAAATTTCGTGAGCGAATTGGTCTCTCCGGTGCATAAAAGGAGATTAAAGACAAAAGTTCAGAAGAATTAGTTCTATAAGATAAAATATCTCTTACAAAAGTAGCACAGGTCACTTCACGTCTGAACTGAAGAGTTGATAAACCCAAAAGCAAGCATCTTACACGGTAACGTGGCATATTGTCACGATTATAATTTAATTTATATAAAACAAAACGAGTGAACGACTTTTGTACAGACTCGATACGATTAATGTGAACATCATAAAAGGGGAACCAAATAACAGACGCGTATTCAAGAACAGGGGCCCTATTCTTGAATAACGAAGACAGATTCCGTATTCGTTATACTGTCAAAACCATTCGGAATCGTATTCTTGAAATCCGCATTCGTTATATACCGAACGCAAACCCTTCGTTATTTAACGAGTGGGTTCAACCATTCGTTATGCCAAACGAAGAGTGAATCAGCTGTTACTTTATGGGTGATAATGGGAGATAAAAGATGTGCGAAAATATCATATGCTGAAAAAACTAAACTAATTGAGTTTTTAAAGGAAAACCAGAAACTGAGATTTGGTAAATATGAGAACTCTTTCAGTTCAAAAGATGCCACGGAATTGTGGCAAAATAAAATCAGTATTAATTTCCATACCCGAAGCACAAAAGAACTAGAAAAGTTTTTTTATGATATTATATTCGAAACAAAGGTAATAGAAAATTTCCAGTCCAGATTTGGCAGGATAAAAATGTGTGGTAAAAGGAAAATCTGCGGCGGCATAAAAAACATTTGCATGGCACTGGTGGAGGTCCTCCTGCAACCTTTTTTTCTATCCAGCGTTGAATTAAGGGTGCTGGAATTGATTAACTATTGACCTAATTGATAGTCCATAGATGCTTTAACGATTTCAGGACCAAACAATAATGACAATTCACTGAAGCTTGCCATTTTTTACAAATTATATTTTATATATTTATATTATTATATTATTATATTTTTATATGAAACAGCTGACGATATCCAATTTGTAAATTGACAGATTTAATCTTACCACACTCGTTATGTTGAAATACTTTTTCACCACTTCGACTTTATAACGAAGAGGTTCAAGAATACGAACGGGGTATTCGATTCGTTATCAACCATTCGTTATATAACGAATTCGTAAAAACCATTCGTAATTCAAGAATAGGCCCCCAGATCTTACAAGCGAATAATACAGAACTTTAAGTGTGAATATATCGTTAAAATCTTTGGAATTACGCTTTAAGAAACCTAGATTGCGGAATGCTTTAGAAACAATAAGTTCAACATGTGAAGCGAAAGATAGTTTTGGATCAAATATTACTCCTAGATCTTTGACCTCTGAAACTCTAGGAATGAGCATATCATTGATCGTGTAATTAAAGCTAAATATGTCGAATTTTCTGGTGAAACTCATAATTTTGCATTTGGAAACATTTACTTCTAATTTTTTCATGGAGCACCATGTAAATAACCGATTAAGATCAGCTTGAAGTGAGAAGCAATCATTCAAGGAAATAATTTTTGCATAAAGTTTAAGATCATCAGCAAATATTAAATAATTCGCGAAGTAAAAATTCCTAACTATGTCATTAATGAATAGCAAAAAAAGTAAGGGTCCTAAATGACTGCCTTGAGGAACACCAGAAGTAACGGAGATGACTCTAGAAACAAGATTGCCAATTTTCACATATTGCTTACGGTTGCTTAAATAAGATTCAACCCATTTCAAGATAGATGAATGAAAGCCAATACATTGCAATTTACAAACTAGAAGCGGGATATTAACCCTATCGAATGCCTTAGCAAAATCAGTATAGATCACATCTACCTGTGCACCTTCTTCAATAGAATTAATCGCAAAATTGGAAAATATTGCCAAATTTGTGGAACAAGACTGACAAGTGCAAAAACCATGCTATTGGGAGACTATTAACTCCTTTACAATAAAGCTAATTTTAGTATTCACTATAGAATCTAATAATTTTGGAAATTTGGGTGAAGTATTCATTTTCTTCCAAGCTGGAGCAGTTGGCTTAGAATTTAAAGCAACAAGTTACATAAGCACGATTTGTAGCAACAGGAGCTAAAAAACAATCACAGGGTGTACATTTTCTCGAAAACAAAACAAAAGCCTATAATTTAAAAAATATATGACTTAGATTTTTTTTTATATTTTTCTGACTCTTGACAACGACTTACTGGACACCCTGTATATGTTTATCATACATAATCAAACGTAAAATAATTTGTGTAAGATTAACCAAATGGTTAACTTTCCTTATACCTACTAGGTAAAAAGATCACATATTCTCATTATTCAATAAATTAGCTAGGTATAGAAAAGATTGCTTTTTGATCAATTAAATAAAATTTTAAATTCAATTGAAATTAAAGAGAAGAATTCGTTAAAATAGAAATACATAAGTATAAAATCTGAACATATTGTAAGAAAATGTGAAGAATATAAAAAATGCCTTAATGGAAATCTTTTCATACCACGCGAATTTTAGATCCGAAAAAGTTATCGCATTTACAAAACTTTTTTCTTTTCTTGCTTCCCAAAGCTTGTGCGCTCACTGAATAATTTCATGCTTTTATCTTTTATCTAATTGCCTGTTTTCTACTTTACCCATACCTCTACTTATCAAATTAAAGAACAAAGTCACTCCCATATGAAATTAAGTATAAAAATATTTTTGAGTGAGCATGAAAGCAGACAAATGCTCACCGTTTAGATAATTGTTGAAGCAATGAATGCTATAACGTCTTCCTAATGTAATAATGGTGGCTTGCGTAATTATTTCGTTGCAATTCTATTTCTGTGTTAACAATACTTCTATATATCACGTAGGGGTACTAAATCAAATAAATTTGTGACAATTTACGTGTGGTCATCATTACCAGTTCTGTAGGTTAATGGGTCTAGTAATGCACACAACCTCCAATGGACAAAGATGAGTCGCAAGCAAAATACGATAACAATTAAGTGCCACCAGAATTGTTGACATTAATCGACCCTTGCGAATAATTGTACACGTCCGGTTTCAGATAAATAATTCATGAAGAAAAACTTAGATATCGGCTCGTCGTCCACATTAAAGATATCGGCTGACTATAAGAAATTTTATAAATACCCAGTTATGAACGAATTTATATTTGAGACAAAAGCAAGATGAAATTTGTATTGATTTTTTTCGTAATTGATATTCCAAAGGTAATCGAAAATCATTTATCTTCAGTTTAATGACTTTAATGAGACCATATCAAAATCGATGATAACCGAGATGTTTCATTTATTGACCTGAAGTTATTCAGTTTTTTTTTTTTTTTGTAAAAAATAATAGTACGTGAACTTGTGACTCACATAGTTCTCGCTCCAGGGAACCGAATGTTAGTTTTGTATGTTAAGTACAGATGCCAATTTTATTGTATTTGTGTAGGATTTTTTAAGAATTAAGACTAATGAAAAATATTTAACTACAAAAGTGAGGAATTTTACTAAAAGTCAGTTACGTTGAAAGACATTAACAATAATAGTTTTTGAACTTCCTGTTTCAAGGATATTCCGACGTTTCCATAGTCATACATACAAATTAGAAGAAAAGAATTTTTGAGTATTTCGAGACCCGTATAATATACAAGTCTACAGCCAATTTTCCGTCTACTGCGTGCAATATTTAAAAGACAAGTACCGAGGTAGAGTACATTTCAACACAGTTGATAATTACTCTAGATGCGCAGTACAGTGATGCTAGATTGTCCGCTTTTCCACAAATTGGGATATCTTTTTCATAAAATTTGCTCTTCGATTTTCATGAAAAGCGCATAACGCCCAATTGGGCGCGACACTGATTTTTCTGCGTTTATTAGGCTCTATTTAAAGATATAAAATAGAATGGAAAATGGGTTTTATTCACATTAAATGATTCTTGGATATCTCATTCTAATTAAATAGAAGAGGGGGTTAAGTATTTCGAGACCCGTATAATATACAAGTATACAGCCAATTTTCCGTCTACTGCGTGCAATGATTAAAAGACAAGTACCGAGGTACTGGTCACTTACTGGCTTTGTAGCCGAAAATCAAAATTTCGTAAAGAAATTTTGAGAGCATACTGCAAGTTTTGATTAGCAGTGCAGGACTATTTCATCAAGATAGCAATGAAGCTCCGAACTGCCTGCTGTCTACACTACACTGAACTCAGATGTCCTAAAGTTTTTGGTGAATATATAAAGATTTATTTAAAAATCTAAATATGAAAAATATGGAAAATGGATTTTATTCACATTAAATTATTCTTGGACATGTCATTCTAACTAAAAAGAAAAAAATTTGGAATTTAATTAAGGCAATATTTTATATTTGTTCAGAAAATTTTCAGTTCACAGCAAAATCAAAAGCATAGGTAAGGGTAGCCCAAAAATGTATGGATTTGCAAAAGTGTTAAAATTTTCATTTAGAATTTGTTAGATAATGTAGTTTCAAACTTCTATGCAAAATTTCAGTGAGATTCAGTAATGTTTACAGCCGGTCAAATCGAAAATCGTGATTTTTTGGCTGTTGGTGTGGTGTTGGGTGGATTGTCACTAAAGCCGTTTCAATATATCTTTCATAACTTTTTAAATTGACAATACATATTTTTTTTTTTTTTTTTTAATTTTTGGGAACTTAGTTATCAACTTATTGCAGTGAAAGCAGTTTTAAAAAATTGAATATTTCTATTTTTTATAAATTTTTTAAAACGAAAATTCGGACCTGGAGTGCCAAGTTTTTGATTTGGCGGCAACTTTTTTGTAAAGAATAGTATATCGCGCGGATATACATTTTTCTAATATAATGCAATCTACAATCGATTAAATCTTTAAAAACTAATCAAATAGCAACTCCTTTATCTAAAATTCACCATTATTTAAAACAAACACATTTCGGCGCCTTTTGGGCGATCTTTTTTTTTTATTTGGGCAGTTAGTCCATGGCATAATCTGGCATCACTAGGTATCAGTCGTCTCCTACTTTAAAATTTTGCGAACAAGCAAATAGAGAAGAAGATGAATAGGGTAAGAAGGGGTAATGCCGGTCAGGGGGCAATGCCATTCGGTCGGAAATCTGGAAAAGCACTACACCCACATACAGTCAAAGTATAAATATGGATAAGTAGAAACAGAGGCGAACAAAATAGGAAATATTTCGTGTTTTGTAGAAAGAAACAATTAAATGTAATATACTTCTGCATGAATTAGGGAAAAGTACTTGGCTCTACATTATTGACTGAGACAACGAGTTAAAAACAAAAACTGTAGGGTTACCAGATTTACAAAATGAACAAAAAAAAATAAAAAACACTTATCACAATTAATTTTTTTAAAGTAAAATTCAGAATAGTCTTCTTGAATAACTACACTTCCTGAATACCTTCAAAATCCTTTCAAACTATTCATAATAATGTACATTGGGTAACCCTACCTCCATTTGGTACGAAAAAGATAAATTTCGCATTGACATTGAGATGTAAACTTTCTGTCAAATAAAATTCCCCCATCTAATCTATGTCGAGCAAAACAAATGTAATCAGAAGAACGTGCAGTACAAAAACATTAGAATTCCAGCGAAAAACATTGGGACAATTCTCTAAATATTTCAGAAAAACCTGTTTTCATAAAAGCGCGGGAACATTTTATGAACGGAAAATCGGAAAACTCCGCCCATTCTCTCTTATTTATGAAAATAAATCACTTACCATTCCGTTTCGTTGCATGTAATCTTCGCTTTCACATTTTTTGTCTTATTCGTAAAATGTTCAAAGAGGGTTTGCTTTTTTTTTTAGTTAGTTTTTAGTTAGTTCTTCTTTAAGGGTAAAACACAATATGAGCGACACGAAAAATCCGCTGGAAAAAACGCCGTACAAAACGTCCGTGAAAATACAATGGGAGCGACACGAGCGCGACAAAAGCTGTCAATCCTCAATTAAATTTATTCTGTTATTTGTGTTCTAAATTAAAAATTGAAAAAATTTCAACGAAAAATTAAAAAATATTATTAAAGTAGCATGTGTGGCCGTTTTGGCTAATGAATATAAAAAAACAGAACCAACATAGAAGAAGTTGGTGTGTCCAGGAGTTATATAAAACTCATAATACGGTGACATTTTACCACCTCAATAAACTTTTCTTCCATTTTTTATTCAACTAACTTTGAAATTTTCCACGGCATTGTTATTTGCTGATATTTTTAATCTATCAAGTCATAAATATAATTTCAATGAACGTATAACCATACATATGAACGCAACCCAAAATCATAATTTTACTAAACGCACCCTATACCTGCGACAAATTTCAATTTTCATTTAAGTTCGACGACAACGTCGAACGATGTCGTCGCCATTGTATTTTATACCATACACCGCCATGTTATTATAACCTAATTGACAGCGTTTTTCACGGCGTTTTTGTCGTGTTGCTCACATTCTGTTTTAGCCTTTAGTTATTATACCCTAGATGAAATCATAGGGGTATACTAAGTTTGTCATTCCGTTTGTAACACCTCGAAATAATGATGGTAGAGCAAAATGGATTGGACACCTATTCATAATATTAAAAGTTATTTTGATTTTTACATGTCCGTCCGTCCGTCCGTCCATCCGTCCGTCCGTCCGTCCGTCCATCCGTCTGTGCGCACAATAACTCGAGAATGCGTATACTTAGAGAGCTGAAATTTTGAACACGGACTTAAAAAAAAAAGTAAAATTAAGTTCGAAAATGAGACAAATCGGGCAACTCCTTCGTGGGCTTGCCATATAAAAATTTCGTTTTCCGCTATATATTTGGACACTGCCTGAGTACGCGTCGACGTGGAGAGCTGAAATCTCGCATGTGATGTTTTTACTACATTAGCAAATAAAATGTCAAAATGGACTAGATCGGGCAACTCCTTCTTGGTGTTTCCATATAAAAATTTCGGTTTTTTACGTATACTTTAAAAACGATCAGTCCAAGACATTTTCATTGTACTAAAAACATCTGCAGAATACGAAATCCTATAAAATTGGTTATAATCATTTTTGCTGTGCCACAAACCGTTCTAGAAATATATGCGAAAAACAACTTCAAAATCAAACTTGAATAGATCAGTGACCATACGAAATTTAATACGGGCATTCATCTAGTCTAAGGTAACATAAGAATTGGTCTTAGACCAATTCTAGCTTTTTTACTTGTTTATTCTTTGCTTTCAGTGATAAATGAGGAGTGAGGTGACAGGTGACGTGAAGTGAATGACCACTCGGAGACAATGACGAAGTTCACTGTCAGCGTGCAAGGGAAACGGACTTTGTTTATTTTCCATCACTTTCCTGTAATTTTGGGCGAAATGTTTTAGAACGTATGAACCAAAGATTTGAAAGTAATTCTAGTTTTATATTCATTTATGTATGTATTGTAAGCATTTTTTTTTTTATTTCTTCTCGAATGTTGAATTTAAAATGGGCTCCCGGGGCAATACCGGTCAAGTGATCGCCATTACCTGTTACAAGAAAAATTTCATCTTGATGTTGTCTATTCCACCACATAGCCCACATAGGCCACAACCACGTGATGTGTCCTTTTATGGACCTATAAAACTGCCTATAGAAGAATATGGAATCCCATATCATTGCAAAAATAACACAGTTTGATGTGGCGTTTTTATTTAACAAAGCTTTTGCACAGGTCACTAACAAAAGTAAACGTGAATCCGATTTTCGAGCGGCAGGAATTTACTACATAAATCCTTAAGTCTTCAGCAACATCTAATTATTTTATTTATATCATTAGATGTGATAGGGATTACCCATATACACGGACAATGGCGGTCAAATCTGTGTTTTTTTAAATGGCTTCTACTACTTTAAATATATCGATTATAAAGTTTTGAGTTTCTACGTTTTTTCATAAATAGCTTAACTTTGTTATTATTCTTGAAATAATTAAACATATGAAGAAAATGAAAAGTTATAAGTGTTTGTCATTAAGTGGCCGGCATTTCCCCTTCTTACACTACACTGTAAAATTGCAGGACATTTTCGTTTGCTTAATTTTTTAAAATCTCATGCATGTGAAATATTTCTTTCGACACTTATGCACATACTAGAGTACTGAAGGTAACATGTAAATTTGATATATATTTGGGGTTGCTTTGCTTTCTTATATAATTATAAATTTACAGGAAAGTAATTCTTTCTATTTTCACTGAGAGATAAAAGGAAGAACTCTTCCTGCTCTCTTATGAAGGTATGGAAAATAAGCTTCACTTATTGGTATCTCGTATTTAAATCAGAATTATCCACTACTGCTTCTAAAATAATTCCTAAACCAGTTCAACGTAAGGTATACTCATGTACTTATTACTAATGAATTTTAGGTAATGCTTACAATAAAACCTTATCTAAGTCAGGCATGTCTATTTTTTCTGCTGGGGATACGGTCCCTGCCACTGGCATGTATAACATAGACCACTGACACCACTGGAATTTCTTAATACATCATATCACAAACAAATTTAAACAAGAGTAGGTTACATCTGCCAATACTAAAGCTGGAATGCAACAATGGCTAAGGACCAAAAATAACATACAATTTGAGGAAAATATGATCAAGCCTCAGTTGTATAATTTGATTAAAATACCCCTTACTCCAATAAAGCATATAGTAGATAACCTGATTCGGATCAATGGGCACCGTACCACCCCAATTTAAATCCAATTGAATTTGGGCTACGGTTAAATACAGGGTTGGTTTCAGAAATAAAATCCTCAAATTAGATGATGTTAAGCAGTTAGCAACGGAAGAATTAGAAAAAATTACAGAGAAGAACTGAAGAAGCTTTTATCAAAATACTTTAAAAGTTGAGGAAGCATATCTTGGGTATGAAACCTTTTCGGACAAGTTTACAGATAACTTCATTATTTCCTTATCCGACGATAGTTCTACTTCTGAGTATGTTTTCAGTTATCTTTTTCTCCGAAAAATAATGAAAATTCTCATCACTTATTGTTTTAAAAGCGTACTAAGGATAACTGAAATCCATTCGGCGCCAATATAAAAAAATCGGTGCCTTTTTCTGAGAAATATAAAGGTGCTGAGGTTGTTTATGACCCCCAAAATAGGAATAGCGCAATTGGAAAATTTCAGAAATTTTTTCAGGGAAAATTAATAAAGCCCAATACGTAAAGGTGAAGGAATAGTTTACAATATTTTTCGCAATTTTTACATATCTGTAGTGTCTAGTAGTACCTATGCCAAAGGTGGTTTGGACACTTTTGACCAATTTTCTCACAAATATAATGTGTCAAGAAAGACAGACTGGCGGTGAAGTCAAGAAATACAGACTGGCGGTGAATGTGTGTATTTTATGGCCTATTAAATGCTGTAGGAATAAGCTCATTTATACCTCTACATCTTTCAAACTAAAGGAACAAAGAATCTGGTGAAAAAAAATGCAATTTTTTACAAAAAAATTTGGTTTTATGTCTTCTAAGACCATATTTAGAGGAACGTGTTAAACGCAGCACTTTGCCTTCATAGATTAAGGACAGGATTGCCGGAATAATTGAAAAAGAAAGACATATTGAAGAGTTGGAGGCTCCTCGTGGAAAGAGAGCAAGGTGCGTTTCCTATCCACAATCAAAAACATAGAAAAATCAACTCGCAATGCGACAGCTGCTCAATACATTAGAAAAAATTGTGCTTTAACTGTCTTTATAAATAAAATAAAATGCATATTTAGATGATTTCTAAATTATTAATACGTTCATACTTAAAAAAAAAAACTTTTGAATTTTCTAGTAAAATCGGCTAATTGCACAGTGGGGGCTTTATCGACTCCAGGGTAGGAAAATTAGGCTTGAAACTATGGGTAGTGATAAAGGGTTAGTTATCTTTCTAAGCATGTTTTAAACATTGAATAAATAACTAATAAGGAAGCGGGGTATCGTGCGAATACAGTGTACGTGTTTAAGCATTTCAATGACAGTGTGACCCTTAGAATATAGAGACAACAGGAAGTGTTGATCCCTGTAAAATTCATGTGCATGAGCGTGGATTTTTGCACGGTCCCGTGAAGTAGGTCAGCATTATATTGAAGAAAGAGACAAATGTATTTTCAGCTGTCAAACGAAATTTTCTAATTTGAAACTATTTGTATTTAATTTAAAACTTGTGAAAAGTGAAAAATATTTTATTTAAAAATAGTTCTAAATAAAGTAAAGGCTGTAAGTAATTATCTGTTGATATTATAGTGATAAATTTCTAAGTGATGTTCATGTAATTTCAGAATGAAGTGTTCGGTAAAAAATTGCCACAACAACACCAAGGTACGACGTGGGAAATCATTTTTTAGGCAAGTATAGTTATAAAATATTATTTTGTATACTTTACACAACTTTGTATATTAAATTAATTAAAAATGCACAACAAAAGCGATGAAAGATCGAAAAAAATCCTTCCTCCACCTAGATTTGTTTACGTTTGTGACAGTTGTGAAATTCCCTGGGTATGTTGGCATAGTGACAGCGAATAAAAGCATTTTCGATGGGAGCAAACGTAATATTTTCAACCATATATCTTGTTGCCCCGCTCTCTATATTGATTCTACTACACGGCTGTACTGAGCGTTCACTACAGCGGCAACAGATACTAACACAACCAGAATTTGACTACACCAAATTTGGCTTATCACACTTCCTGTACTCTCTATATTCTAAGGTGTGACCTAAGTTCGGGGGGGGGGGGGGGGGGGGGGAGTGTCAGTTCAACATTCTGACATTTTATATTATTTGAAAATAAGTTTCGAATTTCAATTCGCGATATTGTGAAAAATAATTAATTAAACTTAAACGTAATTTTTATGAATAGTAGTGTGAAATAAGTGCGCAATATTTCTTTTGTGAACGATTATTTATGTAATAAAGACTCCGGAGTCTTAAAAAACCGTAATGATGTGCGCTGTGCTGTGCTGCAGGAACGAACGGAGTTATTGTCGTGGGAAAGCATTCTTCAAGTAAGCTTAATAGCTTTACTTATTAATTATATTGTTTTAAACAAAATAAAAGTGAAATATCTAAAAAAAATAAAGAGCCATGGCAAAAGATTTAACATTTTACCAATGCCGGTTTATTTGTTTACAATGTAATTGTCAGTTGGTGCCTAAATTATTCCAGTCATACAAAGGCAACGCCAAGAAATATTATCTGAAAATAAGGGGGAGCTAAAAATTTGTTTATTTTACATAGGAATTTGGATTATGAAAAATATTCCCTTTCAGAATGTCAGAATTTAATTACTGCCATGACGAAACGAATACAAACAGAGCACACTAATACATTTCGCCGAGATGCTTACGTTTTCACCCGATATGCCGTTTCCTTATTAGTTATTTATTCAATGGTTTTAAAAGGAACGGCTATATAATATTCAATTTGTTTGTTATATTTAACTTTATTAAAACTTGTTGTTGTTCTATGTTGCATTGCATGAAATTTTTTCCAGTGTGTTGTTTATATATCACAATAATTAAGAATATTAAAATACTATAAAATCTGGCATGAAATTTACTTTACTCTACTTTACTTCATTGCTGTCCTGATTAGATCGTCCTGTTACTAGTGATTGAAACACTTTACACACAGTACCTATACTCCAAAAAATTTCTCTAGGGAAGTTTTGGTCTTCGGCTTTAGGCAAGAAATTGACAGTACCTCGGTACTTGTTTTTAATTTTATCTGCTCATATGCAGTAGGTTGAGAATTGCCTGTAGACTCGTATTTTGTACGGGTCTCGAAAGAGTAAAAAACTCATTACCACCTTCCACTTATGAAATTTACTTCTTTACGATAAATTTTACTGAAAGGAAATTTCAACATTTCAATTTTCTAACAGAATCCCCCAGCGCAGATAAACATATCATGCATGCTGACAAACTTTCTCATTTGTAAATAAAATAGTCTGCTTTTAACAGTCGCTAGAGACGGTTGCTATGTGGCCTGTTATTGGTTTTTTTTTTTTATTTAGGAAATTTTTATACAGGTGAGAAAATTGTCATTAATTTTTATAACAAACTTGCATACATGCATAATGCGTGATGTGCATGAATAGCAAAATGAGCGAAATTAATTTTTAGAAAATTGCCCAAATATTTCCCATGCGCGAAAAATTATCAATTGACTTGAAATGTACTCTACTGGTCAGTTACTGACTTTGTCGTTAAAAATTAAAATTTCATAAGAAATTTTGGGAGCATACTGCATGTTTCGATCAGCAGTGCAGACAGCAATGAAGTCCTGAACTGCCTGCTGTCTACACTACAGATATGTCCAAGAATCATTTAATGTGAATAAAACCCATTTTCTTTAAATGATTCATATTTAGACTTTTAAATAAAAATTTTATATATCCACTATCAACTTTTGGACATCCAAGTTGACTGTAAAATTTCTTACGAAATTTTGATTTTCGGCTACAAAGCCAGTAACTGACCAGTTCCTCGGTGCTTGTCTTTTAAACATTGAAAAGGATTTTTTTTAGCAAGTAAGTTGAACAAGTTATGTTAATCGAGATCATTTAATTACAGAGACTTCTTAAGATAGAATATGTGCCAAAATGTCAGAGCCTTTTTAGTGGAATTACTAAATCAAAATATTGTCCACGGATCATTTGTGAACGTACGGAAAAACTGATTGGAGAAATTTTATGAAAAGTTGTCTGATATAAAGATAGGCCTTACACGAGCCACTAAAATTGCTACAGTTGCAGGAAATAATGTCACAGTAAACTACACGTAAACAGAATTCGGTGTATGATTTTTAGCAAGTTTAGAGTATTCCAGAAGCCAATATTGGTTCATCTATGTGCCGCTGATAAAATTGTGATGGCATACTAATGCCTTCAAAATTATTTACTTAAGAAAAAATAATCTGTTTATGTTTTTCTTAATATTTTTAATGGTGAAAAATAAGGCGAAGTAACTGGAAGAGAACATGGAAACATCAGGGGCAATAAGTTTTTTAAGAAATGTCGGAAGTAAGAAATAACTATTCCATGCGCCTAGATGTAGTTTAAGAACTTGGGCACTATTTGCTTTTTCTCAGCGGAAGGAGAATTGCACTGGTAGTATTAACGAGCAAATAGCGGACGAAAATACCTACAAAATTATGTACAATACAAGTCAAATAAATTAATAAAGATAAACTTTCATATTTTGTGGTTCCAACTGATGTCCACTATTCAGAATATTAGAAAATCAAAGCCTGGGAAAATAGTCATTTTGATACATACCTAATCCGTTTCCGGATTTCTTTCTTTTACTTTATAGGAGGGGGGGGGGGGGGGGGGCGAAACCACAGGTATCCAAAGTTTAAAGGGCTCGAAGGTCGCGTCCTGCATTTATTTTATTTTATCAGACTTTGTTGTAATAATATACAGATTACATTTTATACATAATTTGTGAATAATGTTAAAAAACTTGGCCTTCAAGGGAGGGGGGGGGGATCCTGGTCGCCACTCTCGATGCGCCCCAAGTGATCACCTTCCATACCACCTCCATCATTGAATTTCTATGATAGGCGATCAGAAATAACCACACTGATGAGACCTCTTTGATCGCTAGATGGAAAACTTAAATTTTTCTGTATTTTTAATGCAATTTGCAAATTCATTGAAATAATTTGCAATAAATTTCAGTCTTCAGACAATAAATTGTGCCTAGCACTTGTCTAAGATTCTCAGCACTCCAAATGTGACTATCATGCTAATTAAATTAACCTGCTCTTATGAAGCTCGTTTCATCTGGCCAGAGTATTTTCATAATAAAGTCATGCTTTTTCCATTTAACTGCTATAGTCCCACAGTAACAACTGACTCCTGGGCTCATTGATAATAGCAAGGATGCAATAGTTAATTTTTAATTATGTGGGCATCAAATAACCTGGAGAACCCTGTTATGAACGAAATGCGCCCAATATTAATCGTTGGATTCTCTTCTATGGTTTGATGAACTGGTTCCTCTCTTCTTAAATTGCCATACGAGATGTGACTTCATGATGTGTCTATGTACTTTGGCGAAAACCGAACGATCTGACTACTGGCAAACCATTTCCTGTCCCCTCACATGCTCTGCTTGGATTTCTTTAGCAGAAACAATAAATGAAATGGATATCTATGTATTCCTTAAAAAGGAAATGTAATGTAATGGCAGGCAATTTTACCTACGATATGAACCGCGAGAAAAAATGTTGATGATCAGCAAACCAAGGAAGAAAATCAAAAATTAGGAATAAAAAAATTAAAAAAAAAACATTTCTGCTAACTTTCCTTGTTGGCTGACCCTCACACACTTTTAAATCGAATTGAAGATGTAGAGCAATACAGTGAGCTATTTAAACCATCAGATGGACTCATAAAAACTACTCTCATACTAGTCAGTACCTATGGACTTTTATCACTTTTATGAATTATATATTAGGAATAAAGAATAAATGCCTTTCAGGATATCTGCTGCAGGGTTGGTTAAGTAATTAGCTTAAGTAGGAGTACCTAAGGCGTAGTTGGAGATTTTTAAATGATTTGTTTTTAGTTAAAGCTCGTAAAATGATTATAATGTTTTTCCCCTACTAACACACTGCGCATTTCCGGGAAGTATTACTTTCGAATTGGGGTTTGTTTTGTTCAAACAGATGGACAACGCATTTTATATCAATAATAAAGAAAGACACATGACCTTAGACTAATTTAAAGTATTGTATTTACTGACTTATAGGGTAGTACATAGGTACTTTACGATGCAGAATGGGTTCTAAGAAAAATCAGGTTCCAAAAGTATGCGAGATTGGGCACATATCCTATTGGATTTTTCTGTTCCTTTTTATGGTACCCTTCCGGTACACCCTGTATATTATTAATGGCTTCTTTAAAATGAATATTTAAAATAACTTACTTTAAAAATAGATCAATGTCAGATTCGTCTGACATCAATTAATTCATAATTGTTGCGCCTGAAGAAGTTGCGGCGAATGAACCGACTATGTAAATTAAGTATTCAGTACTATGTAGGTACATGTTATTACTAACAGCTTTAGAAGATTTTTAAGCTCCTATATATAGGCCTCTTTTGAAGGGTATTTTATTCTTCAAACAAGTCTAGAAATATGCAACTTTTAGCTCTTCAATGTGGCTATGAAAGCTGATTTTAGTATGAAGCCCCATACAAATTGAACCATTCTTTATCTGCGCATTCAAGTCCATAATGCCTAAATATAAAGGGTTTTCCAATAAGAGGTGTTATTTTGATATTCAAAGAAAAATGCCATTTTTTGAAATACATGATCGGATCTTTATTTCATTATAAAGAGGAAGGTATGCCGTTAAAAATGAAAAATAACATCAGCCAAATGATCACCACGACCACGCCTACAGAACCATATCCTTTTCATGAAATTTTCCATAACCAAATCGCAAAGTGGCTGCCCTATGTCCTCGATAGCCTCACGAATTCCATCTTTGAGGTCTTGAATCGACGCTGGGCTGTTGGCGTAGACCATCTCTTTCACGTGGCCCCAAAGGAAGAAGTCGCAAGGTGTTAAGTCACAAGATCTCGGTGGCCAATTGTGATCACCTCTTCGAGAGATAACACGGTCCGGAAACTTTTCCCATAAAAGATCAATGGTTTCGTTGCTTGTATGGCACGTAGCGCCGTCTTGTTGAAATCAAACGTTGTCCAGATCAATACCATCCAATTCTGGCCATAAAAAATCATTAATCATCTGTCGATAGCGTAATCCATTTACCGTAACTGTTGCTCCAGCCTCATTTTCGAAAAAGTAAGGTCCAATGACCCCGCGGGACCATAAACCGCACCAAAAAGTCACACGTTGAGGATAGAGAGGCTTTTCCACAATAACTCTTGGGTTTTCCGAGCCCCAGATACGACAATTTTGCTTGTTGATGAAGCCATCGAGGTGGAAATGGGCCTCATCACTCAAGATGAGTTTTCGATGGAATTCCGGATCATTTTCATGCATTTCAAGGACCCAATCAGCAAAGACTCGACGTTGTTGATGATCGGCCGGCTTGAGTTCTTGTGTTAACTGAACTTTATAAGCCTTAAGACCCAAATCTTTATGCAAAATACGGTGTAATGACGTTTGTGGAATGCCTAATTCCAAAGAACGACGAGGAATGGACAAACCTGGGTTTTCTTCACAACACTTTCGGCTACAGCAGCAATATTCTCGGCTGTTCTTGAGCGACGTGCACGGCTTTTATTCTTCACATCACTAACTTGTCCCGACAGCTCGAATTTTTCTACCAATTTCTGTATTGCGGTCCGACAAGGTGCTTCACGACGACCCAAAAATGTTCGAGTTTTACGAACCGTCTCTGCCACAGTTTCACCATTTTTATAGTGAATTTTAATAATTTCAATGCGTTGTTGAATCGTGTATCGTTCCATTTTTGTTAATGGCGTAGTTTCTACTTGCAAATGTAAAAAAATGACAGCTTCAAAAGTGACATCTACTGAAATAGCGGGCTAATTAAAATAACACCTCTTATTGGAAAACCCTTTATATACTATAAAACAATTGCAATTGCTTAATTTATACAGGGTGTTTCCTTAATGGTGGTCAATAGGGCAGCTGGTAATAGTACTAACCTAGACAAAGAAAAAATTGGATGGCAGAGGGTGGGCGCATATCAACCGTTTCGGAGTAACAGGGTGATTAAGAAAAAAAGATAGTTATGCACAAAACACCCCCCTGTATCTTAAAAAGTACAAAGTGTACGGTCACTGTTTAGTTTATAGCTCATTGAATGCAGAAATTCATGGCCTTTCCAACAACTGCTCAATCAGCCCGGTGCTCCTCTCATCTCAGGAGCTATTATTATTTTATTGAAGTAAAAATTTCGGATTTTCCTACCTTTTTCTTTTTACTTTGACCTCTACTAGTTTTGCAAAGAGGTCATTAACATAAAGGCCATGAAGTTCTGCATACAATGAGCTCTAAACTGTGACCGTATGCCTTGTACTTTTTAAGATATATGGTGTTCTGTGAAAAAACTAGCTTTCTTTCTTCATCACCCTGTAACTCCGAAACAATTGATTGCCCCCCCCCCCCCCCCCCCCAACTGCCATAAATTTTTTGTTTGGCCAAGTGAGTACTATCATCTCTTTCTTTATTGCACTATGGAGGAAATATGCGTATAAGCCTCCGTTGCCCTGGTGCAAGGCTTAAAGTTAGCGTCTAAAATTTCTCAGTATTTTGTTGAAATTTTTCCTTGTGGGTGTCCAATCCATTTTTCACTACTAGCATTATTTCAAGGTGTTACAAAACGGACTGACAAACTTAGTATGCCTTATAGATTTCATCTAGGGTATATAAGGCATACTAAGTTTGTCAGTCCGTTTTGTAACACCTTGAAATAATGCTAGTAGTGAAAAATGGATTGGACACCCACGCATATTATGAAAAGTTATTTTGATTTTTGCATGCCCGTCTGTGCGTTCTCACGATAACTCGAGTACGCGTTCACTTAGAGAGCTGAAATTTGGCACATGGGCTTTTTTAGAAAAAAAAAAGTAAATGGTACGAATCGGGCAACTCTTTCGTAGGGTTGCCATACAAAAATTTTGTTTTTCACTACATATTTGAACACTCCCTGAGAACGCGTTGACGAATATACCGACCTGAAATTTTGTACACTGTGTTTTCATAATAATAGTAAATAAAGCTTTAAAATGGACTAAATCGGGCAACCCATTCTTGGTAGTGCTGGGCGATGTGTATTGATGTTTTCAAAACATCGATGTTTGGGCTCTCGATGTTCGATATTTTTACATCGATGTCGACGCACTAAAACATCGACGTACATCGATGTTATCCTTTCGATGTTAGGGAATTACATACGTCTTTCCCCAAAGGAATCAAACCAAGAAAGGAATAAATGCATACTGTAAAAAGCAAATCAAATTCCAAAAAATTTATCTAGATTTGAAAAAAGAAACACGTATTGCAATAAAATTTTTGTGGCAAAACGGAAAGAGACGTAGTGAAGTGATTGTTCATTTCATTTTCAAAGTATCGTTACAATTGATCATCTTTAGTTCTTAGAATGATTTGGGCTGGGGGAAGAAATCATTGTTCGGTGGAACCAATTAGAATTCATTCTTTTAAATGGGAGGAAACAGAGTGCCCTTAACGTAAATACACCAAACTGCTGCTACTGAGAGCGATACAGGCTTGTCTATTATTTTAGTTAAGAAAATGTCTGCCTGCAAGCTCGTTTTCAGGCTCAACAAAGTTCAATTTATGGGCTAATCACATCCGTCTAATAAATGAAAAACAACAGAAGCATCGGAAGGTAGTTCGAAACGTAGGCAATCAGAAATACCCTTTTATTTAAGCGCTCCTTTGAAGCCGCTTCATATAAATCCTTTGGAATGGTGGCAGCGTCACCAACTTATATATCTTGGCTTATCACGTCTTGTAGCAAAAATTTTGTCCATTGCGGCTACTTCTGTGCCAACCGAACGTTTTTTCTCTAAGCTATAGGCGAGACTATAACTCAAAAGAAAAACAGTTTGCAAGGAAAACGTCTTTGCCAGTTATTTTTTCTTCAGTCTATAGATAAGAACTTTTCCGACCTGTGATTTTTCATTTTTATTTAATTCATTTATGCCTTATTTTTAGAAAACTTTTCCTTTAGAATTGATAATGAATGAAGTAGTTGTTTTGTTTTGTTTTTGTTATTTTTATTAAGTTATAAATAAAGACGACAGCAACAAAAATTCTAAACTGAAAAACATAGCATTTTTTCTATGATGTGTTTAAAATTCATTAACATCGACGTTGTTTGTACATCGATGTGATATGATCGATATTATCGCCACATCGATGATTGTTGGGCGATGTCGACATCCATGATGAACATCGATGTTCCGTTCCGATGTCCCAGCACTAATTCTTGGTGTTGCCATATACAAATTTAGGTTTTTTACATATACTGTAAAAATTATCAGTCATATACTTTTTTATTGTACCGAAAAGTTCTTCAGAATATGGAATCCTACGAAATTGATTATAATCATTTTTATAATCCGACGAACCGTTCTAGAAATATATGCGAAAAACCACTTCAAAATCAAACTCGCACAGATGGGTGACAATACGAAATTACATACGGGTATTCATCTGAGGTATCATAAGAATTAGTCTTAGATCAATTCTAGCTTTTTCACTTGTTTGTTTTAGATATTTATTTTGACCGACTCACATAATATTACAGTGGAAACGTTCCCTACACAATTTTTATAGTCAACAGATGGCTGTATGTATTACGCTGACGAAACGATAGGACTACTTATGAGGATAACTGAAAGTTGACGTTCAAAATATACTCAGCTAAGAAATCATGCGACATCCTATGCTAGACTGAAGGAAATGATTCATATTTGGTATTGCATTCTTTAACTGCTGTACTAATTCCAGAAATTTCTATTAAATTGTCACGTTGCTGGTTAAATTTCCCAGAAAGCAAGCGAAAAGGAAATTGAGTCACTCTGAAAGAAATCTAGATAATAATTAAATAAACGTATAAGGATATTATCACAGCATGTGCGTATGCAGGATATAACGCTGTTGTAATTAGATTATTGTGTTACGTGTTCATTTGTACAGGATTTTCTATGTTGAAGTGCTTAAAGTATTTAATTGGGATTTTTGTTTTCGGTCACATTACTAATCTTCGCAGGTAAGCACTTTACGAGTTTGGATGAATTCATTTATTTCTTTTAAAAAAAAAACCTACGAGGATGATTATAAACGTTTTTGGATGTGAATAAACGAATCATTTTCATGACTTCATACCACATCTAATCCTTGTCACATTCATAAGAGAAAACATTCGTTCATTTTGATCGTTCGTTTTTTTAGTTATACCCGGTTTCAAAGCTATAAACAAATTGGAAATTTTAAGTTTTCTCAAGAACGAATACAACTTGTGATAAACAGTTTTCAGAATGAGGTGTAATACTAACGGCTGTTCTAACTTAATGGGTAAGTTGTAGGAACATAACAGTAATTTGAGTTTTGCAAATTAAATTTCAAGCTTTTTTTTTAATATTATTAAGTCAAGCAAAGCACAGCATGGCAGAAAGGAGATATGGAAAGGAATTAGGGAATGTAAGGGGAGCGGTCGAGGTGCTGAAGTATGTTACTCTTAAACTTTCGCAGATTGTATTTCGGAGGAAGACAGAAGATGGTAGACTGTTCCACAATCGCACAGTTCGGGATAGAAAAGCATCACGGAATTTTGCTGTACGGCCGAATGTTATATTAAGGGTAAAAGGATCTGCGTGATCTGCAGCGCGAGTATTGTGTGCAGGAATCATTCCACAAAGGATCAGACTAGATATTTCATCGGAACATTGAGCATGCATGTAGTGATAAAGGAGCGAAAGGCATCCAATATTACGGCGGTGCTCGAGTCAGTCGATATGACAAGTTATTGCCAAATCGCCAATTAGCTAGAAGGCTCTCTTTTGGACAATATCCAATGAAGCTAAGGCTGTGCGACCAGCCCCGGCAAAGATATGGGAATTGTATTCCACCCTAGGTTTGATATAAGACTTGTAGAAGAGCGCTAGATTTGATGGGCTGAAATATTTCTTACACCTTTTCAGAAATCCGACACATTTGGATGCTTCTTTGGCAACAGAGAAGATGTGATCGGTCCAGCTTAACATACTGGAAATGTTAACGCCAAGAATGCATAAAGATAGTGTATCGTAGATCAGTACTCCATCAAAAGAAACGGGAGTGGATAAATTATGATCTTGTTTTAATGAGATGAGAAATCTTTGGAGCTTAGATGCATTGAATTCGACGTAACTCGCCTTGAACCAAGCGAGGATATTGGCAAGATCGTTATTCAATGATCTAATCATGCAATCCCGTTTAACACATGCCGCATTCCCTCTGGAGTCCGCACAAGTGTCAACGGAGTAAGCGAAATCAAGGGTATTGTCATTGGCGAAACAATGGATGCGATTGAAAATAAAGGAAAGCAGATAATTAATGAAAATTAAAAAGGGAGATGGAGAGATGACAGCGCCCTGGGGCACACCGGCGTTTATATGATGAGATTCAGATGAAACGCCATCTAGTACAACTCGTGTTAGACGACCAGATAAAAACTTTCAATCCATCATAGAAGAGGAGGAGAGAGACCAACTGCTTCAAGTTTAGCTAAAAGGGCTGGATGCCAGAATCTACCAAAGGACTTTGATATATCTAAGGAATCGATTTTGGACTTACTTAAATTATGAAGACTACGGTTCGAAAGTTCCGTAAGAAAAGTCAGAAAGTCTCCAGATGAGCGTCCTGCTCGGAAGCCATATTTGCAAGTTGATAAGTTTCTACATACCTAATTAATTTGGAGTTAATGTTAGATTCAAAAACCATTGAAAGAATTGAAATGATTGCAATTGGCCGGTAATTTGAGGGATCGCTACCCTCACCTTTCTTGTAAATAGGCTGAACGTGAGCTAGTTTCAGTTGGAAATTTTTCTGTCGAATAAGACAAGTAGAATAGTTTACGCAGAGGTTTAGCCAAGGATAAGGCGCTGCTTTTAATTAACAGGGGCGAAAAAACATGTCCTGCTGTTTTAGAGACGTCAATCCTCTTAAGCACTTTGAGCACATCTCTCGTACAGACGTATATTGGCTCTTGTACATATCCACACGGGAGATGCAAAACAGGTGTCTGTGAAGTGTGTGGAAGACGAGAATTTGAAGCGAATCTAGCAGCCAAAATATAAGCTTTATCCAGGGAGTTCACATTCACTTCACCATTATTAAGTAGTGAAGGAACAGACGATGTGCTGAAGTTTTTCCTAATGGTTTTGACCAGAGACCAGAAACCTTTACTTCCTTTGTGGCTTTCCAATATTCATCAAGATCCCTCGAGGCAAAACAGACCGTCCACTAAATTTCTCTAAGATACTAATTGAGACTTTTTGAATCAGCATTTTTATAATGTCATAGAAGCCTACTTAAAAGTGGTGAGGTAGGGCGGCACAGGTTTGAGGTTGTAAATTACCAAGAGGGAAATCGACTGAGATGGAATATTTGTAGGGGTGAGATGTCAAAAACAGATCTAATAAATTAGCTCTATCTCCAGTTGCATAACTAATCCGCGTGGGTGCATCCACTAGCGGTTACAAATTAAACGATTCACAGAAGAGTTCGATAAATCGACCTGCAGGGCTTGTGGCACAAGGATGTCTCAGCCACGGTATGTTATAGATATTTAGTGAGAAACAGAATGTGATGCTGGCGGTCGTAGCTGGCGCTGTAGTGCAAACTGTCAAAATAAAATAATACAATTTCCGTATGACCAAATGCGTACCTGGCGCTGGCGCTGTACCGATTTTTTCCCAAAATTTCAATTTTTGGCGCACGCCAAAATTGACATTTGTAATTGCGAAGCGGTTTGTTGGAACGAATCAACATGGAGAATTTTGATACAGTAAAGTTCATCGAAATAATGAAGAGTAAAGATGTATTGTGGGATCCCTTATATAAAAATTTTAAAAGAAAAGCGGAAATATGGAATGAAATATAAAATATTAAATTATTATTGACAGAACTAAGCTGCAGTATTGTATTTATACCTAGCTACAAGATAAGTGGCAGACTATGCGCCAGCGCCAGCACCACATTCTGTTCCAGCCTTTAAAATCGCCTGCTAAGATGATTGTGGAAGAGGGAGAGACATAGAGGAAGTGATCAATTTTGTTGGAGATATTGTCAAATGCCGATACCGTGTCGTGACCAGACATATTTGGGCTGCGATAAAGGAAACAGAAGTAGACGATGTACCTGCGGAGTTTGAACCTAATCCAGATGTAACTAAACTCTGGATTGACGAAAGGAAAAAACTTAAGGATAGTAAAAGCCACATCATTCCGAATATATATTGCGATCGCCCTGTGAGGAGAAAAAAGAGGTACCAAGCTGTAACCAGGGAAGTGATACTGACCTTGTTTTCACTTACCGCAAGAATTGCCGGATTTTTAGACTTAAGTTGGCAGTACACCGAAAAACGATTAGCACTTAATCCGCGAATGTTGCAGAATTCTAAGATAAATTTCTGCATGCTCAAAAGCAAAACAAAAAGCAGAAGAAAAAAGCGACACACAAATATTTCGGCGTCACCAGCAGTAGTCGAGGTAAAAAAAAACAACAATAGTGCTATGCCTATAGGTGTTTTCAATACTTTAGAACGTGCAGTTTAATGACCACAGCTGGGAGCACCCATAGTATAAATCAGTAACAAGTGCAAATGTACTTGCACTGCTCTCGGACGGACAGATGAAAAAATATACCGATGATGCTAGGGCATAGGAAAGTAATTAATTAAATAATTATTTATTTACAGCGCGCCGGATAGAATTCATTTACTTAGGTGATTGACGAAAAGCATTGTTTCATTATTATAAACGAAGATAATTTTATTTCTAAAAACAATAACAAAAAATCAACACTCAGTTTTTGATGGATCCGCCATTATTTTATTTCGCATCAACTCGATCAGCCTTTTGGACATTAATTTCCAAATGTCCTTATGACATCAACTCGTTAAGGGTAGTGAATTATCGGTTATCGGCGTATACCTTCTGATCAAGCCAACCTAAAATATTATCTATTGAATTAATTAAGAGCAGGAGAACAAGCAGTCCCGCCCATAACATTAATGACCACGAAAAACGTGAATTGTTGCATTTTCTGATATTCCAGACTGTTCACTCTGGTAAATGAAGATGCGAGTTCTAAGTTATCGAGATTTTACGCTTTGACACACGAATGTTTCCTTAGATCGAATCAGTACCCGTTCATACCATTTGGGCTATACAGGTTGAACCTATTTTTGTCAGAAAAGATCACGTGTAAAGACAGAGCTAGGTTAAAAAGAGGCTCCAGGAAAATATGCGCTATTCATATACAATATCGCCATACCTATGACTATAATCGTTCCCTGCTATCATGGGTGTAAGAAAGCCATACTTCCTTATGACTGAATTACACACAATGGGGTCTTTTGCATCCCTCTCCTTACCATGACATGATTTCGGTATATCCTTAGAAGTCCTTGCGTCAAATAAAACTTTGATAATTTCTCTTTTTTTTCTCAGCCAGTATTTATGGTAAAAGTAATCTCAACCTCAAATGAAAAAAAAAAAGTGTACAAGTTCCAACGTCTTACACCCAAAAAACTCGAAAGACACTGCACATTTTTTACTCTTAAAATTTCATTTACAGAACTCGTTATGACCACAAAACTTATGTAGTGCATTAGAATAGTCTTGAGTGTCACATCATATTCTGGAAACCGTTTATCACAGGTTGTACTTATTTAAATTTTCGGGCCATCATCTTAAATGCATTGGTCAATTGTGTCATTCAGAAAAAGTGTTGGGAAAATGGACAACTTGGACTACTTGGATAATTGCAGCAGCGTTCATGATTGCAGAGATTAATAAAGGGTTTTCCAATAAGAGGTGTTATTTTAATTAGCCCGCTATTTCGGTAGATGTCACTTTTGGAGCTGTCATTTTTTGACATTTGACAAGTAGAGACTACACCATTAATAAAAATGGAACAATACACGATTCAACAACGCATTGAAATTATTAAAATTCACTATAAAAATGGTGAAAATGTGGCAGAGACGGTTCGTAAAACTCGAACATTTTTGGGTCGTCGTGAAGCACCTTGTCGGACCGCAATACAGAAATTGGTAGAAAAATTCGAGCTGTTGGGACAAGATAGTGAGAATATTGCTGCTGTAGCCGAAAGTGTTGAAGAAAACCCAGGTTTGTCCATTCCTCGTCGTTCTTTGGAATTAGGCATTCCACAAACGTCATTACACCGTATTTTGCATAAAGATTTGGGTCTTAAGTTCAGTTAACACAAGAACTCAAGCCGGCAACAACGTCGAGTCTTTGCTAATTGGGTCCTTGAAATGCATGAAAATGATCCGAAATTCCATCGAAAACTCATCTTGAGTGATGAGGCCCATTTCCACCTCGATGGCTTCGTCAACAAGCAAAATTGTCGCATCTGGGGCTCGGAAAACCCAAGAGTTATTGTTGAAAAGCCTCTCTATCTTCAAGGTGTGACTGTTTGGTGCGGTTTATGGTCCCGCGGGGTCATTGGACCTTACGTTATCGAAAATGAGGCTGGAGCAACAGTTACGGTGAATGGATTGCGCTATCGACAGCTGATTAATGATTTTTTATGGCCGGAATTGGATGGTATTGATCTGGACGACGTTTACTTTCAACAAGACGGTGCTACGTGCCATACAAGCAACGAAACCATTGATCTTTTACGGGAAAAGTTTCCGGACCGTGTTATCTCTCGAAGAGGTGATCACAATTGGCCACCGAGATCTTGTGACTTAACACCTTGCGACTTCTTCCTTTGGGGCCACGTGAATAAGAAGGTCTACGCCAACAACCCAGCGTCGATTCAAGACCTCAAAGATGGAATTCGTGAGGCTATCGAGGACATAGGGCAGCCACTTTGCGATTTGGTTATGGAAAATTTCATGAAAAGGATATGGTGGTCGTGGTGGTCATTTGGCTGATGTTATTTTCCATTATCAACGGCATACCTTCCTCTTTATAATGAAATAAAGATCCGATCATTTATCTCAAAAAATGGAATTTTTCTTTGAATATCAAAATAACACCTCTTATTGGAAAACCCTTTAGAAAAATTATATATTTACATTAACAATAAAAATAAGATAATGATAATTTACCTGAAAATTGAATGGGGACGAATTGCCGGCCCTTTTGTCTCAGGAATTATGACAACATATTACATACCTGTAAATGATTCAACTTATTTTTACGAAGATTTGTCAGCAGCTAAACCACTTTTTTTCTAATTTGATTTGCAGTTATTCAATGTAGCCAAAATGCATCCTCAGAAAGGACGAAAAGGACCAAACCGAAGATATCCTTTATCGTGTGGCTTTTTTTTAACTGTTTACCAGCTTTTGGTACTAGGACTTCGATAATATCTGTGTGCATTTTCGAGAGAAAATGGCAAAGGAACACGGTGCATAGAGTACAATTTGAGGCCTTATATCTCGATAACAAAGGATTAAACTGGAATTTTCATTATAACATTTTCGTTTAAGTTTTATTTGCGGAATTCAAAAATGCAATCTAATTGTATCCTTAATAAGGACGAAAAGGACATTTTTTAAATATATCCTTTCCCAAGTCCTTTTTCAAGGACTTTGGCTATGCCAGAGGATATCCTGACTAATGATGCGTAACTTTTATTATTAGGACTTTTTCGATATCTCCGCACATTTTCGAGAAAAATTCCCAGGGAACACGATACGTGGGACACCCTGTATAAGTAATTCATTGTCTATTTATTTAATTATTTCATGTTTTCTTTTTATTTGAGATAATTTCATGGATGTATGAAGGAAGGTACACATGAGTACCTTTGCTTCGTGGGGGGAATGTATCCAGTCGATTTCCCTGGCCTGGATTTGAATTTAAGTTAAGTACTTCAAATTTGTTTGAATTTTCTAATTTTTTTTTCTTTCTTTTCAGCTTCATTCTTCGCTGAACAAACTGTATTCTTCCAATTTATCAGAATTTGCAATTTGTAGCAGATATTTAAAATTCATTCCACTGCGCTATTATTTCATTCCGCTGGTAATATCTACTTAATGTTGCTTAAGCTCCAAAAATATTTCACACTTTTTCAGTTCAGATATTTTCGTAGATCTAAGTAAAATTTATATGTGCAAAATTATTATAAACTTTTTTTTTTTCAATTTCAAAGCGTATAATATTTTTCGAATGTTATGACAAGCAGTAGATATAAAAAAAAACACAATAAAATTCAGATATTTAATTTTTTTCTACAGTTCTTGAAATTATCCTGACGATATGCTTGTATTACCTTATCAGAGGAAGGACCAACTAAGTTTTCAATAAAAGAAAAATCTATGAGAATACAATTTACCAGTTTGCCCTTGCTCTTTGTTAAAAAAAAAAAAAAAGAAAAAAGTCCTGTAAATATTTTGACATACTTTGAAGTTTCATTCAAACTGGAAAAGTATAAATATTTGCTGAATTTTGAAAAATGTGTACCAACAATGAAAATTTTACTCCTAAAAAGTTACCTCATTTCTTTATGATTCTATAAATTTACCATGAAAATGCTTTCGAAATTATAAGTTGGTATCTGAGATTCTCTTTGTAATTCTCTGCGATAAAATAATTTGTAGCAATTCAAAAAAGAAAAAAATTAAGAAAAGTTTTACATTATGAAAAAAATTCCGTAACATTTTCTCCTAACAAAATAAATTATGTATATAGAAAAAAATTTTAAAGAAAAGAATAAAACTTTTCTTATTACTTCAAATGAATTTAAAATGACTTTGAAATATTTGTTTTAATTTCTTGTTTCGTTAACTGCGTAAGCAAAAGAAATGATACTTGGGTTTTTTGTATAATCCCGCATTATCTCATCATTTCTGAAACTCATAATTACTTAGTTATTAAGATGAAAATAAAGTCGCTAGATGCCATAATTAAGTTGCAAATTAATATCATCAGCACTTCTTAAGAGTAGAATAATTTCTCAATTTTCCTCCACCTTTCTTGATTAGTTTACACATTGACTATATTTTGTGTTTTTCAGTTGCATGAGAAACATTTCTTGCACAGACCAAAATAATTAATTGTGGTATGGTAAATGTATAAATAAAACTTTTGAAATTCTAAGTAAATTAAATTGGAAGATTACACTACAACAGAAAAGTATAAATGACGTAATAAAAAGCATTGTTCTAGAAAGGTGTTATATATAAGTGGCTACCAGTTTTCACAGAGTGTAAAAAATAGCTGAGGTAGAATGATTTTTTATTTTTTTTTAAGTTTACTCAGTGGTCACGAACGATATAAAATTAGAACCCTTCTATATACCTTCAAATAAATTAAACGACACGTAACCCATGTTGACTTTTAAGTTAACGGAGTTCTTCACCTGAAAACACCTATGTGGATTAAATTAGATGAACCCTCAAAGGGTATCGATTTCGCCTAATTAAAACGTTTGTAAGTGTACAGTCTGCTGTAGATATAAATTTTCTTTACTTTAATTTGGAACGCGCTAAGCTGAATAATTTGGAAAATAAAAATAAAAACGAATTAAACTGTTATATTATCATTTAAGGATAATATGGATTAGTAAAACTGATTTATATCTACTTTTTTCGAGATAAAACGGCATTGTCGTTAATTAGAATTTTGCGTATATTATCCATCGGGGGCGGGTGTGATTGTACTACTTTTTAAATACGCTGGGATACTATTATATATATATATTATTATTATTATATTATGTTATTATATATTATATATATATATATATATATATATATATATATATATATATATATATTATTATTATATATATATCGCCAAGATATATGTTAGTTCATGATTTTCAGGTCCCTTTCGTGCTGCCAATGCCTTCCGATCGAATAGAGTCAATGACGCTAGAGCAACTCCTGTTGCTAACAATTGAGTGAGGTCGAGGGAGGAAATAGCAATTGTTGCGAGAAACAAGCAAGATTTGCTGACGCTCAACGATCTACTGTAACGTGTCCTAGGACACCTGCAGTGTAGTGAACTCTCTTTGCCAGAATCTAACAGATTGGAAGATGTTGCTAAACGCCCAGCTACGAGCGATATGGAGCGATATGGTTTGGGAGCTTCTGAATGGTACAGTAATTGAAACGGGCAAAAAACAATGAAAAGATTTGCGTAGATCGATAGAATTGGTTGAACGAAAAAGCTCATGGCTATTCTAGTGGAGCATTTGTCGTCCAATCCAGCAGACCCAATACCGAAGTATTATACTTCAGGATGCTACAGGGCAAAACCATCTAGAATACTTCCCAAGCCATGAAACAGAAATATATATGTATGCGTTGGGAATCGGTTCTCTAAAATATTCCATATTGATACTTACGGAAAGTGCCAAACATTGACTTTATATATGCTATAGAGCCTAAACTACTATCCATACAGGAAAATAGTCTTCTAGTAATTTAAAGTTACACTTCCTATATACCTTACTTAACAAAATAATAAAATAGTTTTGATTACAAAATAACCTTACCATTTTACGCTCACTAATTCTCAGCTGAGCAATAATTGCATGTGTGTATGTGGAGCAGTAGTCCGAACCTTTAGGCAAACTGATTCGATTTCATCAGACCACGGCACAGCGGCATATACAATTAATACTCATATGAGAGTTTTGTTTTTTTTTTTTTTTTTGAATCGAAGTCATTTGGTTAAGATAAATTTTTTTTAAATAATTGTGTTAATAAAGGTATAAAAATTTTATTTCGGTTCCGAAGATAAGAAAGCAAGCTTAAGATTATCAGAACACAATTTTTCTGTATGAATAGTAGTTTAGAGTGGAGGAGCTATTCAAATCAAACTTTTGTCACTTTTACAAAAGAGCACTGAAAATATTTTAGAATATTAGGACTCCGTTAGGGCTCTCATGTGGTAGTGAGGGAGCTTGTTTCATAGCTTGTAAAGTATTCTCGAGGGTTTTGCACAGAGGCGTGCATGGACTAGTCACTTTTCGATTACCCAAACGAAAGTGAAACCAAAGTGGGGGAATTCTAAAGCAATTTGCGACTTTAAATCATTCCACGGTACTAAATTCCAGGAAGTGCATGTGCCAGAATGTAGATACCGGAGCCCACTCTCACATCGCAAGCGTTTCTCAAGATGCTCATAACTCAAAACCTGAAAGTAGTATAGTAAGAAATGGAGGATTTACAAGAAAATGGATCTCAAACCGACAGGAAGAAGTATCATCTCTCTAGTGTACTACGGAATTTCTATAACATTAAGAGGAGGCAGCTGCAAACTTCACTGTGATTTTAACGTGGTTGAAGCAAACGTCTAAGGGCTTTCTTAGCATGATCCAAGGAAATGAAGGACTAATGGAGGTAGGGAAAAATCACAAGGATTTGGAAATGTCCACGAACTGTGGATTTCCACAAGATGGGCGGCCAGAATAATAAAGGAGACTACATTTCTACCGAGCCGTGATGTCAGCAACCGGACTCCACTACAGATTACAGATGCAAGTGGTTCAAATCCACCTACACCATAGCAGATAAGCATCAGATATCCTCTTACCAAAACAACCTTGGGTCCGAAATTATGAATTATGGAAAACCACCCATTTGTTAAATGAAGAATTTGTTTTCGTAAACTAACAAATTCGAAATTCAAAAATTTCCCGTGTGCTATGAACTAATGATTTTTGCAAATTAGCGAGTTCGTAATCACCACTAGTTATTCAAGAATAGGACCTCTGAATGGAAGGATGGATGGACTGAACAGAGGTAAAGAATTTAACGATGACAGGGTCCCTGGAATGTGGGCCACAACAGTCTCCACACTTATGAGCAATTGCTCATAGGTCATAATCAGACGATTGGCTCCAGCCTTCCTTGCCGAGTTCATGCACTTCTTCAAAGAGCAAAAGAATCTGTATCACACTCCTGAGATTTTCGGACAGTGATAAAGAAAGTGAGTCACCGTTTAGGATTCCTTTCCACATACACATTTCGGATCATCAACTAGTCCCATCCTGTGTAAAAGACCGCTGAGAAAAGTGTGTCTCGTGATAATTGAGACCAGAGTTGTCAGGGGTGGCTTGTTTAATCCAAATAGCTTATTCGTTAGGTTTAGATTAGGCTTATCGCACAGTTCCTTCGTAGTTCTACCCAAAGTGTCATTGAACGACGACTGTGCTGGCGGTTGGCCCAAACCGCAATATTAGCGACAAGGTGTTTTGTTACAGTCCCGATTGTAGAGGACTATACCTCCGCAGCTGCACCAATACGAGCAAGCTCGTCTGCCTTTATCGTTCCAAGCGATTTCACTGTGACCTAGCACCCAAGTAACGATTACCCTGTTATTCCGTGATATGGAATTTAAGGTGGTTTTAAACGCCAATACCAGTTTGGAGGTTGTAAAGAGTTTTGGCAAAGTATTCACAGCTACTTGGCTGTCCGAGCAGATAGTATCTCCTTGTTTTCAATGTCTGAGTTGAAGAGATACTTTTCCGCTTCCAGGGTGGCTTTATCTTCCACCTTGAAAACCGTAAGATTGCTTTCAAGGTATATGGCTATTTCTATAAGAGATAACGCCTGCTCCGGTATTTTCTTCAGATTTGGAGAGTTGTCCGTATAGATAATAGGATTTGAAGCACAGAATGCGGTTCGAATTCTACCCTAGATGGAATTTCCGCATTGGAGTTGCTTTCCAGCGTAGTCTCGAAGAAGCGGTCGCTGTTCCTGTCGCTATCAGGTGCCACAGACCTCACAAATACAAAGATGGATTCGAAAGGAACCATTGTTCCAGTATGAATCCAGTTCCGACTAAGATACAGTCTCAGCGCTACTAAGAACGCGCCCGCCTTGATTAGCATTTGATTTGCACGGGGTGTTTATTTTGGATGACCTTAAGAACCTGACTGCTGGTTGACCTGAGACTGCCACTTACACTGAGGAATCACAGTATTTGAATCTTTTCCAATATCTTACGATGATTGGCTAAATCTATTGCTCTCACCATATCACAAAACCGTAGATTGCGATGAATTGGATGATGTGAATCTTCCGCAGTTTGGGTCATCACTTTTTCCTTATAGCATTGCGAAGGCTTTGAGCTTTGTTCGATCTGTTTTCAAGGTGTGGTTTCCATTTTAGCTTTTTATCTAATATGATGCCTAGGTGTCTTACCATGTCCTTTAGCCGCAAACGTGTGGAGCCAATAGAGGGCAGGTTCAATATAGGAAATACGCGTGCAGATGTTGTGACAATCTGTTTCTGAGATTGGAGCGCCTTAATGGGAACATGCGCTCTAGCGTTGGAAAGAAGTCAAACTTACTGGCACACATGCCCTGGCAGTTGAATAATTAACCCGGCCTGCCTTGGGAATAAACATAACGCGGACCTCTTTCTACAACTTCAGTGTTTAGCCGATTTTGATACATGCCCTAAAGAGAAGGACTAATCAATGAGTCACCCGATTTTTGAAATAGAGCTCGAAAAATTCTGTCTTGGCCCTACAAATTGAAAGATTTGAAGGAGTTCACTATCCATAATGACAACCAAGACTATATCCCCGGAAACGGTTTTAATCTGATAAGCTTCGGTTCGTAGAAACGAAGAACCGTTATCAGGACCATGGGGGGAAATTTTCGTCTAACAAGATTTCCAAAGATTCCCCAAAGGAAGTATTCCCGTAATTCGGCACGGTTTGTGAGGAATTCGGGTTGATTGGGTATCTTGGATAGAAATCTTTTGAGCCTTGACTTATTTACTTACCCACCTACATTCTCAGAAAAGAGTTACTAGGATTTTCTTTTAGATCTTCGGATCGAATTTTTGTTATGATGTAGAAAGTTTTGGTAAGCCGACCACTCGTTTGCGTCAATTAATCTTCTGGCCTACGTGAAATTCTACGTCGATCTCTTAGTCCCCCTTAGGACCCCTGATCCATTTCATCACAATTCCTCAAACTCGTAGTCAGTCGAAATGATGCAGCCATACTACACGTAACTTCTAAGATATTTTAGCTTTGTTCAAGCCAATCATCTGAAAAAATACATCTGCCTGTATCACAACAACTTTCGTGAGCAGCTTCTTAAAGGCGACAGCCTATAATTTTCCATACAAAAGACGTACATGTGTTCCTATTGAAAATACTGAAATCTGCTGTAAGACAATTATAAAAGAAAATCTACATACATATGTATGTACATTGTGGGAAATCTCATCATACCACCATTCACACTCCTTCGAACCCTAGAATAAAAAAAAAAAAAAGAAGTCTTGTCTTTGAAAAATATTTCTGGCTAAAAATAAAACGAGGACTGAAAATAGATGTTGGGTTTAACTTGGAAAAAATCCATTGTAACCAGACATTTTTACTAATTCTAAACATGTTTCTTTCCAACTCCAACAGGAAGGCTCGAGCACACGTTTGTATGTGTATGTTATATATTCAAGATTTAATAAATGTGTGCACTTGGGAAAGACAACGAAACCACGTTCTTCGTATTTAGTTCAAACTAAATTAAAAAGTTAACTTATTCGGGTTTTTTCATTTACACAAATAAAATCTCTTAAACTGGGAGCGCTCAACCGGGATTTATTTTTATTTTCGTAATTAGTACTAAATAATGGAAGATATGAACAGAAACAGCAGTGAAAATGTGTTAGAGATATACATATATATGTCCTTACTACTTTAAAGAAAAGCTCTCAGTATAATGCTACTAGCTGTCGTCAACTTAAAGCCACAATGATGTTCGAAATTCCACAGAAATTATAATACAGCAGGGTACATTTGAAAACTGTATTTTCATAATTACTGATAGAGGATAGTACAGAGAAGTTAATTCAGTACCTTAGAATAACTATGAAAGTGCCTACAAGAGGTAATCAAGTAAAAGGCGCTGAAAATAAAGAAATCTATTCTGACAAAATTGTCTGTTTAAAGCGAAATAATGAAGTGATACTAGCAAATAACTAAGCCACGGATTAACAATAGTTACAAGAAAACATGAGAGCCACAATTTTCAATTTCTAATTAATGCTAAGAAATAATAAGTCAGGAATCATTGAGATTATCTGATGAATAATAGCAAGACGATAAACGAAACTAAAGAAAGAAAATTAGAGGATTTTAATAATAACACTGGAGAACAAAAAAACCAATTTTTTCAGCGGTATTAGGTTTGGCAGTGATTGTCATTGCAAATACCCGCCGTGTAGTTAATTTATTTGGGTTGGCTCTAGTTTTCAAATCCCCCATGGCACGATCATTATGAGATCCTTCCATATCTTCAAGGTTGGGAAACCTTCTTGATGACTCGGCGATAAACCGACTGTGTAGGTAGTTACATCCAAGTATAGGTAAATGTGAAATATAATTTACGATAGAGCAATTGGAAAGGATAGATATATTAAAGACAGACCATATGAACAACGAGGAGACTAACCATTTAAAACAAATCTTATATAAAAATCAATACCTATTTTTCAAAGAAGGTGACAAATTAACAAACGTCAGAGAAGTTAAACACCAAATTATCACGAAAAATTCTCACCCAATTTATAGTAAAATTTATAGATTCCCCAAAGTCCATGAAGAAGAAATCAATAAACAGATCAAAGAGATGCTCGAACTAAAGATCATCCAACCCTCAAATAGTCCATACAATAGCCCCATTTTGGTCGTCCCGAAGAAAGTCGATAATAGTTAGGAAATTAAACGACGTCACTATTGATGATAAATTTCCGATTCCAAACATCGATTCAATTTTTGACAAGCTTGATAGAGCGCAGTACTTTACTACGCCTGATTTGGCTAAAAGATTTCATCAAATCGTCGTCAATGAAAAATACAGGCAAAAAACAGCATTCTCTACACCACATGGCCACTTCGAGTATAATCGTATACCATTTGGGCTTAAAAATGCCCCTGGCTACCTTTCAGAGGATGGTCAACTATATGTGTTGAGAGATTTTATATATAATATCTCGACGATATTTTGATTTTCTCGATCTCTCTCCAAAAGCTTGTAAATTCCATTAACGAAATATTTATTGAACTCAGAAAACATAACTTAAAATTACAAGTCCACAAGTGCAACTTTTTCGCTAAGCAGACCGAGTATCTTGGCCATATTCTTACTAGCGAAGGAATAAAATCAAACGAGAAAATTGTTGAAACTATTCAAAACCTGAAATTACCCACTAAGCGAAAGCAAATCAAAAGCTTTATAGGGATAACAGGTTATTATAGGAAATTCATCCGAGACTATGCCAAAGTAGGTCAACCGATGACGAAATTCCTGAAGAAAGATAGTAGGATCAATATAAATGATCAATCTTATAAAGACTCCTTCGAAAAGTTGAAAAATTTAATAACTAATTATCCTACTCTTAAATACCCAGACTTCAGATGCATCCAACTTCGCGATCGGCGCTATACTTTACAGGATAACCATCCTGTAAGTTTCACAAGCCGAACACTGAACGACCACGAAACTAAATATTCGGCTATTGAAAAAGAAACTCTTAGCCATCATTTGGGCTACGAAATATTTTAGGCCATACCTATATGGTACGATATTCACCATTCGCACTGACCATCAACCCTTAACACGGCTAAATTCGCTAAAAGAACCGAATGCCAAACTATAAAGATGGCGAATAAAATTGAATGAATACGATTTCGACATTGAATATGTAAAAGGAGATGATAACAAGGTAGCAGGAAACTCTGATCAACTTACAATCCATAGTGGCATTGAAAATTTGAATGACCACATTCCGATACTAGACACAATTACGAACAAATATTTTACACAAGTAAAGGGTTTTCCACTAAGAGGTGTTATTTTGATATTCAACGAAAAATGCCATTTTTTGAGATAAATGATCGGATCTTTATTTCATTATAAAGAGGAAGGTATGCCGTTAATAATGAAAAATAACATCAGCCAAATGACCACGACGACCACGCCTACAGAACCATATCCTTTTCATGAAATTTTCCATAACCAAATCGCAAAGTGGCTGCCCTATGTCCTCGATAGCCTCACGAATTCCATCTTTGAGGTCTTGAATCGACGCTGGGCTGTTGGCGTAGACCTTCTCTTTCACGTGGCCCCAAAGGAAGAAGTCGCAAGGTGTTAAGTCACAAGACCTCGGTGGCCAATTGTGATCACCTATTCGAGAGATAACACGGTCCGGAAACTTTTCCCGTAAAAGATCAATGGTTTCGTTGCTTGTATGGCACGTAGCGCCGTCTTGTTGAAAGTAAACGTTGTCCAGATCAATACCATCCAATTCCAGCCATAAAAAATCATTAATTATCTGTCGATAGCGCAATCCATTCACCGTAACTGTTGCTCCAGCCTCATTTTCGAAAAAGTAAGGTCCTATGACCCCGCGGGACCATAAACCACACCAAACAGTCACACGTTGAGGATAGAGAGGCTTTTCAACAATAACTTTTGGGTTTTCCGAGCCCCAGATGCGACAATTTTGCTTGTTGACGAAGCCATCGAGGTGGAAATGGGCCTCATCACTCAAGATGAGTTTTCGATGGAATTCCGGATCATTTTCATGCATTTCAAGGACCCAATCAGCAAGGACTCGACGTTGTTGATGATCGGCCGGCTTGAGTTCTTGTGTTAACTGAACTTTATAAGCCTTAAGACCCAAATCTTTATGCAAAATACGGTGTAATGACGTTTGTGGAATGCCTAATTCCAAAGAACGACGAGGAATGGACAAACCTGGGTTTTCTTCAACACTCTCGGCTACAGCAGCAATATTCTCGGCTGTTCTTGAGCGACGTGCACGGGTTTTATTCTTCACATCACTAACCTGTCCCGACAGCTCGAATTTTTCTACCAATTTCTGTATTGCGGTCCGACAAGGTGCTTCACGACGACCCAAAAATGTTCGAGTTTTACGAACCGTCTCTGCCACATTTTCACCATTTTTATAGTGAATTTTAATAATTTCAATGCGTTGTTGAATCGTGTATCGTTCCATTTTTGTTAATGGCGTAGTTTCTACTTGCAAATGTAAAAAAATGACAGCTTCAAAAGTGACATCTACTGAAATAGCGGGCTAAGTAAAATAACACCTCTTATTGGAAGACCCTTTATGTGCGTTTAAGTTTTTATTTCCTCCTCATTTAAATCGTCGATGATCAAGTTCAAATTCTTAATGATAATATACACTATTTGCCTGATCGGCATGCTCCGATTTGTTTCCGCAGCCCTTTGTTTACGAATGAGATAAGATCACTTATTGCTGAACGTGAATTTTTATATAGGAGGTATCTGCAGTTAAGAACTGCTGATAGCCGTACTCATTACAAGCTGATTCGCAATAGAGTTAATACCAAAATCCGCTCTGCAAAAAAGCGCTTCAATGCAGTGAAGCTTTCTCCCAATCTTAAGAGGTCTGGTATTTTTGGCAGATAGAGACGAGCCTTAATGTGATCTAAATCCTGACTTATTAAACTCTTATTTTGCATCAGTGAACTCTGGTATTGTATTTGACCGACTTTGACCACCAGTTATATGTAGGATAATCGGCCTTTTGGTTTCAGATGTATTGATGAGTTTGAGCTTATTAGTGCGATATACTCTATTAAATCGGGGGCCACTGGAACTGATGGGATTTCCCCACAGTTTATTAAGATTTTGATACCTTGGTTAACCCAGGCGCATATCCAGACCTGCATCTTAGGGGGGGTCACAACTAAAATCTTCGAGGGGGATGAAAAAGTCGGAAGATGTTGCTTTTAAATTTTTTTAAAATCATATTTACGTTATATCACAAAATCAAATTTTCGGTTTGATTTGGAAAACCTATCGATAATATTATCCACTTCAATGTTGATCTCAGGGTGGACATCAAGGACTCATATTCAGATACGCCGTCTCGTATAGAGATTGTACAAATAGATGCAAGCGATTCTGTCACGGGTAAAGTAATTGACTGAGAGCGAGCTTGCACTTTGAGTCAAATTTAACGGAATAGGAGTAGGAGTACATGATATGTTACTCACTTGATCTTGCTTTCTTCTGAAAAAATTTGTCAATGGTCTTATCAGTCTTCCACTTTACATTTTCGCTACTATATCTACCTCCATCGATAAAAGTACACGTGAAGTTAAATTAAACAACACTACCTGAATTAATACGAAAGTACAAGCAAAGCAACGCCAACTACC
Source organism: Dioctria rufipes (assembly GCA_963924295.1). Lineage (NCBI taxonomy): Eukaryota > Metazoa > Arthropoda > Insecta > Diptera > Asilidae > Dioctria > Dioctria rufipes. The sequence goes on from OZ002741.1 coordinate 214,875,454, forward strand.
GCAGAGGAAAGCAAATGGATTTTATATTTATAATTTTGACGCAAAAATTTTGAAGAAAAATTGTATATAATTAATTTTAGCTGTACTCGAATCAATCCAAATGATGGTTTTCAGTCACCAAAATTCGAAAGAAAAATGTTCAAGTAAATTTCTAAGAACAAAATGTATAATTGCCAACGCTCATAAATATCTTTAGCGACAAAGACCAGCCAAGACACTTGAATCAATCTAACTCTCTGGAACCATGGTAGGCCACCAGTAGTGAAAATTGAATGCTTGTGTCCTTGTCCGAAAGAATGAACCACCAGAATCAATCCACCAATTCGTTTGGACCATTACAAGAATTTAATGCTTTCCTACGAACTTTAAAATTTTGAACAACTCAGGCTTGAATTAGTGTCGCTACGAAAAATAATGGATGATTGTATGGAACTGGAGTTCTACTTTAAAAACCCTAAATCAAAATTCGTTAAGTAAGTTTGTATGCTTCTGTTGCGAGCTCCCCACCAAGTTGTCCTATCATCATCGATTTTATGTCGGAAAATTAGATAGGTTTAAAAAAATTTTCTGATCGCTAACCAAGTTCTTAGAAACAATAACACTTTCAAGTCTCGAAATTGTGTGCTTTTTCATCTATAGGAGTAATCGGTGCGACAAAAATATACAAGTATCATAATAACCGGGCTGCTAAGCATTGCGTACCTTTTTCTAAATAATCAAACACTAAAATAAATATGTAGTATTCTAAAATTACTTACCATCCTGTGATAGATCTGATAGATAACTTTTCGACACTAACTATATAAAACACAAGAAAATTCTAAAAAAATCGTACATGTTTCAAAGACGAGGAGCTATGAACAAATGACTATTATACCCAATCCAGACTCCACTATTACTACTCAAAAGAAGACAAACAAATGCCCAAAACCCGCGCTAAACTTTTACAACTCACTCTACAGGCCAGTGTCACATTACATTTACCGCGAAGGTGAGGTGGCGCTTTGGGGGAGATCATGACCCCCGTGACCTTCCCCCTGTATACGCGCCTGGGTTAACCAAGCCACTCTTACATGTTTATAATAGCTGTCTCACGTTTTAACAATTTCCGTCACAGTGGAAGGTGGCAGTGGTTTTGCCATTACCGAAAGTGAAAAGGCCGAAAGATCCTGGAGGCTATCAGCCAATTAGTTTGTTGTGTTACTGAACATATTACTTGGATGAACATAGTCTATTGAGTCCTTTTCAGTCCGGCTTCCGGAAGTTCAATAGTTGTGAGACTGCTCTTATTGACGTCACGACACATATTCGGAAGTCCCTCGATATAAATCACGTATGTATTCTAACGCTACTTGACTTTTCAAAAGCGTTCGACTCAGTTAATCATTCTAATTTGCTCTTGATGCTGGGATCACAATTCAACTTCATATCTTCTTCTATCACACTTATTGGTAGTTTCTTATCAGGCCGTCAACAATATGTCAAAATAGATAATACCAAATCTGGTGTCTTGCTACTTGTCTGTGGTGTGCCCAAGGGCTCAATCCTTGGTCCACTGCTATTCAGCTTATACATCAATGATTTGCCCGATGTTGTTGAAAATTGTAATGTACACCTATATGCTGATGATGTATAGCCATAGACAAATTAATACCATACAAAGACTGGACACGTAGAACAAAAATATGCAACGCTTTTCTAGAATATAAAAATTAACGATGCCTCGACGATGCCTCGACTTGGCACTTGATGACGTGCACAAAGGGTAAGCCACTAATGCCTCGCTCCATACAAAATCACAGTTGCCTCGATCCGATGAAGAGAAGGCCACAAGTTTTTCTTAGAAATTTACTGGAAATTTCTTCCTTGGAATTTTTATGCATTGGCCGGGCCAAGAGCTGTGCCTGTGCCTTGCTCGAATATAAAATCTCACAACGATGCCTCGACCTGATTTAGGGAAGGCCGCAATTTTTTCTTAGTAATTTACTGCAAATTTTTTCCTTAGAATTCATACGCACTTTTGGAGGGCGACAACAATTTTTATGAGCGTAGACGCTAGACAAGCAATAAGCAATTGTTTTTTTTTTAGAAATTTACACAAAGTGTTTCAGTAGACTTATTTTCAGATACAGTATGTATACATCGTTGTTAGATTTTATATTCGAGCGAGGCACTGCTCTCGGCCTGGCCAATGCATAGAAATTCGAAGGAAGAAATTTCCAGCAAATTTCTAAGAAAAACTAGTGGCCTTCTCTTCATCGGATCGAGGCAACTGTGATTTTGTATGGAGCGAGGCATTAGTGGCTTACCCTTTGTGCACGTCATCAAGTGCCAAGTCGAGGCATCGTCGAGGCATCGTTAATTTTTATATTCTAGAAAATCGTTGCATATTTTTGTTCTACGTGTCCAGTCTTTGTATGGTATTAATTTGTCTATGGTATAGCTCTATCTTAGTCGACCTATTGGCCTGTCTGAAGACTGCATTCGTTTTTATCGAAATGATCTTAGTGGCCTGGATCTCCCTCCCATTATACTTCTTAGTGTCCAAATTTCTTCTTGTGAACGTGTGAAAAAATTAGGTGTTTATATGAATACTAAGATGAAGTGCTATGATAACATATGTTATATAATTGGTAAAATATATGGTACCTTACGTTGCCTTTGGCTTTCGGCTAATCTCCTGACGACAACAAACACCCGAATGCTTTTGGTTCGATCACTTCTTCTTCCTCATTTCATTAATGGTAGATTGTTGTTCCCTCATTTGGACTCTATTTGCTCAGGAAGGCTAAATATGGCGTTCAATGATTGTATTAGATTTATCTACGGACTTAGACGTTATGATCACATTTCCTCTTACAGAAACAATTTATTGGGGTGTTCCATCACTGAGTTCCTTCATCGTCGATTACTTATATCTCTTTCACAGAATTATTTACTGTGGTAAACCGGCGTACCTTTTCACCCGACTTAGATTTTCAAATTCTCTGCGTCATAATAATTTAATAATTCCTAGATTTCAATATTCAGTAAAAGAAGACTCTTACTTCGTCCGTGCTATTCGCGCATGGAATCACTTACCAATAAATATCCAGCGCACTGGTTCGGCGGTCAGATTTAAGACACTCCTAATGTCCCTTAATGATTAACATACTACATATCTTAATTGGTTGATTTAATCTGATTCATTTGGGTTAGTTGTGGGTTCGGGTATTTCAATAGGTTGATCAATTTATATTATATCTTATCTTATTGGCTGTAAATTTGTAAATTTAATATGTAATCTGCATTTTCTGACTTTCTGAAACTTTCTTTCTCTTACAATTATGAATTATGATTCTCTGCTCAAATAATAGAATAATCCGCATTTTATGTACTACAAAAGAATTTGTATTGACTGATTCTTGTGTACAATTTATGTAAATAAAATTGAATTGAATTGAATTGAATTGATAATAATTATAAATGTCGAACACATATGGATTTCTGTTTCATGCCTTGGAAAGTATTTCTCGATGGTTTTTTCTCAATTAATTCCAAAGTTATTTTTCGTTTAAATATTTACCTACTACATATATACAAAATATATACAATCATAGATAGTACACTTTTATAGAAAATTGGGGGCTCTATTCTTTAATAACCAAGGCAGATTCCGTTTATGTTAAGCTGTTAAAACTTTTCGAAATGAATGTGCATGTGGTATGCTTGAAATCCGTATTCGTTATTTTCGTATGCAAACCATTCCTTTATATAACAAATGAGGTTCAACCATTCGTTATATAACGAATTCGTAAAAACTATTCGTAATTCAAAAATGGACCCTCGGGTCTATTGAGATATTTTTTAAATAAAATAAGAAATCAAATTGAAATAGTCCTTACCTTTACTGGAGATGACGATGCTAACCATTGCTGAAATAAATCAGAAGTAACGGATGCTCTCTTAGAACTTCTCTGAGGCTTTTTTCCATCTACAAAATCATACAGCCTGGATATGACTTCAGGTGGAGCTCTCTCGGTCAACCATTTTTCAAATGCTTCAGGTTTTTCTTCGAATAACTTTGCCACTTCGTCGACGTCACTCGATGAATTAGGCTCAGTTGCAGCAGAAAAATATGATGGTCCTTGAATACCTGCATCCTGTGACAAACGGTAATTTGTTTTCGTAACAACTGTTGGTAATTCATTCAATTGGTTCCTTTCACTTGATGCAAATTTTTCAATATCTATTCTCTGAGAATTTCTATTTGAATCCTCCATACTCTGTTCCAAGAATACAGGTAGAGGAACTTTATTGAGGACACCATTATGTTGACTATCAGACTTTTCTATGTTAGTAACGTTTGGATTCTGAATCTCTTGACTTGATAACTTATCCACAGTTTTTCTATTTTCGGCTCCACCTGATATGGTCACCGAAGTGTTTTCTGTCATTTTGACACCCCCACATTATATGGATAAATGTAACTGGTGAAAGGAGACCACTTACATCGTATGGACTCTCCAAAATTTTAATGTTATTCTGTCTGCGTTGCTGAGAAAGAAATTCTTTTCGTCCGTATAGCTTATGGCATGAATGTGTCTCCTTAGGTTATTTTAACACTATTACAGTGTGTTTGTCGTATCCAGATGATCTCTTTGCTGTTTCGTTCCCATCCTGAAATAATCAATATCTGTGTTAAATAGTCCGCAAAATTATAAGGAGCTGTGCTCTTATATGTATGTATACGATGGTTAACTGCTGAAAGGAATGAATGCATAGGATAAAAATGAGGAATGCCTCATACTATGGCAAGAGTATAATACATTTCAATTAGGTTCCACATTTGGTTGAATAGGCCTTTTATTGAAAAGCCCCCTCCATTTGACTCTTAAGTAATGAATACTTTAAAGAAAATGGATTCTATAAGAGAGAATTTATTTTACTGAATTGAACATTCATGAAAATATTCTACATTTACATTTTACAAAATTTATGGTTGCTGTGAAATGATCGTCCTTATTGAATAAACAATAGACCAGGGTGTAGCGTTTATAGTTTTGACTTACATTAGGGCAGAGCTAAGAGGTTTTCCTATCGACTTGATGTGCCTATTTAAATACGGACAGAGTATAATAGATAACGTACAAACAAAAGGGTTGAAAACAATTTATTCCAGGAATATACCTTCCAAACTTTCCGTAACGAATGGAGAATAGATGAATTTTCAAATTTTCATTGTTCTTGTAATAACAAGGGCTTTAGTCAAGTATATTAAATTTTACTATAAATTCGTTTTTTTCCAAATTTAAATAAAAGTACCTACTGAATGAATGTAGATATTGGATAAATTGAAGTAATTTTGTATTTATATACCTACCTTAGATGAAATTATTCGATATATTAATATTGTCATACCATTGTTCATCTGTCTATTTGTCCATTTATTTATTATTTCATACTTATAAAGCTAAACCATTAAGTTTATATGCAGTGGCGTAACTAAAGATGTATTAGCCCCCCCCCCCCCCCGGTGATTAACCTACGAAAATTTACTTTTTTGGGTCAATTTTAAGGTAATATTTTTTGAACTTCGTATGTATGATGTTTTCCATAATTTTGTATAGGCAGACGAGATTATTCCCTTCTCCGTTTTTAATTTTTTTTTATTTTTTTCAGGCCAGAAATTCACACAATATGGGAGAATTCCCACGTTCTCCCACCAGAGCCTTCAATCCACTTATTCCAAGCCAGAGTCGGCAAAAAAATAAAAAGGTTTCGTGGGTACTATGAGCAGTGTTGCCAAGATCTGGATTGCCCAAATTATTTGTTTAGATTTACTTCGTGCTCTATATTCATCATTAAACCTGGTAAAAAACCACTAGCATTAAAAAGAAAACCGATGAGTATCTGAATGAAACACTTAAGGAATCCAAAGCGAAAGGGAAAAAGCTTGAGTCCACTGATCATCGGCCGTACAACAGTGTGGGAGCTTGGAAGAATTTCAAAACTTTTCAACGTGAAAAATTTGATCTTATACATATTTTAATTTTCGTTGATTGCTTACTTATCTAATATTCTAAAGTTAAAGTGATTCTCTTCTCTCATCTACGAACTCTTATGTATGCTAGCAGCGTGTACGCCTAGCCTAAGGAATTCAATCAGGGCGGGGCCTGTGGGGGCGTTAGTTACGCCAGTGCTTATATGCTTCTAATTATGTGTACAATATTCATATAGATATTTCTAAAATTGTAAAATTATTATCGAACTCACAATTTTTAGAATCGACCATAGATGGAATAGAAGAATTTTGTGATTTTTATTTCCACGATTCTAAATTAAATTATTAAATATAAGAGAAAAAAGCAACCGCCTCGTCCGATTTTTTTTTAGCCAGGACCTTTCGCTTTCCAGGCGTCTGCTCTTACCACTGATTTAACGAGAGAGATGCCTTTTCCTCTTGTATTTCGTCATTCTTGTAACCTATTAAGCCACAAATGCTTTGGCTGGCGCATTAACCAGTAACGAGTGTTATGTACCTGTTTGTGGGGCAAGTAGGAGCCGTATCCAGTTCTCCCTTGCACCCTAGTGTTGCAAAACTAAAACCATCTTGCCTTTTCTTTTATACACAAACACCCTTTTTTATAATTTCACAACTTTTATTTTATTTAACAATTTTGCCCCTTTTCTTTTTATTTCAATTTCACAATTTTCATTCGGTTAAATAATTTTACTTTTTTTTTTATTTCAATTTCACAATTTTCATTCGGTAAAATAATATTACTTTTTCTATTTTACTTTCAAAATTTTCATTCGGTTAAATAATTTTACTTTTTCTTCTTGCTTCTTTTGTTTTCACCTAGCGAGACCGTGCCGAACCGAAATGCCAAAATCAACTCGCCTTTTCGTCGTTATAAAAATCAACTGCGCTCTAGTTTAAAAATCAACTGCCGAACCGTCGTTAACAAAATTAAAAACCCAACTCCGCTCTTGATCACTTTTGTCGCGATCAAGAGCTTTCGTTCAGGGTAGAAAATGCATAGTTGCATTTTCACCCTGAGAAAATTTTCATTTTATTCTGGACTTGATTAAACAAGTCCAGAATATTTTTCGTTGGACGGTGGCTTGAAAAAATGAAATTTGATGTTTTTATAAACATCAGCCACCGTCCCGTCGATTGAAATTGCGGCGCGCGTATACATGTAATGTATTTTCGCGGCGCGCATTTCTTATCGCGAAAGCTTTTTTTTGTGATATGTATGTACGTTCGTACATACATATTATAATTTTCACGACAAATCGTACTGAAGGTACGATTTGTCTTTTGCTTTATTTTTTTAAAGTAATTATTTCTACTGGCAAATTTTGCTGAAGGCAAAATTTACCATGGGAATAATTTTGTTTTAATTTATGGAATGTGAAGAAAATTGCTGACGCAATTTTCTTCACTGATTGAGTTGATAAGCTAACCATGTTTTAGGCATGGTTAGCTTATGTGAAAATTTATAATTTGTAATATTTTAATGAATTGGATTTGAAGAACCCATTCAATATCTGTGATAATCAATTTTTAATATCTGTGATAATCATGTTTTAGCATGGTTGTATGTATGTATGCCTACTAAAATTATTCCCTTTTTATACTTTTCAAGGGTATAATTTACATACATAACAATCCTTCCCCCTGAGAAAAAGAGAATTATTCTTTGAAGAGGAATAATTCTCAGGGGAAGTTGTTGTGGGTGCTATTTTGGCGGCTCGGGTCTTGGTCGGTTCTCGGTTGAGTTTTACAACATTTGCAGTTTTACAAAATATTTTCTTGGGGTTTTTTTTTTTTTTTTTTTTTTTTTTAAATTATTTCGTTAAGTTCTTCCCCCGTTAGCAACTATTTGGTTTTTGTTTGATTACCTTATACGTACTACTATTTACTATTTTATTTAGTATTTTATTAGTTTAATTTTAATCTTATATAAAAAAAATTTTTAAATTGTTTCTTAGTAGCCTGGTATTGCTTTTATACTCTGTCTATTTCTATTATTTCTACCGTTACTTTATTTTATTCCTATTCTATGTAGTATTTATATCTCTATGTTTCTGACATTATTCTACTCTCTTCTCCTTTTTTTTTTTTAATATAATGCGTTTCAGTTTGCTCTTGTCATTTATTCTCTACGATTGTATTTTCTCTTTATATTCTTTAGGGTATTTATTTATTATTTCTATTTGTAATTTACTAACCCCCTTTTTTTTTATTCCTTTTAAGTTTAATTTATTATTTTACGCATTTTAATTTTTTACTATTTTATTTCTAACTCCATACATTTTTGGGTATCTTATCCTTAGGGATTTGTTTATTTTTTGTTTTTGGTTTAATATATACCCTTATTTATTTATTCTTTATTTTTTTTTTGCTAATAATTCTAATATAAAGTGTTTTTTTTTTTTTGTTACATTTAGTTTTTTGGGTTTCTTCTACATATTTTACCAGGTCTACTATTTTCTATAATTTTACTTTTGACTAAGTGGCTCATGTTGACAGTATCAGTGTTCCTTTGGCCCGCCTTAAACCAATTGAACAGACTTAGTTCTAGGAAGTGATCGAGCTCGCTTTAAACTGGGTTGGGGCGCAGGGGTTCGTTCTTCTAAAGGAATTCCCTCTGATGAAATTTCGGGGTTACCTTGTGGTTGATTTCTCCGTTGTCTCATCTTGATGACAACAGGGTTAAGATATTTTACTGCCACCACAATCATTATGGCCAGAACAAGTAGGCTCGTAAATGATACAGAGGTGGTGGACAGGATATGGGAGTTTCTATTTGATACTTTCTCTTGGTATTTGTTGATTTTACTTTGGATTTCTTCCAGCGAATGCGTGTCCTGGTAGATTGATTTATGAGTATCGTCTCCAGTTAAAATTTCCATTGAGACTTGCGTTTGGTTTTGAGATTCTGGTAAAATGTCAGCCAGACTCAAATTAAATAAGGAATGATTAAATTGGGGAAATTGTTTGGGTTGAATTATTTTCAGCGGGCGTTTACTTTGACCTTCGTACTTGAGCACCTTGTCACTTATTTGCACTTGACATGGTTGCGTTATCTCTAATATCCCTTGTCCTTCCAGTTTCGAGATCAGAAAGTGATCTGGACATGTGATGTGTAGCACCGTTGAGGTGATAAATGAAAATAGCCACGTATTTGGCTTGTTTAGTTTGATCAACATGTCCTTTTGGGGAGATTGAACTCTGGTCCGGCATTTGGGTACTTCATTTAAAGGATTATATAACAACTTAATGGCACATTCATTTGATGTTGCTGCCTTTATTATGGGCGTATTCAGTAGGCCTACATACGTGTTTTCTTCCAAATTACTTGTTATTTTCTTAAAGTTTTTCATGTCCTCGCCTCTTAATAAGAGAAATTCCTGGGTTTTTGCGCTATTGGCTATGTATGAATAACCAGGGTTTGGAATTAATGAATAATTTGCTGACTTGGGTACAGGATAACATTGAATCTGTTGTAGCCTCATTCTTGGCAGATTAAAAATTGGGAGAGTGATTCTCACCACCAATTTATTTTGCATAAGGAGTGATTGGGCCCCTGCTGTTTGGTATAGAACAGATAGACAATTTTGGTCATTCGGGCAATTCGAAGTCGTCTTGCGATATATTTGTAACAAGTTTTGTGGGGATAGGAGCAGTGGATGAATGTGATTTGTTCTACTAGCCATTATTATATCCAGAAGGGCTTGTTGTCGATATTCGACTTCGATGATTTGGAGTAATAAGCTTGATATAATCTCTTGTCTCAGTTGCCTCCTAGTTAGGTCATCGGCCACATGGTGGAGATCGTTTATCTGGTGTGCTATTTTTTGTTGACGATCCATTAGCAAAGCCAGCGGTTTTTGAATCTTTTCCAAGGTAGTTTTTACAACACTAATTTGTTGTTTCTCTAGCTCGGCTAGGGCTTGTGTATTTGATTCAAGTTCTTCTAACCTGCTGTAAATTTCTTTCTCATTATTGCTGTCCATGGTACCGAATAAGTAATGCATGGCACCACCTATTCCGTCAAATAAAGATCTGGTTTTGCGTTTTCCTGGTACTAGTTCCTTTATTGTTTCCGTGCGCTTTCGTATGCTATCTATTATAGCGTGAATGTGTAGCTGCTGCACGTTGCACAGATCTCCTTGGTCTGTTATATTTATGCACAGTTTGTGCACCAAGTGCTCTGCATATTCCGCTAGCTTTATCTGGGTATCTAGTTCGTCCAAATCTATCTCGGTGAGGACATTCCAGGTGTCATGATATACCATGAGGCTTCCTAGGTCCTCGAAAAATATGCCCGAGCCATTTAGTTGGGTCCTTATATAGGGTTTGCCAGCGATCTCTCCTGTTGTGTATTGGATAAGGAGGGCAAATACGATGAATTTTAGCGCCATTTCTGTGGACAATTCGGAGGGAGGAAACAATTCTTTAAGTTTATTTGTACTTGCATTGTGCCGTTTTAAACTGGGCAGTGGAGTGACTCCACCGCAAATGTTTCTGGGGAGGTATTGAAATGACGTTTAATGGACATTGGAGTAGGAATTTCAAGTCAACCTGGTTCATTTTTGTACAACATGCTTTTATTCGAAATATGGTTTTAAACGATTATTATGTACCGTCACCATTCGCTTACCAATTTTGATTGTGGTATTCACATCACTTGGTATTGCTATTACCTGATAAGGTCCTACCCAGATTTGGGAAAGCTTATGTTTTCTGCTTTCGTTCTTGATGAGGACCTTGTCTCCTACATGGAAAGTTAGGGGCCGTACTGTCTTATCGTAGTACCCCTTTGAGCGCTGTTTACTTGCCAATAAGTTCTTTCGTGCCGTGGCATATGATTTTTGGAGCTTATACTTCAATATGTGATAGTAGCTCTCATGATTGTAAACGGGTTCGGGATCCCGTTTTAAATTTGATGGGACATCCGCTGTGAAGCCGTATAGGCAGTCCATTGGGGTAAGTTTAGTACCCTCGTGTACACTATTATTATACACGAATGCAGCGGTTCGTAGGAATTGGTCCCATGTTTTGGGATTTTCGTCTACGATTGTTCGCAGGTATTCAATTAGTGGTCTGTGCGCACGCTCTAGTGCTCCATTAGACTGTGGGTGATATGCTGAAGTCTGTAACTTCTTTACCTTTAGAAGCTTACATACTCTTTTGAATAATTCACTCAGGAAATTTGTTCCCTGATCGGTGAGTATTCTTTTGGGTATGCGATAGCGCGTAACGATTTCATCAAAGAAAATCTGCGCTACTGTGACTGCTTCTGCATTAGGTATGGCATACCAGTCGACAAATTTTGTTAAATTATCTTGGAAGGTCAAGATATATTTGTTTCCTGATGTGGTCTCTTCTAATGGACCTACAATATCGAGGTAAACTTTGTCGAACGGTTGTTCTGCGATGTCCGTGATAACCATTGGCATTTTATATTGTGGAGAAGCTTTCATCGTCTGGCACTTTGGGCATTTTTTTATGTATTTCTTGATGTCGCTAAGCATGTGTCTCCACCAATACTTGCGTCTTATACGTTTGTAAGTTTTTATGACACCTTGATGGCCACCAAATGGAGAATCGTGATAATCTTTTAAGATTGTTCGGATTTCCGTAGGGCTCGTGATAACTTCGGGTGTCTTGCCAGTACTTACTTTTTGCTCAAGCGATGCTAGGTTTAGTTTTCCCGCCTCCGTGTGTTGAATTTCGTTTTGGTCCGCTGTCGTGTGCTCTTCTGTCTCCACACTGGAGCTATTTATTGTCTCTTGAGCCTTCTGCTTCTGAGCTCGAGTCACGACGAAACAATGAGCGGATTTCTTTTTCTTTTTGTTATTTGTGGGGTTGTCTTCCTCCACATCTGAGTCCATCGTGTGGTGGACTAGGGCTTCTACCGTTAAGGTATTGCCTAAACTGTCTTCCTTTGATGCTTGAGGGATGCGACTTAGTGCATCTGCATTAGTGTTGTACTTCCCCGGTTTATATTCGATGTTGTAATCGAATTCAGATAATTTGTGGTGAAATCTCACCAAACGGGAAGTAGGGTCTTTCACATTGAAGACACCTTTGAGAGGTTTATGGTCAGTGTAGACCGTGAATTTCCGGCCTTGAAGATAGCACCTGAAATTCTTCGTAGCCCAGACAATAGCCAATAACTCTTTCTCTATAGTAGAGTAATTTCTTTCGGCTTTGTTTAATGTGCGGCTTGCGTAGGCAATGGGCTGGTCCTTTCCGACTTCTCCTTGAGAAAGAACAGCTCCTAGAGCCTCGTTACTTGCGTCCGTAGTAAGATTAAAAGGTTTTGTAAAATCGGGGTAAATCAAAAGTGGTGGAGAAATTAAAGCATTTTTTATGCTTTGAAATGCTTCTTGGCATTTCTCTGTCCAAGTGAACTTTACATCCTTTCGGAGTAAATTCGTGATTGGACGTACAATTTTGGAGAAGTCTGGAATGAATTTCCTGTAGTAATTGGCAAGTCCTAGAAATGACTGAACTTGCCTTACTGTTTTTGGAACAGGAAATGTTTGGACGCAGGCCGTCTTACTTGGGTCTGGTAGGGCTCCTTCGCTAGAACATTTATGTCCTAGGTAAACAACTTCTCTTCTTAGAAACTGGCACTTTTCTGGCTGCAGTTTTAAGTTGTTCTCTCTCAACTTGTCGAAGACTTTTCTCAACTTTTCGTTGTGGTCGTTTAAATTTTTTCCATAGATGACAATGTCATCTAGGTAGACAAAACATTCGAGGCCTTGTAGGCCTGTTAAGACGAAATTCATTAGGCGTTGAAATGTGGCGGGGGCTCCTTTGAGCCCGAATGGCATACGCTTGAACTCGTAGTGCCCATAACTTGTGCTGAAAGCAGTTTTATGTCGATCTTTTTTGTCGACAAGAACTTGGTGATAGCCGTTGGCCAAATCGAGTGTGGTGAAATACCTTGCGTGACCTAGTTGGTCGAGAATATCCTCGATTCGGGGTAGCGGGAATGCGTCTCCAATTGTCTTTTCGTTTAATTTACGAAAATCGACAACGACGCGCCACCTTTTTTCACCGTCAGGTCCCGCTTTCTTGGGGACAACTAGTAGAGGTGAATTCCAAGGGCTTTTACTAGACTGAACTATCCCGCTGTCTAGCATTTCTTTTAGCTGCTCGTTAATTACTTTCCGCTGTGTTTCAGGTAAGCGGTACATTTTTTGATTGATTGGTGCTTGATCTTGCACCAATGGAATATTATGCGTTATCGCATTTGTATAGGTGAGTTTGTCACCTTTGAGGAAGAAGATATCGTTATACTCTTCGCAGAGTTCTGATATCGAAATTTTTTCTTCCGCGGTTAAATTAGGGTCTAGGCTGAGTTCTTGCTCTAGCCTAGAAATACGCGGGTATTGTTTTGGGTCGTCCGGAGTCTCATTATCCGGGTATAGATATCGTACATGTTGTAAAATTGCTGATTTTTCAGCTGAACCTTGGTTTGACTTACTATTCCTTGTAAATTTGTGTCCTGAAATTGGATTGAATTTAGTTAATTCCTTATGAGGCTTTATTTTGTTATATTTAGCATGTAACAGGGTACTTGCTTCCTGCTTTGTTGACGGCTGAGTTTGGTACACCTGTGTGGTCTTTGCCTTAGGTTGTGTGATATACTCATGCACGTCAATGCTATTGCTTTTTGACCATGTAGCATTCTGTGTGCTGTGTGACGGTGGAGTAATATGCACCTTTAATATAGGCTTTAGCGACTCGCTACCGTTCTTGTATGGCCGTTGTTTGTTTAACAGTGATTTATGCCTCGGGATTTTGGACGGAAGAGTTATATGCACCTTTTTGGCAGGCTTTAGACACTCGGTTCCGTCTCTTGTGTTGTTTGATATTGCCTCCATGTTTGATAATGGAATGTGTGTTCTTTTGTGATCTTTTGAGTGCGTTAATGGGACTATGGTGTAGTCGTTTATGGAATATAGCTGTAACTTTAAGCTATGTATGACTACTTGATGACTGTTAGCGTTGAGAATACTAACCAGCACTAATTCTTCTCCGGATGACAGCAAACTGTTTGCCAAGAAGACTCCATCGCTTATCTCTTGGGATAAACAGAGCATTTCTTCTTGAGTTTGTAACGGCACTGGGGCCACAATTTGAGAACGTGCAGGTATGCAGATTGGTTCCTTAAAGGTAACCAATTGCTGCCTGCCTTCATCGGTCTCTTGTTCGCCCAGACAGCTTTTTTCACATTCCTTGGGCCCTTTTGGAGCTTGGCAGCCAGCTTTTCTCGTTTGAGAAGCCTTGAAGACACTGCAGGTGGATAGTTCAGCCTGTTTAGACTCTACCTCTTCTGCAAGTGTTCTTACTTCGACTGCTTTGTTTGAATGTAGCTTGTCCGTTTCAAACTCTAATGGCAAGGTGAATTCATCTGGGTTAGTTTCCGTGCGAGGAAACCTTAGTGCTTTGTTTGGACCCTCAACGTTACAGTTGTTGGTTAGGAAATCATTTCCTAGAAGTCCATCGTCGGAAAGGCCAGGCAAGTTCTTTACAACTTGAAACTTGCAGGGGATTTTGTTTTTGAAAACGAAGTTTCCCTGGCAATTTCCCAGCGTCTTTCCGGTACCAAATGGGGTCTGAAGTGTACATGCCTCATTGTGGTTAATTTCTTTGAGGTCTTTTAATGACCTTTTCTTTATTATACTAACCTCAGCGCCTGTGTCTACTACTAGTTTAGTTTGGCCGTTCAGGCCAATGTCTAAAGGAAGTTTTACTGTAGCGACACTGGAATCGGGCTGCTGAGGAGACCCTATTTTATTAGATGGGAGATTTATAGTCGAGCCGGGGAGTTTTGGGTCGACTGTACGTCGTTTCCCTGACTCCGGGCTTCCCATTTACGTTTTTGTTGGCAGTTATTTACTGCATGTCCAGAACGACCACAAAATTCGCACTTTTTACGCACGTTATAGACTCTGGAGTTGTTGGGGTTGTGAGGCTCTCTAGGACGTTGGATTGGTGCTTCTCTGTTTTGGGGTCTTTGAAAACTATTGTTGTTCCTTCTACAGTCACGCACGTCATGATTATACATTTTGCAGTTCACACAATAAGGCGTATTTTTCCTTTTGAGGCAATCGACATATGTATGGCCTCTTAAATTACAAAAACTACAACTGATTTTATTTAAATAATTATTTTTATTTTGTACATTATAATTTTTATTAGGAGATCTTGGCTCCTGTTTGATGTATGGTAATGTGTTTGCCTGTGTGAACTGCGGCTGCTGAATGTGACTATTTGTGTTTGGCAGGGTCTGAGGAACTTGAGCGAATGGCATTATGCCGGGAGTAAATACGCTGTGATTAGCTGATGAATTAAGTTGGTTAAAATGTGCGTTATTTGGTGTTGTTGCGCTTATGGAATGGGGTAACGTATTTTGCATCACATTTTGTTGAAATTGCCCTGAAGGTTGCAGGAATAGGGCACTTTGCTGGAGACGTTCCATGTCAAGTGCTCTTTGTACGAGGTCATCCACCGTGCCGTCTGTCATGGTCAGAAGGTACTGGCACATATATGGGTTATTTACGCCTGTTTTCAGTGCGTTTTTCGCGAAATCTTCCAACTGCGTTTTAACAGCTGGTGCTGCTGTGGCTCCGTATTTGGATTCTGCTGCTTCATTGCAGAGTGCCAGCATTTGTTTTACTCGTGCCGTGAAGGCTGTGAGATTCTCTAAAGGATACTGCCTTGTAGTGATTAATTTATTTACCAGTTCCTGGTAAGTTTCTCTAGGCAGGTATGTGCGATTTAGCCGTTCTTCTACTTCTTTGAAAGTAGTGGGCATATTTGAGGCAAAAAGCTGGTAAGCTTCGCCTCGAAGTCTGGTGGGAAAGATTTGTAAAAATGCTGTTAGTTCATCCACCGAGATGCACTGGATTACCTGCCTGCAGCATCCTAGGAACGTTTGGAGCTCAAGGCTCAATTTTGGGTGCTGTTCTCCTGAGAATAGGGGAACGAGCTGGGCAGTTAGCTTGGCGATTTTCGCGTAATCTGCCATGTTTATATTGGGGATTCTGAAGCTAAAGTTTGACACTTTTGGGGAGCTAGTTTCTTCCAGACTGGTCTCCAGAAGGGAGTCGCCCAGCCAATTCAAAAGGACCTCACTTACGGTGGAATCACTGACACTGTCTTCAATGGCACCTTCTCTTAATTCTACACTGTTATTTGTAATTTCTGTTTCGAGAGAGTGCGAGAGTTCCCCAAACTGCTTTAAGCTTTCTTTAAATTTTTCCGTACTTTCTTTGAATTGCGCGATTTGCTCAAGCCGCCGTTCACGGGACTTTTTGAGCTGTTTATCGATAGAATCACACTGTATAACAGAAAGTTCGGAGGAGTCTCGCACTTTCTCCTCTAGATATTTTAAATAACTTTCTAAATTTAAATTAGAAGGTCTTACTTGTTGGGGACCTGTGAGGGTTGTCCCACTCCTGAGTGTTACCCCTTTTTTTGTTGGTATTGTTGGGGGTGTTTGATTAGCACCCTCTATTGCGGATGTTGCTCCCGCGTTGCCTCCTTCGTACCGGGACGGATCTTCCTGTGCGTCGCCCGGCGAGGAAGATTGTTGAGGAGTTGGTTGAAATGGTGTGATTTCCTGCGGCGTCTCCTGGTGGGAGCTTTCCTCGCTCATGGACCACCGTGTGTGAAATTTGCAGCTAGGGGGGCTTCTGCCGTCTTAATTCCCTTGGTTCAAATTGAGAGGGGGGCTTATTGCCTTCTTCGAGGTCCCTCTCAATTCAGGATCGTTGGTTCGGTTTCTTGAAGTTCTTTTGCTGCCGGGGGGGCCCGTGGCCTACTTAAATTCCCCTGGATAAAAGCTGAAAGGGGGGCGCGTTGCCTACTTCGAAGTCCCTTTCAACTCCGGATCGCAGATTGACGGTTGAGGATTCTTCCTTCCTTCAAGTGTAGCTTTAGCACTTTTGGTTGTGAACTACTGATATCCTGGGCTGGGATGAAGCCCGCTATTGTCCCACGTTGGCACTTTGTGCTTTGATGAGGGGGTGGCTGCGTGTTTTGCAAACAGAGGCAGTTAAAGCTGTCCGACCCCGAGCGTTGGGAGCCGACAAGATCGAAATACTCCTGAAGCCAGACTCAACTTCAGGCGGAGGGTAGGGTGTCTTGCCCAGTATTCGATCTCGTCCTAAACTCCTTTTAGATTCGTAGGATAGAGGGTTTTCGAGCGCTTACTCTTTTTTTTTGTTTTTCAAAGTAGGCTTCCTCTATCCTACCGGCTGCGCCAATTGTTATGTACCTGTTTGTGGGGCAAGTAGGAGCCGTATCCAGTTCTCCCTTGCACCCTAGTGTTGCAAAACTAAAACCATCTTGCCTTTTCTTTTATACACAAACACCCTTTTTTATAATTTCACAACTTTTATTTTATTTAACAATTTTGCCCCTTTTCTTTTTATTTCAATTTCACAATTTTCATTCGGTTAAATAATTTTACTTTTTTTTTTATTTCAATTTCACAATTTTCATTCGGTAAAATAATATTACTTTTTCTATTTTACTTTCAAAATTTTCATTCGGTTAAATAATTTTACTTTTTCTTCTTGCTTCTTTTGTTTTCACCTAGCGAGACCGTGCCGAACCGAAATGCCAAAATCAACTCGCCTTTTCGTCGTTATAAAAATCAACTGCGCTCTAGTTTAAAAATCAACTGCCGAACCGTCGTTAACAAAATTAAAAACCCAACTCCGCTCTTGATCACTTTTGTCGCGATCAAGAGCTTTCGTTCAGGGTAGAAAATGCATAGTTGCATTTTCACCCTGAGAAAATGTTCATTTTATTCTGGACTTGATTAAACAAGTCCAGAATATTTTTCGTTGGACGGTGGCTTGAAAAAATGAAATTTGATGTTTTTATAAACATCAGCCACCGTCCCGTCGATTGAAATTGCGGCGCGCGTATACATGTAATGTATTTTCGCGGCGCGCATTTCTTATCGCGAAAGCTTTTTTTTGTGATATGTATGTACGTTCGTACATACATATTATAATTTTCACGACAAATCGTACTGAAGGTACGATTTGTCTTTTGCTTTATTTTTTTAAAGTAATTATTTCTACTGGCAAATTTTGCTGAAGGCAAAATTTACCATGGGAATAATTTTGTTTTAATTTATGGAATGTGAAGAAAATTGCTGACGCAATTTTCACATTCCATAAATTAAAACAAAATTATTCCCATGGTAAATTTTGCCTTCAGCAAAATTTGCCAGTAGAAATAATTACTTTAAAAAAATAAAGCAAAAGCTGACGCAATTTTCTTCACTGATTGAGTTGATAAGCTAACCATGTTTTAGGCATGGTTAGCTTATGTGAAAATTTATAATTTGTAATATTTTAATGAATTGGATTTGAAGAACCCATTCAATATCTGTGATAATCAATTTTTAATATCTGTGATAATCATGTTTTAGCATGGTTGTATGTATGTATGCCTACTAAAATTATTCCCTTTTTATACTTTTCAAGGGTATAATTTACATACATAACACGAGCAAAAAAAAAACTAGTCAGTTTTTGAATTTATTTATAAATAACGGTTGCTTCAATAATTTAATTTAGATTCGTAAAAATAAATATCACAAATGCTTTTATTGCATCTATTAAATTAAAATCAAATAATATATATAATCATGGGCGCCGCCAGGATTAATTTCAAGAGGGTGTATTCAATTATACATTATATTCATAAATATATACTTGATTTGACATGCTTAATATAAAAAGTGGAATAATTTATGGATTGTATAATAACTTCAAAATGAAACCGGATAATTGTATCATAGAAAAGGGCAAGCGACATCTATCAAGTAAGGACATAAAGAACTTTAGGTTCGGAGAATCGATATTTCGAGAATGAAATATTCTAGAAGATTCTAAACAATTTCTATAGCCTGTCACCGCCCGGAGGCAATCTTATTTCAGACAATGGAGTGAGCGCAGTAAACTATTTTGATTGCGATAATTGGAAGTACAGTACTTGCAATAATTAAAGTGTGATTGTTTGTGAATTTATAAAAGTAAACAGTATAGGTAAATAAAAGAAGAGCCTGTGAGCTATATCTGAAATTTTTTGTTTTAAATAACGAATTAAGGCCGCATCGTAACAATATGTTTATATTGAAATAATAACATTCTATTGTGCTGCAGGGCGTTAAATAATAGGGCCAAGAGGAGAGGCTATCAATGTGGAAGCCGTATCGAAAAGAGTGTAATAAAAACAAAGGCAATTTGAGTTGGAGCTTTGAGTCAATCATTAGAATTAAATCGTTGCATATACCCCCTTAGCGAGCACGATTTCTTATTTTTTATTATATATTTGACTCAATTTGTCGCAAATGAAGCAGTAAAAAAAGTATGGATAGCCCAATTGAACTAGTAATGAATTAAGTCGCGGAAATTGCCCAGTATAGCTCAATTTGATGTGCATTTGAAGTTATGCTTTACAAAAAAAAACTACATGAGTGGAAGATATATTCAATCGGAAGTGGTGGAAAAATTTGGATTTTTGTAGTACAAAATACAGGAAATTACTAATAGAAAAATATTCTCCTTGCAGCGAGGAACCAAACCGCGTGGCCGAGAAAACAGTTTACAGAAACTCCAAAAACAGAATCAAGAACAACTAAAAGAGCTATAACTGGTCTAACAAGGAGAGGGTCCCTACTTGTCATCACCGATTTCATTCAAATTCACAGTATATGTTGGGCTTGACTACAAATGAAAATGTTGCAAGTCGTAGTTCCAGATGGCCAAGCGATATCGAAATAATAAATAAAGTACAAATCCACCCCCACCCCATATCTCGGCTAAATATTATCCGCTTTTCAAAACTCTTTTTGCTAATTTTTGTGTGCTTTTTTTCTGATTTTTTGAGCATACTTTCCCTACCCTTCCGATTAAGTTGCGAAATTTAATTTTCTGTCTGAAATGATCATTTCCAAACTTTTGCTCCACGAATTATCGTTTAATCTAATTTTCGATTTTTTCGTGGATTATCCATACAAAATTTCAGGAAGATTGGGAGCCATTTAAATCTATAAGAATTTCGCCATCTACCGGCTATCTCTGAAAAGTCATGGCATGGTACTTACAGAATCTGCAACCTATATATCTCCTCTGTCATTGAAAAGTTACCGGAATGAGTAAGTACTTGCTTGTATTTACTTGTACTTAAGACTAGTTTTGTACTTAAGTACCAAGATTTTTACTTAGGTACTTTTTACTTAAGTACTTTTTCTTTGGTACTTGCCCAGTTCTGCAAAGATCTTATTTTTCTTTGGAAAATTTAAATTTCAAACAAAAGTCTTTGGCAGGTATTAATTAATACATTAATTAATTGAGTTGAAATTAATAATATATACGAAACTATAATATATACGACGATAGTGAGAAAATATATTTTGTACAATTTTTGAACAAAAGAAAAAAACAGACATGACTAACTAAATACTTTTCTAAACAATAAAGGTCTTATTAAGCTCAATAGATACAAGTTCAATTTTTTATATTCGATGCAATGAGCAACTTTTTAATGTGAACATAGTCGGTTTTCTTTTGTATTTATTCAAACAAAAATCGACGTAACATTACAAAAAAATTCCATCTGATTTCGAACTATGCCGCTCAATTTAAAAATTTTTTTTTCTCTTATATTAGCTGTGCTCTTTTGTGTACATTGTTCTAGAACTCCCATACATTGGAGAGAACAATTTGTTCTGTCGATTGAAGTGAACTATTTGTGCTTATCGCTTCATTTAAATCTTCTATAAAAATGTTCTCCAATTTTTTAGTTGTAGAAGTTGGTCAAACTCAACTGACAGCTGAAATTATCATAAAAAATTGTGAGATAAATGCTTGACATTTGTCATTTTGGTACTATCACTTGAAAAATCGAATAGCTAGTTTTTATTTTAATGCTGTTATGTCGTGGCACAGCATATTCTGTCGTGGTTAAAGTACAATGTTTTGGAGATAGAAGACAACATTTGGCTCGGGTGAGTTTTTACAAAAACAAAAATATGTATATATATATCAACACGGCACAATACAAAATTTTTATTTAAATTGTAGGTATTGCAACACGTACGACTACCTTATCAAGCCTAAATTTATTGTTGCCGAGATTTAGTAGAGGAAATTACAAAGGTAAATTCACAAACAAACAAACATACATTTTTCAAGGTTGGTTTGGTCTAAAGGTTGTGATTTCTCGACAAAATAAACTTCTCGAGAAACTGAGAAAATTAATTTGGACTTCTCTAGATTTCTCGAGAAATTTCGAGAAATGCTGATAATTAATAAAAAAACATATATTATTTAGTAATAAAAAAGTCAAAAAACAATACTTTCAAAAAACAGAGACTATCAATTGATTGATCTGAGAGGCTTGTTCTTTTCTTCGAAACGAAATTTCCCGCAGTTGAAAAATTCCTTTCGTTTTGCGTAGAAGTTAGTTTTATCGTTTGTAATGCTGCTTGCAGCTACGCTAATTTTACCATAAGTTGGCCACTGATAGAAAAAATCGTAATTTCTCTCGATTACGTTTTGAAGCCTCCATCAGATATCTGAGAAGATTTATTGCTTTCGCGAATAAAATTTTCCAGCTGCTTTTTAAGAATATCTTCATTAGCATTGTTCATATCCTGCTGGTTTATATCATTCGATTCAAATTCACAATCTTCAATCTCCATTATTTCTGAATTTTCTGTAGGTATCTCAACAATAAGATTTATATTATCAGGTGATTCATCAGGTGATACAGGAAATAGCCTTACCATCAAGTTTTTAACCGATTTGGTGATTTCATTTTTACTGGTCATACTGAAAAATTCATCTTCCACATTTTCCAAATAGGATGGGTCCTGTAAAAATTTAAGAAGAGACACTAATAATTTATCTCTTCTATTTCCTATACGAATTTTTAGTTCTTCCAGCAACTTTAACGCTAAAACAGAATGATCTTTTTCTAGTGCTTGAAAAAGAAACTTTAGGACTCCTTCCGCTGTCAATAAAGTAGTATCCATTACGACTTAACGCTTCTATTGATATTCGGTCAGGTTTCATCTGATCTAATATAGTTCTGGCGTTAGTAATATTATCAATGATCAAGAGATGATCCATATTAAGATCTTCTAAAGCATTTTTGATAGGATCAAATATACGAAGAAATCGTTCTACCATTGACTCTAATGTGTTCCATCTGGTCCTACGGCGATAGCTCTTTTTGCTCTGTGGCTTTAACGTAATTTTGCTAGACACTATTTCTTACCGGTGATTTCTTGAAATGCTTAACAACTTTTCGAATGTTCTCCATAAATATCGGGATCGGGATTGATTATCAAACCGCTTGGAGAAATTAAATGCTGTTCCTGGAAATTACTATTAAATAAATCATCTTTGTTTGGATCACAATTAGTGCTTTCGTCATCGCTGGTTTCATTATTTTCTATTTTAGATGCATATAGAACCGATAAAATCGCCAAATGGATAGCATGATTGTAGCACATTTATAAATGGGCAGGTGATAATTTACCATATTTTACCATAACGCTCGCACCGTCTGATGTAGTTGCCACAATATCTTTGAAAAAACTTATACCAAACGATTCCAATTATGAATTTACCATTTCTATAATTTTCTCAGCAGGACATCTTCCTGTTATTGGGATTAATCCTAAATTAACTGAATCTAATTTTCCGAAGTATAAGTGAATATTCATGTATCGTCTGTTTTTGAAACTGGTTCATTCATCAATAGACAAACTAAATTTGTAATTCTGTTCTTTTAGCGATTTAATTTTAAAAACTAATTTATCTTTCACTAAGGAATAATACTTATACACCAAATTCATGACATCTGATGGCTGCTGTTGCAAAGAAAATCCCTGCTTTTTTATACTTTTACGTATGAACTCGCTTTTAGCTATAGCCAAAATACTGAAACCATCTTTGTCTGCGAATTTAGCCATAATTTCTACCAATATTTCAATATCATTATTTGCATTCGTGACAGTCACAAATTTGTCAAGCGTTGATGATTTTGTCTTTTTGAACTGCCTGTAGTTGCTATTGCTTTCCTCTTCAAGCTATGATGACCAGTTAAATTCCGATGAAGCCCAGTTGTTTGCGATGCTTTGCATGATATGCATTTTTTTTACATAGATTGCAAACAGCTATATCCTTATCCACAGGTTTTTCTTTTTTAAATGTTGCCAACAATTTTCGTAATGTGTCTGCTCCACTGACATGTATATAAATGGACTGCTTGTTGAACCAAAAATGCATGAAAGCAAATGGCACCACTTTCATATTCCTGTCTCTTTCCGTGAGAGCATACTTTCCCACTGAACTGTAACGATTAGAAACAAGAAATTACTTGTAAAAATCCTTGTAAAAAACACTTTCTTCGACTCATAAATAAAGTTTAACGATACAAATAGTCCCAAATACTTGTGTGGTAAATTCGGAAACTCCCACTGACATGCATGTAAGTAAATTCGCAAATAATTTAAATATAGCTCCAATTTACGACAGTTGGTAGCATTGACAGTGAGAGCATACTTTCTGAAATCAAAATTGATGCCACATGAAACAGGAGATCAAGCAGTCCATTTATATATATGTCAGTGGTCTGCTCCATTTAATGGCTTAAAAATTTATATTAAAATTAAATTATTTAATTGTTTAAAATTTTAAAACAACCAGTAAATATTTTTTTCTGAATGTACTTATACTTACGTTTAAAGAAGAAAAATTCTAGTATGATATTATCGATTGATTAACAGCTTTAATCTTACTTATAAAAAAATAGTAGAAATATATAATATTTGCACTTCACCTTTTAAATCTACAATACTACGAATGAATAATAAAAAATGAATGAACCAGTGAACAAACTACCCATATTTTCTAAATTTTTTTACAACTCAACAAGCCTACCCAAGGAACATCGTTAAGACTTCAATCGCTAAAAATTTGGAATGTTTCCTATATGGCTCCTATATAAATCTCGATCAACATTTAAGTTCTTACATAGAACTTGTAGTTCTTAAAGGAATAACAAGAGTGTTATATCTACATTTGTTGTTTTATATGAGTCTAAGGAGTATAAGTCCTATATGAAGAATTTACTACTTGAATATAAGTGCTATAAACGATAGTATATGGGACTTTAATTCCCAGAAAATTGTAATTCTGTAAAATATTCCTATATCAGTATTGGGGAATTTAAATATGGGAATACAGTTCTTGGGAAGTATGTTCATATATCAAGCTCCATATCAAAAATCAATCTCAAATCAACCCTTATATAAGACTGCGAGGAATAAGTAATTTCAGTAAGAATTCGTTTTCGATATCAACACTCATATAAGCAACCAGTATTTTGTGAAGTTTTATATAGGATCAAGGGGATCACTTGGAAATTGTGTTCCTATACCAAAGCTTATATAGGAGATGCTAAAGTGTCATGTTGCGGCACGCAGGTAGTACAACGCCGAGGAAAAGTTTAATATATGACCCTCCTTTACATTCGCAGTTGCTTAAGAACAGTGAAATTAGAATTTCAATAACGAATTTAATGGATGAGTGGAAAAAAATTAAAAATCCGGTACATTTCATAGGAAAGTAAGAAAAAATGTTCTAAAAATAACATCATGTACGCCGTTGACTTGCATTACATCATCTGCTATGAAGCCATTAATTTACAGGATATCAAAACTTCCACCAACGATTATTGCCCCAATGCCTTGTCTTTTTAGCTTGTATATCCTGCGTGACCAGCCCGCTCTCGGTTGGAAATCACGTCGTTTAATAGTTTTTGCAGCAACGTAATTAGTTTTACGGGAGGCCAGTGCAAATAGCATCTTTTTCCCATGCGGATGGTATCGCCGTTTTCCACTGTCTTCACAATTTTATATGGCATGTTTCTAAAAAATGCAGCTATAATTTAAAAAAAAAAAAAAACCAAAATAGCAAATTGACGAAAGAAAATTTAAACAAAATTCTACGAAATCTGATAGCAAAAATCCACAAAATTTGTCGTCTGCTTTTGCTATTCGATTTCTTGGATTTTTGTTTCATTTTTCTTTCGTCTATATGGTTTTATGCACTCAACTCAATTCTGATAGACCGAGTTGAGTGCTTTAAATTAAAAATATTACCATATGCCACTGTGCGCACGTTCACAAAAACTTATTGTAACTTGTTGTTTCAACTGTCAAGAATCTTTTAAAAGCACAATACGCTGGCCGATCGGAATTCTGATATAGGAATTCACATCACGAAATAGGAGCATAAGTACTATCGGGTCCGCCATCTAACGTTTTTTTTGGGTCCGCCATCCAACGTTTTTTTTTTTCAACTAGTGCTTATTTCGTGAATGGTAACACTTAGCTCATGTCTGATTTGACAGATAATTAGTTTTATTCTTCCGCTGAACGAATATGGTTGTGTATACGCTTGAACAACGCTGGGATATTGCGACATTACTTTGAAAATCATGGTAATGTTGCAGAATGTGTGCGAAAATTGCGTACGGATTTTGGAAGAAGAGAAGCACCGTCAGCTCCGTATGTTCGTTATCTTGTGAAAAAAGTGAAAGAAACTGGCATCCTCATCGATAAACCAAAGCGTGAAAAGCCAAAAACAGTGCGTACACCCGAGAATATTGATTGTGTGGCAGAAAGTGTGCGTGAAGCGCCATCAACATCAATTCACCGTCGTTCTCAACAATTGAACATTTCGGAGACGAATTTTGCATAAAGATCTTGGTATGACGCCATTTGAATGAAATTATTTTCCATTATTAACCGGAAGGATTGTACTTTCAAATAAAAAAAGAAATTTGAGAAAATATTCAGTAGTTTTTTTTTATAGCATTTTAAAAAAAAAAAGTTATTTGGCGGACCCTATATATGAATGTTGTTATTTCGGTACTTGCTCTACTATGCTTATATAGCACTACAATGCCATACCAAAATATCTATTCTCAACACAGCAATTTACATCTTTATATAGAAATTTGTTACCTATATAAGCGTTTATTCCTGCCCTTGTAGGTGTTGAAGTCATGATAGGAAATTTTGTGTGTTATATCAACATTTATAATCTTCAAGGGAGAACTGAAGTCCTATATCATCTCTTTCTTATATACCCCTACCCAGTAGCCATGTTTGCTGATTATTTGGACGGCCATATTTGTAATAAAAAAAAAAAACACGCATTCTTATTTAGGTATAAATTAGCTTAGAAATATGAAAATAATGACATATTAGTAAATTTATTGAAAACTAGATAAATTCACATTAGTTCCATTTATTTGGAGAACCAAATGAACATAACTGTTTTAACCATAATTAATTAAACATTGTATTTATTTATTTATTTTGAAGCGCTTTGTTATTTTTCGATCTAGCGTGATAAATACTAACAGTAAAATTTAAATCGTTGGTAAATTAAAATATATACCAATGTGAAAAAATAATATTAATAAATATGTTCCTCAATCATATTTTATAATACCATCTGTTGCGTTAAGTGAAACCTTCCTATAGGACTCTAAGTCACGCATGCATAATAAGTTCCATATGAATAATAAATTTGTAGAGTTAACTAGGATCTATTGTTTCTTAATGATTTTACATCAGGATCACTTTTCCTATAAGGGATAATTTGTTCCCAAATAAATTATTACATACGGATATATTTAATTCCTATATAAGTGAAGTAGACTAATTTAGGAAATCCTACAACAACGTTATAACACTAAATTTCTACAATAAGGTATATACAAAGTCTTGTATAAGCTCTGAGCATCAATATGAGAT
Organism: Dioctria rufipes; assembly: GCA_963924295.1. Lineage (NCBI taxonomy): Eukaryota > Metazoa > Arthropoda > Insecta > Diptera > Asilidae > Dioctria > Dioctria rufipes. The sequence continues at coordinate 214,902,333 of OZ002741.1, forward strand.
TACGATATAAGTACATTATAGGAATCATTATTCCTATATCAACAGTAAATTTTATTCCCCCAGCATGATATGGAATTTTCCATTTTAGCGCTATAAGAGTCAAGTGCAATTCCCTGGGAACTCGGTGAGACAATAATCTGGCTTCTTATAACACCTTAAGTTCGCAAGATTTATTCCCTAGCAGAGCTCTGAGCTTTATATAGAACAAAAATTGTTCGTTGGGTACTTCGACAAAGAACAAAATTTAAATGGTTGTAGAAAACAATCGACATTTCGCAAAAAAAAAAGTATTTTAAAACAATGATGCCCAGCCCCATCAATCGCGAGTTTTCTATCAATTTGTATGCATACCTATATGTAAAAAAAATTCTATTCCACACAAAATTATGAAGAATTTGTTTTTTTTTTTTGCTTTTTGTTAGATATCCTTATTCTTTCGCATGGCAAGCTTAGACAAAAAAGTTTATTAATTTGATTTAAATAGCCTTTTTTTTATCGAGAAATAGAATAAAAATCTCGAGAATCGAGAAATTGTAAGTTGTTGAGAATTATCGAGAAATCGAGAATTGAGAATTCTCGATCACAACCTCTAGTTTGGCCGTCGTTAATGGTCAACTATATGCCGTAGGTGGTTTGGATGGCTCGGCATATTAAACATTATATAGAAAAGTTTTAAAACTGACAAGATGCTAATACTAAATAAAAGTCTAATATTAACTTTACCTACATTTTGCGATTTTTTCAACATACAGTATTATTGTAGAAAAAAAAATTATTTCTTTATGATGAAACTAATGTTATGGAGAAACTCGATTTGATCAGCTGAAATGTTTAAAAAAGATTCGTGGAAATTTCCTGGAGCTATTATATAAAAAAAATTTATTAGAGTTCAATGGTCGGCCAAACAGATAACTGATTCATCCTGTTTCAATTTCTCAATTTATCCTAGAACTGAACATGAGCGCATACGTCGTGCCAGTTTGAAGGGTTAGTAAATAAAATGTTTTTAGAAATATTAAACTGTCAACTTTTCGACAAGCAAACTTATAAGCAGTGCCAACTGCTGGACATAAAAATCTTATTCTCTTGAGGCGTTCTTTTGTGTATCTTTTGTTCTGCTCTGTTCTGTGGACACAAAAGAACACAGCTATTATCTCTCGGTAAAGTAAAACTTAAAATTCAACTTATAAACTCTCGAAAAAATAAAACAAAATACAAAACACTAAAATGCAAATATATATTTAATAAATAACAACAAAAAAACCTAATAAATAAAAGTTCAATTCCTATCAGATGCTCCTAAATGTAACCCGGATTAATATTGTCACATTAATTAAAAACCCATTCTTATTCTACTTTCGAGAAAAGTATCTGATGTTCATTGTGTACAAGGACAGTCGTAGAAGGTAGACTAGGCACTATCAGGGAAGGCAAGGATGTATAAATGTGTCCCTAAATACGTTGATGACATTTAATTATTTACCTCATTATTTTGATATCAAATTAACATTTCAGTAAGAGAACGATTTACAGGTTATGGGTATATTTATTTACGAAAATTAAGAAAGAAAATCACCTTTTTATCGAATATTTATAGGAAAGAAAACAAAATAAAAGTAAAGAAAGAGACCATTAGAAGAAATTTATTACCTTGATATATCAAACTACTCAATTAACTTCGGTGTAAGTTAGTGTTATGTTTGTGGAAAGTTAAACTAATGAAAATTAAAACTTATGAAAGGAGTTTTTCATTTTACGCATTTGACCGTTCTTTTATTATAATTTCAATTAATTCTAATGCAAGCAAGGGAGAGAAAATGTGTCTGCCTCACACTTGAAAATATAATTACTACAACCGAAAGGACATTATTTTGCAAAGTCCAATAATATTTGCATAATCATTTTCTCGATAGGAAGATTAGAAGGAAATCAGAGGTTCGTCCAACATCAAGTCAAGTCAAGTCGTCCAATCAGGTAAGATCTTATAAAAAACGGAACAACTGAAATGGTTCGATACACTATTGAGCCTTGGGGATTGATATAACCATGGTCGATTTTCAAATGATCGAAAAGAATAAAGAAACTATAATGAAATAGTATTAAATATGTGTGTTAGGTTATCCGGTAGGATAATTTCGAAAACTTAACTTAAACCTATCAAGGCCAACAGCATTGGAAAACTTTATATTACAATAGTAAATATATCCTGTTCCAACAGTACAAAAAAAGAGAATCCATTGAATTAATCATTACGAGAATAGATTTTAATGCATAGTCTAGGTATGAACAAGTAAAATTATGATTCAATTTATGAAAGTCACTAGTAACATTATTTCTAGATTTTTCTAGACTATGTCTCGAAGATAAGTCTAGAGCTATTTCAAATCATGTTCTTACGCGTAGTAAGTTTTTATAGCTACTGAAACTAAAACATTGTTATTGGCAACCCTAATTTGTCAATTTCGACTACTCGTGCTGCCATATTGTTGTTGTTACTATAATTTTATAGAAAATATTGGACACCCATGCATAATCTTAATAGTTATTTTTATTTTTGTATGTCCGTTCGTCTGTCGCTCCGTCCGTGCGCACGATAACTCGAGAACGCATACACTTAGGGCCGGTTTCACAGTTCGAGTTTAAACTCAGGATTAGTTAAACTCCGTTCGTAGTTTAAACTGAGTTTAAACCAAAATGAGTTTCACAGTGCTCGAACTTTTTTAATATGGCAGCACTATGGAATTGTGAACTAACAAGCTATTTTCTGTACAATTGTTAACTAGCAAACTATTGTGAGTCATTTACTATCAAAATATTGCCGGCCAAATCGTTGTGACAAAAAAATTAATTAATTAAACCTACGAAAGTGAAAAAAAAAATCAAATAAAAAATAAAATAAATTAATTAAACCTACGAAAATGAGATAAACTGAGTTTAAACGCTTAATTTTGGTGATTTGAACTAAGTTTAAACGAGGTTTAACTTCCCACTGTGAAACTGTGTTGAAGAGATAAACTGAGTTTAAACCACATCTTAAGTTTAAACTTGAACTGTGAAACCGTCAATTAGAGAGCTGAAATTTTGTAAAATTAACTTCGAAAATGAGACAAATCGGGCAACTCCTTCGTGGGGTTGTCATACAAAACTTTCGTTTTCCACTATATATTTGGACACTGCCTGAGAACGCATCTATATAGAGCGCTGAAATTTGGTACGTGGTATTTTCATTATACTAAAATTTCAAAAATGGACTAAATCGGGCAACTCCTTCTTGGTGTTGCCATATAAAAATTAGGTTTTTTACGTATACTGTGAAAACGATCAGTCCAAGACATTTTTATTGTACTAAAACTTCTTCAGAATACGAAATCCTATAAAATTGAATATAATCAGTTTTTCTGTCCGACAAACCGTTTAAAAATCAAACTTGCACAGAAGGGTGACAATATGAAATTTCATGCGGGCATTCATCTAGGGTATCATAAGAATTGGTCTTAGACCAATTCTAGCTTTTTTACTTGTTGAAATTATATTTATTATTCTTATAAAAACTTCGTGTACAAGATTTCAGCTCATCACGTCAAATGTCAACGCGTTCTCAGGCAGTGTCCAAGTATACAGTAAAAACGAACGACAATCCACTTGCCATGCGTGCAGATCGAAAGTGGTAAAAGTTTTGAAAATTTCAAAACTTCCATTTTATTTTAAATAAAATTCTAAATAAAAAAAGTCCTAAATGACAAACCCCTATCTCATAAGGGTGCAAAAGGGGAAGCGATAGAAATTAAGGGTGGATACATCTCTATGGAAACTAGCATGTGTCCGATTATTTCCAATTTTGCAACATTTTTGTTTAAGAGCTAGAAACCAAAGGAAGAGTGAGTTTCCGAGCAATGAACAGAAAAACGGGAGGAGTGGAGAAAGCTAACGAACTATAATGTTGCTAAAATCTCGAGGAACACTTTCCAAGCCATGAAACAGAAATCCATAGTTGTGCGTACTAGTCCGTTCTCTGAAATATTCTATATTGATACATATGCGTAAAGATCAGGTTCAGGTTTTTACGATAAGTGGTTTTCCTCCGTGTACTTTGTCCTTGCGAATTTCCTCAATTAACAATTTAATGAATTTGTGCGATGGTGGTAAGATTTCATCAAAAGTTTCCGTTTTTCTATGAGGCGATCAATTTCCCTTACATACAGCTACCGCTCTTAGTAATAAAAGTCTAGCCTTATTATATTTCATCAGCAGAAAGTGTTCTTTAAAGAAACAACAATCAGTCGAATTGAGAACTTGCTACTTTTTAAATCAGTAAAAATGGCATTTCGGTTCATATGCATTTGCAAATATTCGACAATATCCAATTTGCATGTGGTTTGAGAATCTTTCTGCGATTTCCTCGTTAACAATGTTCAAATAAAACGACTTTCCTTTTTCTGGACATTCTCCCGTCAAGGTTACAAGATGGCTCCTTGAATCATTCACTATCTTTCTTGCTTAACCAAGATAGTCCTGTAAATTAAGTCAGCGGAATTTTTCTGTGATGAGACATGACGCCACTATCAATTATTTCGATTATCCCGCTTGCAACAAAGCTCCAACAGGAGCTGTGCGAATTGGTTGCTATAGGAGCTATCCTTGTTTTGGAAAGGACAAGGTGAACAGCAGCAGTTTTTTGGTTCAGATGGATAGCCCACAGATAAATCGCAGCTGCATAACTAGGCAGCTTCGTAGCTATCCCAAAATTTATGTAGTTCTACTATGCATGCCATCTTAATATATAAAAATCCATTGTCATGGTGTTTGTACACGCTAATCTCCGAAGCCGCTTAACCGATTTCAATGAAATTTTGTGAATGTGTTTGGTTGATTGCAGCTTGAGAGATAGGATAGTTTTGGACACGATAGATGGCGCTGTTGTCGAGACGTAAAAACTGCCTGAGAACGCGTAAATGTGAAAAACTAAAATTTTGTACACGGCGTTTCCATAAAAATTGAAAATACATGTTCAAAAATGGACTAAATCGGGCAACTCCTTCGTAGGGTTGCCATACAAATATTTCGTTTTTTAGTATATATTTGGACACTGACTGACAACGAGTACACATAGAGAGCTGAAATTTGGTACCCGGTGTTTTTATAATAATATCAAATAAAATTTAAAACACAGACTAAATAGGGCAACCCTTTCTTGGTGTTGCCATACAAAATTTTGGTTTTTCACTATATACTTGGAAGCTTCCTGAGAAAACGTCGAGGTGAGAATGCGCGACGGTTTTTAAAAAACGTAAATTTAGGTTTAAAAATGGAACAAATCGGACACATATTTCGTAGGGTTGCCATACGAAAATGTTTTTTTAAACCATATATTTGGGCATTGTCTGGGAACGGGTCGACGTGAACAACTAAAATTTGGTATATGGTGTTTTGATAACAATAGTAAATAAAATTACAAAAATAGTCGAAATCGGGAGACCCCTTCTTGATGTTGCCATACAAAACTTTAGTTTTTCACTATATATTTTGACACTGCTTCACGCATCCAAGTAATGAGCTGAAATTTTGTACAACGGCCTTTTTAAAAAAAAGTGTAAATTAATCTCAAATATGAAACCAATTGGGCAACTCCTTCGTATGGTTGCAATACAAAAAATTTTGTACGTGGTGTTTCTATAGCAATGGTAAATAACATTTTTAGAATGGACTAAATCGGGTTAGCCCTTCTTGGTGTTGCCATACAAAACATTGGTTTTTCACTATATACGAAGCTTCCTAAGAAGGCGTCAAGGTGTAGAGCTCATATTTTGTACACGGAGTTTTAATAAAAATTGAAAATACAGGTTCAAAAGTGGAGCAAATTGGGCAATTCCTTCTTGGTGTTGCTATACAAAGCTTTAGTTTTTCACAATTTATTGGGACACTGCCTACCGCATTGACGTAGAGAGCTGAAATGTTGTACATAGCCCTTTGTAAAAAAAATGGAAATTTAAGTTCGAAAATGGGACCATTCGGGCAACTCCGTCGTAGGGTTGCCATACAAAAATTTCGTGTTTTACTAAATATCTGGGCACTGCTTGAGAACGGGTCGACGTAGAGAGCAACACTATCCCACAACATATGAATATATGCATGCACACTCATACATGCACACACGCGCACACACAGATACAGTGAAACTATACAGTACGGAATTGCGCGATTGAGTCAGATATTCTGCATCTATGACCCCCCCCCCCCACCTACCATCCAGGTATCCATATTATCGCCGATTATCCAAAGAAGTTTTGCCATGAAAATCTTTGGACGATATGGGACTGATATGTATATCCAAGCGAGTCAAAAAATCTGGCAATGGTTGAGAAAACGAAACATTTTGTCCATTGACTTTCGCTTTTTAATGGTCGGTTTCACAGTTCAGACTTAAACCAAGCCACCAATTGTTGACATTACACAATATCAATTGTTTTAATCTGCCAGGTCCAATTAGTTACAATTTAATTCCAAGATTTTAGGAAGGAAGTGACATAGTAAAATGGAATATTTATCTGATGCAGAAGACATGAGTGACAATGAAATGCACAATTTAATATCCTAAATTGTCAGGCGAAAAAAAATTATAAGAAGACGCCCACAATATTTAAATGCATGGGATGACGTCGATTATTATATCAGGTTTAGGTTGTCGAAACATTCGGCAATGATGATTTTGGATTTGATATCCTCCCAAATAAAAACGACGACGAACTTAATCTTTAATTCACAGTGGCAATTTTCCTTTAAAAAATTCACAATTAAAGCAGTGCTGACAATTTCAAATTTTTCATCTGCTATTTAACTAAGACTCAGCTTACAAAGTATTGTGAGATGGAGTAGGCTTAAACAGGAAGCGTAAGTAACATTTGCAGCTTAACTTAGCTTTGGCTTAAACCTGGAATGTAAAACCGGCCATAAGTTTATGTTGTACTGAAAGCCGCCGTCTTTGGGGCTCTAATGTATTCCTAAAGCCTTCAAAATTGTACCTTCCCAAAATTTAATTTTTAACATCTCTTTGAATTCATTACTTGCTGGATATGTAGGTACTAAAGTCTTTGAATCGTTCGAGGAGAATTTCCGTAAAGGAAATATTTTTTTCATAAAAATGGCCTTTTTCCATAATAATTTTCGATGTGCATAATTTCGCCTCCCAAAGATTGGGAAGATATTGACAGAAAAATCGTTAAGCAGATAATAAATGTGTTATTCCGTTATCCAATTTCAGTCGCAGGCCACATAATTATAATTTCAATAAAAATATAGTTATCAACATAATGATTATACAATTACAGGGATCAAATTAATATATTCCCTTTCTCACTACCTTAGACCATATAATATGCTAAGAATGGGAAGAAATCGTATACCATCATAAATCAGTTCACAAGATAATCTATGTAATCTAGCAAAGTATATATTTACTTTAAGCTTGTCCATATTAATTAAAGCTAAAAATAGAACCCAATATTGAAAATAAGCCACTCAAGAATGTATTCATTTAGAATTTCTAAAATCCAGATTTTGCTTAATTACTGATAATAAAACTTATGGCAGCCACTAATATGCCTTAATATTAATGGTAATCCTTAGATGTTGATGTACACTGTCTACACAAAACATTGTTGTTTCAAACAAACAATATTAAGAGAATTCACAGTAAGCTGGGTCCAACCAAATTTAATAGGATTAAAAGATTTTTATCATAATTTCAAGGCTGTCAAGGATAACTTTCTGCCATCGAGCTAGCTAATTAAGAGGGCAATTTATTTACTGAATAAACTTAACTTAATTTTGTTATCAAGTAATCCGCAATTGATGAATAGAGAACAGGATTTTGAATCTGAGTAAAGGACATGAGTTCGCTTCCTAAGAATTTATTCGAAATTATCTGCTCTAAGCAGCACAATTCGTATCTATAAAATTTTCAATCTGCAGTGACGTTAGGCTTAGTGACAATTCAATCAATCAGAGTTCTTCACACGCGATTTACGAAACAAAACGAATTATGGCGAAATTATTAACCGATATCCGGGGATATTTGAAAATATTTACATACAGGCTTTAATTTTGGCCTAGGTTTCACTTTTGTCTTTGATTCACTTTACACACTTTAATTGTTCGAATAATTATTAACTTTAGGTTACGCGATGTCGAAAAATTATTAACAGCTTGTTGCGCGACGGTAAGCTGTGTTATTGTCTGTTGTTTAACAATTTTGGGATTTAGAGGAATAGGGAAGTTGGATGGGAGTGGGAGGTTGTGGAATGTTAGAGCTTTCTCTATCTTATTGTAAATTGAAGACTGACGTTTCTTCCAACATGATGAGAAATATCCCGAAAGTCCATAATGGTCCAGCGTTGATAAATCCCACGATGATCGAGATGCCAGGATGGTATCCTATCTACGATGGTGGCTTCCTGTACTAGTGAAGAAAGTAAATCTTTCGCCCAGGTAATAAATGTTTCTCGTTTCCGAGTTGATAAGGTGAAGACTTGATAAGTAGTGGAAGTTTTCAACTAAAAGTTGCATTAAAGGCTGGCTAATGATGAGGTTATGATGTTGAGAGATGTTGAGATAGTCCTCGATTGGAGTAATGTTTGCACTGTCATACAAAAATGTGTTGAGAAAGTAGTGTCAATCAAGTTTCCTGTGCACTCCTGCACAGGCCCTTAGAAACTTTCTTTCGAGGGAGCTGATTTGCTTCATATAGGATGGCGAAATGGTGTGCCAGATGGGGAAGCCATAGCAGATGATTGAGCGGATGAGCTGTTTATATATAAGCAGCTTTGTATCTTTCGGGAGACCGTTTCACCTTCTGATAATAGGATGAGTAGGGAGTAAGAGTAGGTGGCTTTCCTCATGGTCAGCTTGGCATGATTGTTGAATTTCAAGAGATTATTGAAAGAGACACCAAGATATTTGGTGTTCTTTGAAAGCTGAAGCTTTTCGTTATTGACTTCGATTTCGATATTGTTGGCTCGTGTGCAGAGTTTGGGTCTTCCCCTTGTGAAGGGGTTTCGGATGCAAATCATTTGAGATTTGTTAAGATTTATTTTGATGCCCCACTTTCTGTAGTTTAGTGGCAATTACATTTGAAATGCATTTTTATACCCTAGATGAAATCTATAGGGTACACTAAGTTTGTCATTCCATTTGTAACACCTAGATATAACGATGGTAGAGCAAAATGGACTGGACACCCATGCATAAAATTAAAAGTTATTTTGGTTCTTCCATATCCGTACGTCCGTCCGTCCGTCTGTTCGCACGATATGTCGAGAACGCGTTCATTTAGAAGACCGAAATTTTGCAAACTGGTTTTTAAAAACAAAAACGTAAATTTAAGTTCGAAAAAGGGCCGAAACGCGCAATTCTTTTGTAGGGTTACCATACAAAAATTTCGTTTGTGCACTATATATTTCGGCACTGCCTGAGAACGCGTCAACGTAGATGGCTGAAATTTTGTACATGGTATTTTCATAGCAATAGTAAATAGAATTTCAAAAATAGACTAAATCGGGTAACCCCTTCTTGTTGTTGTCAAATAAAATTTTTAGTTTCTTACATATACTGTGAAAACGATCAGTCCCAGACGTTTTTATTGAACAGAAAAGTTCTTCAGAATATGAAATCCTATGAAATTTGTTATAGTCATTTTTACTATCCGACGAGCCGTTCTAGAGATATATGCGAAAACCCATATCAAAAATCAAACTTGTACAGATGGGTGACCATACGGAATTACAAACGAACATTCATCTAGATGGGTCTTCAACCTTTTTTAGTGCATAGGCCAAAAATTGATTTCACAAGGGCCACAATGGTCTACGTCACTTTACCATCACATCAATAAAATAAAAAACAATTTCAAAGTGCAATAATCTTTATTGGTTAAGAAGTTCAATCAATCAATGCGATTTTTGAAATTGTTTATTTTTGACGAGTGTGTCGATATTTGGTTTTATTTTTGTATTTGCAACACGCAGACTGTCTTCCATATGTGCATCTGTTACTCTCGACCTTGTTTTAGACTTCACATTCTACTTACGAGAAAACAGCTGCTCGCACACTTATGTGCTCCCAAACAGAGACATCATTTTCTGGGAATGTTTTCGGATTTCAGAAAACGAGTTTTGATCGACATATTTTGCATAAAAATTAAGAAAACCGATGTCGAACTTGTCTTTCAGTTCCGAATTACACTGTACATCGATAATCTTCATCTGACAATTTTCTGGCATGTTTTCAATGGATAAACTGAATGTTCGGGCAAAGAGATTGATATAATTTTAATTATCTCTGATGTAAGAAAACCTTGATTGGAACTTTTTTTTTTGAGTAAATCTACTGCTGCGACATATTTATCCACATCTGTACATTCGCAACTCTTCTGTTTAGGAAAGTGCGTAAACTCTTTTTTCAACAATTGATTTTTCCATAAATCCAGTTTAAACTCAAATGCCTTCACAGTGTCAAGGAAGTTGTTGATGAGATTTTCTTTTCCTTGTAGTTTGATGTTGCAAGTCATTGAGGTGCAGCATGATGTCCGTGATAAATCTAAAGTCGCGCAGCCACTCGGGGTCACTAAATTGAGGAACTAGTTTACCTTTGGTTTCCATGAAGGAGGCGATTTTCTTCTTGAGTTCAAAAACGCGTTTTAAGATTTTCCTCTGCTCAGCCAACGAACATCAGAAAAATATGTCACATCACCATACTCGGCATTAATTTTGTGTAAAAATTTTTGGAATTCTCTGCGGTTGAGGCCGTGTGATATAATGAAGTTTACAGTTTTTACGACTACTTTCATCACCCCATCAATATTTGTGAATTTTGAACAAAGATTTTGTTGATGAACGATACAATGGTAGTGCATCAAAGGAAGATCCCTCTGCTGTTTTTTCATCAAACCCACGAACCCTTCATTTATTCCTACCATGAATGGTGCACCGTCTGTTACAACTGTAGAAACCTTTGTCAATTTGAAATTATATCGTCTCAGTACTGTCATCAAGCACTGATAAATATTACATCCTTGTGTATAGTACCTTTCATCGAAAAAAGTGCAGCCATCTCTTCAGTGATGACAAAATTGTTATCAATGCCCCGAATAAATATATCTAATTCAGCGGTATCGGTTAAATCTGTGCTTTCGTCGAGCGCAACAGAATAGTATACGAATTTCGATGAACGTTCTTTAGTGAATTTTCCATATCTGCCCCTAACTCTTCGATTTTTTGCCGACAGTAACACCGGACAAACTAACTTTAGAAAAAAGTTGTTTTTGAGATGGGCACAATAATTCAGCTGCGGTCTCTATACATTCCTTGATAAATTCACCATCAGTAAAAGTTTTGATTTCAAAGCTATTTTTTCGGATATAATGTAGCTAACCTTCACGCTTGCTTCATTTTCAATATTCTGCTTTTGAAAACTATCTTGCTGTAGTTGAAACTGAATTTTTAGAGCTGTCACTTTATCTTGCCGTAATTGTCCTTTGAATGCCTCAAACTTTGTGGCACGCTTTGTATCGTAATGCCTTTTTAAGTTGTATTCTTTCAAGGTTGCATGTGATTCTTAACACACCAAACAGACGGGTTTTTTATTAACACTAACGAACAAGTACAACTCAGTACACTTTTCTTGAAATATGCGGTTTTCTTCACTAACTTTTCGTTTTTTTACCAGAAGTTTATCCGCCTTATACCCGTCAAATCACACTATACCCAACTCACTATAATCACTTATCGTATAGGTAGCACTTCACTGCTAGTTCGCACTCTTTCGCTTGTATCGCTTTGTTCGCTCTTGGAATTAGAACTGGCCGCTACCGTGTGATGCCGGCTTTATACTGGCCGAGCGCGCCAGCTTTGAATATCTCGAAATTTCGAGCAGCTACGAGACTGGACTAGTAGGTCCCTCTAGTAGTGCTAATTTCTAGAATCATTAGAAAGATTCAATAGACATGCAACGCCATCTCGTGTGCTCAGAAAGTGAATCTCTTCTAACTAGATGGCGCTAGCGTCCTAGGAGTGTCGTTCACGGACGCGGCGGGATACAATATTTTCTTTAGCTTCTGGGGGCCGCAAGAAATTAGATGGCGGGCCGCATGCTGCCCGAAGGCTGCGGGTTGAAGACCCTAGATTCTAGGATATTATAAGAATTGGTCTTAGACCAATTCTAGCTTTCTTACTTGTTTTGAAATGCGAATGGAGCAGATGAGTATATATTGGAGAAAGTTAAAAAAAAAAAATAACGTAAGCAAATCGAACTCTGTTAATGTTTTTAGATCTTTGTATTTCAGCAAGCTCCGGTACAAAATATAAATATAGAAGTTACTGAATACTGAATTAATGAAAACAATTCCGGATTATTATCGAAAATTATTTCAAGAAAAAAAAATTATTACGCAAATGACCTTGTGATTGGGAGGCACAGAGGAAAGGGTTTTAACTTCCTCTTTGGCCTGTTTAAGTTGAGATTTTGAATCCACAAGCCCTGATACCCGCCTAACATTGTTGATGTTTACTGCAAGCGTCTTTCTTCTCTTTCATTGAACTTCAAAATCCAAACAATATAGGCAATGGTCTCAAGAAAAACAGGAAAAAGCTGACCAGCTCGTCCCTTTCCCATAATTCCGTTGTGATATCAAGCAAACAAGAAGCAAGCTTCGATCTTTTGGAAAAGAGTATTTACATAGCTGAGCGTTACATTCGTGAGCGTACACCATATATCGACAGATTTTTTTCATTACTCCCTGGATTACAGATGAAATTCGTCAGGCGATGGCTGAGCGTGATTTCCTGCTTAAGCGATTTAGAAGAACTCAAGACAGTGTAGTTCATGGTAGATATAAAAGAGTGCGCAATAAAGTTATTCCTCTACTTCGATCATCTAAATGTGCCTATTTTGGGACCAAGTTAGATCCAAAACTTCCTGCGAAAATCTATGAAATAATGTTCGTAGTCTCGGTATTCATGGGAAGGACCCACCAGTTGCAAATTTCAATCCTGATGACCTAAACAACTACTTTGCTTCTAGCTCTGTGGCTGCAACTACGCCTGCTTACAACTTTCAGGAATACTTCTCTCATGAGGGTTTCTCCTTTCATTTTGTGGATGGCTCCCAGGTTCTTTCGAAACTGTATTCCATTAAGTCTAATTCTCTTGGACTTGATGCTTTACCTCCCAAGTTTGTAAAGCTACTAGCGATCTACTTGTCATGTTCCTTAACGTGTATGTGGGGGCAGAGAATATATTGTCAGGCTGGCAATCAGCATTTCGCCTAGGTCACAGCTGTAAGTCTGCTCTCTTAAAATCTGATATTTATAAGGCTCTTGACAATGAGCATTTAGCAGAACTGGTCCTTCTCGATTTCATAAGGCCTTTGATTTGGTGACTCACGTCAAAACAATCTGCAAACTTGGCATAAAATAAGGCTTCTCTTCATCGGCCGTTGGGTTAATTTCTGCTTTCTTTTCGAATCGTGCGCAAGTTGTAAAAGTGCAGAATTCTATCTCCGCTCCATTGTCCCTTTATGCTGGTATTCCTCAAGGTTCGATTCTAGGCCCTATTCTCTTCTCCCTCTATATAAATGACTTCCCCTCTGTTGTGAATAGCGCTTGTGTGCTTTTGTATGCCGATGACGTTCAGTTGTACCTTAGCAGGACCCATAGGCCTGGTCGAGGACTGTATTGCTCGAATCAATGATGACCTACACCACGTACACGAATTGGCAATGGTAATGAACTTACCATTAACCCAAATAAGTCTTACTGTCTGCCGGTATATAGAACCGTTTTCCCTATATCTGATATGCCTTCATTTCGGCTCAATAATTCCACGCATGAATATGTTGAGTCAGTTAAGAATTTGGGCATTCAACTCAATTCGAAATTTAGTTGTTGCGACTATATCAGCGCTTTGATGGGGAAAATTTATGGCAGTCTTCGTCAACTTTCTATTTCCTCCAGTTACCTGTCTGCAGATTTTCGCAGGAAATTGGGGATGACTCTTATTCTCCCCCATTTTAACTATGGGAGCCTCATTTTTAGCAGACTAGACTCAATTTGTCAAAGAAGAGTTACTGTAGCTCTTAATGACGTCATCCGTTATATTTATAAACTTCCTCGGAGCGCTCGTGTAACTACTCTTGCTACGTCCCTACTCGGAAGCTCTGTAGAGGCCTATTTGACTCGTCGGAGGCTTATCTGCCTTCATAAGCTAATTTACACTAAATGCCCTGCATATCTCTCCGAAAGCCTGTAGTTCTTGCACTCGAATAGAGGTCTGCAACTTCTTGTCCCGATATGCAAATCTAGGTACGGTGAGCGCCCTTACTTCGTCCAAGCTGCCCGAAAATGTAACTCTCTTCCAGATTTAATTCAGCTCACAGGCTCCGACCTGACCTTTGCTAAGCTAGTCAAAGATTACCATAACCAGTTATTAGATTGTGATTGATGGTTTTATGATATCTAACTTAAATATGACCCCCCCCCCCCCCTCAGGTTATAGGTCTTGATATGCGCCTGTTTTATACCCTAGGCGAATACTCAAATAGTATACCTAAGTTTGCAAAATGGAGTGGGTGTCCAACGCTTAATATTAAAAGTTATTTTGATTTTTGCATATCCGTCCGTCTGTTCGTCTGTCCATCCTCACGATAACTCGAGATCGCGTATACTTAAAGAGCTGAAATTTTGCTAACGGGCTTTTAAAAAAAAAAAGTAAAATTAAATTCGAAAATTGGACAATTCGGATAAATCCTTCGTAAGGTTGCCAAACAAAAATTTCATTTTTCATTATATATTTTGATACTGCCTGAGAACGTGTCAAGGTAGAGAACTGAAATTTTGTACACGGCGTTTTCATAAAAATAGTAAATGCAATTTCAAAAATGTGCTAAATTGAGTTATCTCTTCTTTTTGTTGTCATATAAAAATTTAGGTTTTGTACGTATACTGTTAAAACGATCAGTTCCAGACGTTTTCATTGTACTGAATAGTTCTACAGAATATCTGATCCCACAAAATTGGTTACAATCATTCTTACTGTCCGACGAACCGTTCAAGAAATATATACGAAAAACCACTTCAACCATCAAACTTGCACTGATGGGTTACCATTGTCCACGAAATAACATACCTAGGGTAACACAAGAATTGATCTTTGACCAATTCTAGCTTTTTTACTTGTTAATTTGAAACCGAACTGAATTTCTTCAGTTTTCCCTAAAATAATTTATAACATGGAATTGAGCTGTAACGTTTTGGTTAATTCTCTCTCAGCTGAATTTTCAACGTTTTCCTCTTCATCAATACAAGCAGTGTATTCGGTTTTATGTTTTGATAGATTAATTAGCACAATGCAACACTCTAAAATTTCAGCAGCACTTTGAAGATTTCTTTTCCTTTTAAAATTACAAATGCATCTTCATCTTGGCATATGGCCCCTCGAAGACCACTGAAAAAATTGCAGTACACCTTCTGAATTTTTCCTAACAAAGTGATTCACATCTATTCTTCTGCACCTTTTGTAAAAAACGTAACAATTTCTGGAAGCGTTCAATATGATAAATTTAGGAACGCAGGCCCTAGCTAGCACCTTGGCCTTCGCTCATTGTTGTTGAAGCCTATAGAGCAAACAGGAAGCGCGGTTACCTGTAAATGAGCATCGCTTTGCTCAGGGTGTTTGAAGCAAGACAGAACCTATTCATGTTATCGCGATGGAAGGTTTGTTTTAATTGAAAATAGCTGCCAGAGAGTCTTTGATTAGCCTTCCATGTAGAGACGGCTCCTTAGAACAAGACATTGTCCATTGTTCTAGTGAGTGTTATTATTTTTAAAGGAAGAGATTAATTTTTAAATATATTTTTCTGTTATTATTTCGTAAAATGTAATAATTTTTATAGAATAGTTAGCCCAAACGTTAAATAAAAACAAAATAAATCTACAGATTGGGAAAACTCAATGAGTATCCTAGAGAATTTGATTGGTCGGTCTGTTTTGCTTTAAGGGATGTTGATGAATGCACATTTGAATTTAGTACAATTCTAAGTCTTGGGCATGCATGAATACATTCAGTATTTATACAGCAGATCATAGCAACAGCAAAATCGCTCTTGGTTTAACGATAAGTACAACCAAGTGAAGTAGTCTGCTTTTCGCACCTATCAATTGCATCCATGTCCAGAACTCAAACACTATCCAAAGAAAAAAATTTCTTTTTGACCAGAATATTAGAATCTTGCCAAAACGCAAAGGTAGCAAAGGTTTATGGTCCCAGGTCAAAGACATCAAGAGCAACTTCAGCAGTTCCGCTTTTCCTTCACTAGTTTACAATGTAGTGATTGCTGACTCTCTGAATATAACTAATATTTTGACTGTTAGACTTGTGGGGATAGCCAAGGCTTCGCTGTCCCACTCAAACTATCTCTGTCCTCAATCCTATCGTATCAGTAGTTGGGCTAATAAAAATAAAGGTGTTATTTATTATGGTTCTATTTATTATAAATATAGTCTCTTTATTTTTTTTATTTTTTTAACAGACTTTGAAAATAATTTTATTTTTTTAATTGTCGTACAAAAAACAATGTCAGACAACTGACTACTAGACTAGAAAAATTATACAATCACATATTTTTATCCTAGGCCTACTATCTTCACCTTTCGCAAATCGTCAAGTACTTCCTTGATAGCTAGATTAAACCCTACAAATTCTCTGTGACCCTCCAGGCGCAATGTCGCCCTATATACCGCCACAGACTCACTTCAAATTCTCCTTTTCCACCCACTTTACATCTTCCTTGTAGATGTGTACAAGAGTCAATACACATCCATAGGAGAGATATGTTCAAGGTCCTTAAGGAGATCAACGTCTCTATAGCTGCAGGTCCTCAAAGTTTCAAGCCCCCTTTAAATAAAACTTGTGACTCATTATTGGCTAAAGCTCGGCGAAAACTATTCTACTTGTCTTATTCGACAGGAAAATTTCTAATTGCTTGGAAACTGCCTCACGTTCAGCCTATTCCAAAAAAAAAAAAAGGAGAGGGTAGCGATCCCTAGAATTATCGACCAATTGCAATCACTTCGATTTAAAGGTTTTTGAATCTATCATTAACTCCAAATTAATGAAGTATTTAGTAACTAATCATCTTATCAACGATCGCCAATATGGCTTCCGAGCTGGACGCTCATCTGGAGACTTGCTGGCTTTTCTTACGGAACGTTGGAACCGTAGTTTTCACAATTTTGGTGAGTTCAAAATTGTTGCCCTGGATTTTTCAAAGGCCCATCATAGTGTCTGGAGTTCAGCCCTTTTAGCCAAACTTAAAGCAGTTGGTCTCTCTCGTCCTCTTCTATTATGAATGTAAAGTTCTTTATCTGGTCACTTAATATGGATTATATTAGATGGCGTTACATCTCAATCTTAGCCAATAAATGCAGGGGTGCGTCAGGGCTCTGCTATCTCTCCATCTCTCTTCTCAATTTTTCATTAATGATCTGCTTTTCCTTTCTCTCAGTCCCAACCATTGTTTTGCCGATGACAGTACCCTTGGTTTCGCATACTCCCTTGACACCCTTGGGAACTACAGAGGAAATGTCACATCTGTTGTATGATTAGATCCTTGAATAACCACCATGAAAATATCCTCGCTTGGAGCAAACCGCAACGCATCGAATTCAATACATCTAAGTACCAAAGCCGTCCCATCTCTTTAAAACAAGATCATAATTTCTTCATTCCCGTTTCTTTTGATGGAGCACTGCTTGACGATACACCGTCTTTATGCATTCTTCACATTAATATTTGCAGTATGTTCAACTGAACAGATCACAACTTCTCTGTTGCCAAATAAGCATCGAAATATCTTGGATTTCTGAAAAGGTGTAAGAAATATTTCAGTCCATCGATTCTAGCGCTCCTCTGCAAGTCCTACATTAGACCTAGAATGGAATACAATTTCCATATGTAGGCCGGGACTCATTGGCGATGTGGCAAAACCTTGTCATATGGACTTATACGAGCACCGCCGCAATGTTGTTTGCGTTTCGCTCCTATATTGCTACATGCATGATCAATGTTCTGATGAAATGTCCATGTAATACTCGCACTGCAAGACGCGCACATCCTTTTACTCATCAAAATACTTTCGGTCGTATGCGAACGTGGAAGAGTCTCCAATCTTCTGTCTTTCCTCCGGCATACAATCTGCGAAAGTTTAAGGGTGACATACAGCAGCACCTTCGCCACCCTTCTTATGTTCCCTAATTCCTTTTCCATTATCACCTTCTAGCCATCCTGTGCTTTGCATCATAATTCATGGGATATCTCCTGATCTTGCTTTAATAATATAAAAAACAAGAGAAGTCAGCCTTTCTTAGCTTGCCGACGAAGTTATAGACGCATCTATTCTGAGACTGCTATTTTAAATAAATATAAATTTTTAATTCTTGTGTTTTACAAAGATACAATTTATTCTGATTCGTGAATTTGAATAAAGTACGTTTCCCTAGTTTTATTAACTACAATCGATGATTTGGAAGTATTACACTTCCACCATTTACAAACCAAAACAAAATGAATAATCTAACATCCCCTTTGACTTTTCGGAGTGGCAAAGAACCTTGAGCAACTTTCATTGTTGCGAGTGGTAGCCACTTGCTAATCTGTTCGACTCGTATTTTTAAAATGATAAATTTTGTGCATTTGACATTTGCGAGTGGTGGCGAGTGTCTTCAAACTTTTGTTCAGTTTTCAGCATATACCATTTTTAAACCATAGTTGCCCCCCCCCCCCCCTCATCGGAATCCTGGATCCGCCACTGATGCGAGGCACACGTGGATCACATAATTCTAAGACCAAAAAATTATTGTAGAAATTACGCAATTTACTCTTAATTTTATTTTCGAAAAAATCAGAGTCTCTTTCAATACGAACAAATTTAAAATCTTTTGGAGTCCAAACACCAAAAAGACAATACAGTCTATTAGTTACACGTAATTGACCTTGCACTTGGTAGAAATAGTTATGCGTTCGCTTTAGCTTTATGTCGTTGGTGATTGAATCCAAAATTAAAAATGTAATTTTTTCTACTAAATGGCTTCAATTATTGTGTACTCCTTGGCAGGGCAAGGACATTTCACTTCACAAATGCCATCACTTTCAATGAGACCGTTAGGACTGACACCAAGAAAATGCAATTCTTCGGATGATTGAACAGTAACTCCTGCATTTTTTTTTTTGCAAGTCTTCTAAGGCATCGTTGTCATGTTGAGTACCATAAAACATATCTCAGGTATTTTATAACACTGTGATAACTTGCATTACTTCGAACTTTACATATTTGTCCAAAATCGGAATCTGTTACCATTTTTTTTCCCCTAATTTCATGCCAGAACAAAGATGTAGACTGCCCTCGGGTATCCGTTACTATTTGTTGTCTCTTTTTAAAATTATTTTCAATTATCTCCTGAATCAAGTTTGTTATATCTTGTATGAATTTAGGTGACAAATTCGGCTCTTCGCAGGTGTCTATTCCATAGTTTTTATCCATCAGAACCAGTGCTGGGCATTATTCGAATAAATTTTCAATCAAATAACGATTTTTTTAAAAAATCAAATAAAAAATTATTCGGATAAATTTTTATTTGAGTATCAATTTATTTTAAGTTATTCGCAAATAATTATTTGTTATTTGGTGCAAATTATTTGAGTTGCAAATAATTATTCGTTATTCGATTGTGTGTTATTTGAAAATCAAATAATTATTCGTTATTTAGTGAATTATTCGCAAATAATTATTTGTTATTTGGTGCAAATTATTCGAGTTTCGAATAATTATTTTTTATTCGATCGTGCGTTATTTGATAATCAAATAATTTCATTATTTGATGAATTATTTGTGATTTCATATTATTGTGATGGTCATTATTTGAATTTCAAACAATTATTTGTCATTCGATTATGGATATATGTTTTCTGGTGTCCATTAGTTCCAATTTCAAATAATTAAGTCTTGGTACACGCATTTGTTTTCGCAAGGTGTTTCGTTACTTAATTTAATTTATGGTTTAAGAGGAATTTAATAATTTTGTTCAATTAAGTATTTGTGAAGCGTTTGAAGTAAATTAATTGGGTTTCATTACTCTGAATAATCAGAGTCAATTAAATAAAAAACAAGTGAGTTTGTGCTTAAGACAATACGATTGAAGTGAAAACTTTACTTCAAGCCAGAGTAAGAAAGTATGCCTATTAATTATTTAATACTTGAGTTGTGAATGACAAATAATTGTTTGAAATTCAAATAATGACCATCACAATAATAAGAAATCACAAATAATTCATCAAATAATGAAATTATTTGATTATCAAATAACGCACGATCGAATAAAAAATAATTATTCGAAACTCAAATAATTTGCACCAAATAACAAATAATTATTTGCGAATAATTCACCAAATAACGAATAATATTTGTAATCAAATAAATTTTTATTCGATTTTTCATTTTATTCGGTTTTTTATCTTTTATTTTTATTCAAATAAAAAATGCCCATCTCTGATCAGAACATATTTTTTCCTTTTTATTCGTCTATCTTGATTTCCTTTACATATTTTCTGTTTCTTAATCTTTTGCGTTCCGTCTCCACTATTCATTTTTTAGGTGTTTCAGATGCATTCGTTTTCTTTATAATGTATTCTGTAGATGCTTTTCCAGTATTAAACTGTACAATTGCTGCTGCACAGCGATAGGAGAAGAGAGATAAAGAGAAATTTATACACTTTCCCCCGACGTACTGATATATTATACTATTGCATTGTTCACAAATATTAAAATCTAGATTAAGTATTGCATTTTGAACTAATCGAAATACGTGATAATTAACAGCATCAAAAATACCATCAGTACGCATTAAATCAACAAAGTTTTCTTCACTGATGCGTTTGCAGTAATACTTATCACAACTTTTATGCTCTCCAAATATATGAAAACGAACATTCGCAATATTCTTCACAAGATTATGTATTTTTTCATAAACATGCTTTAAACTACTTCTCCAGTGCTAATAATTTCTTTCGGTATTGAATCTGAAATTCAGTATTTGAAACTAGCTCTCTCAGTTTCTTTCGGAAATGTCTGTGTAAGTGATTTTTAATTCTACTTTGGTAATGTCCATATTTGAATAAGGTTTTGTCTCTAATATTTTTTTATGTACGCTACTATCACCATCAGCTATAAATTCATTGTATACTATGCCATATTTTGGAAGACTTCTCTTGAACCCATCAGTAATAATCTCACTTTCCATTTTTGATGGAAACATTTCGGAAATTTATATTACATTTATGTTCTGGTACATTTTCGTCGGAATGTAATTCACAAGTATGACAATATTTAGTTTTGACACCATAGTAGAGAACTTTTCTTGTCTTCTCGCCTATAATATATGCCGGTCCAGACAATGCCGAGTAATTACTCCCATACGATTTTCACGACCAACACCCATCTGCAATCACTCTCACAAGAGGTATTTCGTTTTTCGTAACATTACCCGATGCAATCGCAATTTGTTTTTCATCTTGCGCAGCTTACTTCATACACTTTCCGCCCAGTTCAGACCAGCATTTTCCATTATCATCTTCTATGCCTTTAAAAATGTTATTATTTATAAAATGTACATGAAGCGCTTCCAAGATTCGTTTCGTTTGCGTGAAACCTATACCAGTCAATGTAGATCCTACTACAGCATCCATATTTATGACACATTTGGAAGATAAATTCGTTTTCTCGCACGTATAAAGGCTTAAAGTTTCGTTATACGTAGAACATTTAAAAATCAATATAAATAGAATTTAAATCATATCGAATTTCTTTCACTAGTTGCAGATTGTCCAAATTGCAGCCAAAATTATTTCCATGAGAAGATAGTAATTTTAAACCATTTAAGAAAAAGTTTAAATCAACTATTTTTCTATCAGTGAGTACATTGGTATCTTCTATATCCGAACTAATTTATACAATATAATTGCAGTCTTCAATTTCAGAGGGTGGGTTGTCAACTTTCTGAACAAATTCAATTTCGTTCATGTTACTATTACTAGTGGGAATAGGCTCATCAGATCTTTCAACTTTCTTTAGTTGAGAGGACAAACGCCAAGCCATTGGGAGCCAAATTAATTTTACACATCTTCGGTTCTTCATGATTATGTACTTTCCGATTCGTTGTTCGTTGAACTGGTCAATATTTGTATATTTTGCAGTTCTTTATTTCACCTTAAATTGGGAGCAAAATTCAAGATGAATATTTTATTTGAATAAAATAATTTTTTATGTTTATTTATTATTATTATTATTTTTTATTTATAACTTCTCTCGGTTTTATATATATAAATCTTTGAACATGGAGAAACCTCTAAAACAAATTGATAACATTAATAGGAGATAATGAATTTAATTTTTTTTTAAATGAAAAGCTTTTTTTATTTTTATTTCTAGTAAAAGGTGTCTACCCTCTGGCGAATACTTTTTAAACTGCATTCAAATCCTGACATAAGCTAAACTTATTTCTAATTTACAAAGTAAAGTGTCTTTGATGTGAATATTTTAAAATTTGCGTACAGTGGCGTGTGTCTATGATTTAAAGCTTTTGAAAGTTTTCAAAGTGTTTTCAAATGTCAACTCAAATTGATTTTTTTTACAGTCGGATCGAATATTAGACCGACAATTTAAATTATTATTATTTTCAGTACAGGAAAATTGTAACACAATTATTAACAATAATTAATATGTAGCTTCCGCTACATTCGTCTCCTACTTGACGAATTAAAATTTTCTAACTAAATCTAAGTAAAGGTAACAAGCAGGAAATGTGAAAACAGATATTACTCACCTCCCCTTTTTTATATTATTCACTAAAGTTTTGTTTTTCCTTCCAAATTGGTAGTTTATGAAATAAGTAATTTTATACATTGGGTGAATCTAGAATTAGCTCATTTTGCTGAATTTTTTTAAAAACATATTCTTCAATTTAATGCAATAGAAACCTTAAAAAAATTATCTACATTTTATCCATAGTATTTAAGTTTATTTGAAAGCAATCTATTACCTCAAATTTTCGAAAAAGTAAGTAGAATGTTAAAAATCGGACAACGTTATTTTCTTGTTATTAACTTCAAAAAGCTTATATTAAAAATTTACTTAATTTGGTTCAAATTTGCGGCAGCCACGTTCTGCAAACCAGAGAAATTGGAAAAAAAACATCATCGAATTTTCATTTTTAAATCATTTTCAATAAAAATAGTAGGACAAATTTAAAAATCAAAAAAACGTTATTTTGTTGGCTTAGGTATGTATATAAAAAAAATATTCCATTAGTCAATCTGCGATTTATTCAAAAATCTTGTCACCCCATCTTACAAAAGGTGCTCCGAGCTGTTCAATTAATGCCATAGACCCAGCCATAAGTATGACTCGCTATTTATGGGACAGCCTGTATGAAACATGAACTCCGCTAGCTAAATATAAATTGCAAAAAATTTATATAAAGCCCAATTCATGTTGTAAACTCAAACGAACTTTGCACATGTTTATGAACATCCAACTTTAGACTTTTACCTATATTGCAATATTTCACTTCGAAACTCCTACCAAAAATTAAAGGTTCAATTACTTTAAAAAGTAACATGAAATTCTCCATCTATCCCATGGATCATAAGGGATTAAAGGAAGTTGAGAAACATCGAAAAAATTCCATACAAAAATATCGAAAATAATTCCTGGCACACACAATACATAATATTTGTTTTTCTATTCTGCATGTAAAATCTCTATACAAAAGGTTTCGATTACTGTAGAGTACATTTAATGCTGCTAAATCCATTTTATAAATCGCTATAAAACATGAACAACAATGAACTTACGTAACACCTATAGAAAGATTATGTATTTATGAATAACGGAGTTTTTCACGTAAATTGCTAGGATATGACTTTTACTGCGTATTTGCTTTCCTGCAATCTGAGAAGAAAAAAAACCAAATTTCACGTGGCTGTTGTAAATTCAAAAGCAGGAAAAAAAAATTCCATTCAAAGTTCATAGAGCTTAAATCGATAAAGAAGTTGATTTTTAACAGTAAACAGCCACCTACTTTCCACCCACACATTGCTTTCTGTGAGAATTACGAATTGCCTTTAATATTCAACATTTTAAATATGAACTTAAAATTAACAACAAGAATTGTTATAATAATTGTGGAGATATATGTTTTCAGTTAATATGTGAAAGAAAATGAAAATTTCCATCTTGATTCTCTTGAAAAATTGAAATGCAGCAAGTGTGTGCTTGTTTCTGGCACACCCTGAGCTAAAATAAAAATGGAATGACTCAGGTGATGCAACAGCACAGAGAGAAAAAATATTGTAAAATTTACAAAATGAAATTGTAAATTCTAAAAATTGCTTAATTTCTACTAAAATTTCGTCATCTACAACCAAAACTATGAAATATATTGAAACATTTTTAAATGTAAGTGCTTAATTGTAAAATCGAACGCTTGTCTAAATAGTAATTTTTACAATTAAATTGTAAAATATAACGGTTCTTCATGTTCTCAGTACATAATCAATTTTAAAATTTTACGCTGTAGAAAATGCTTATATTCATACATTTTACAATTTCATTTTTTTTTTTTCAATGAAACCGTATGTTAGATTCTACAGCAAGTTGTTGCTTTTAAGGTGAAAGCGGTGAATTCTACAGTCTGTTGCAAATTCTGGTGCATTAGGAAGAGGTTTTTTGATAATTTAGCTCTGGCTTTCCCATTGTTTATGATGCAGTCAAAGTGAAAGCACGGTTCTAGTTTAAAAGAGTTTTTGAGTGTATTTTTTATAAGTACAGTTTTTATAAGTCCCGTTTTTATAAGTGCAGTTTTTATAAGTGCAGTTTAATTCAGGTAAGCTGTTAGTGTAAGTGCATAAATATAAATATATAGGTACTTAATATAAAGGGTTTTCCAATAAGAGTTGTTATTTTGATATTCAAAGAAAAATACCATTTTTTGAGATAAGTGATCGGATCTTTGTTTCATTATAAAGAGGAAGGTATGCCGTTAATAATGGAAAATAACATCAGCCAAATTACCAGCACGACCGCGCCTACAGGACCATATCCTTTTCATGAAATTTTCCATAACCAAATCGCAAAGTGGCTGCCCTATGTCCTCGATAGCCTCACGAATTCCATCTTTGAGGTCTTGAATCGACGCTGGGCTGTTGGCGTAGACCTTCTCTTTCACGTGGCCCCAAAGTTAGAAGTCGCAAGGTGTTAAGTCACAAGATCTCAGTGGCCAATTGTGATCACCTCTTCGAAAGATAACACGGTCCGGAAACTTTTCCCGTAAAAGATCAATGGTTTCGTTGCTTGTATGGCACGTAGCGCCGTCTTGTTGAAAGTAAACGTTGTCCAGATCAATACCATTCTATTCACCGTAACTGTTGCTCCAGCCTCATTTTCGAAAAAGTAAGGTCCAATGACCCCGCGGGACCATAAACCGCACCAAACAGTCACACGTTGAGGATAGAGAGGCTTTTCAACAATAACTCTTGGGTTTTCCGAGCCCCAGATGCGACAATTTTGCTTGTTGATGAAGCCATCGAGGTGGAAATGGGCCTCATCACTCAAGATGAGTTTTCGATGGAATTCCGGATCATTTTCATGCATTTCAAGGACCCAATAAGCAAAGACTCGACGTTGTTGATGATCGGCCGGCTTGCGTTCTTGTGTTAACTGTACTTTATAAGCCTTAAGACCCAAATCTTTATGCAAAATACGGTGTAATGACGTTTGTGGAATGCCTAACCCCAAAGAACGACGAGGAATAGACAAACCTGGGTTTTCTTCAACACTTTCGGCTACAGCAGCAATATTCTCGGCTGTTCTTGAGCGACGTGCACGGGTTTTATTCTTCACTAACTTATCCCGACAGCTCGAATTTTTCTACCAATTTCTGTATTGCGGTCCGACAAGGTGCTTCACGACGACCCAAAAATGTTCGAGTTTTACGAACAGTCTCTGCCACATTTGCACCATTTTTATAGTGAATTTTAATAATTTCAATGCGTTGTTGAATCGTGTATCGTTCCATTTTTATTAATGGCGTAGTTTCTACTTGTCAAATGTCAAAAAATGACAGCTCCAAAATTGACATCTACCGAAATAGCGGGCTAATTAAAATAACACCTCTTATTGGAAAACCCTTTATATAGATCTTAGTTTTAAAAACTTTATCGCCAGTTTTTCCCATTTTTTTTTTTTTGTATTTTGTAGTGATTTTCATGACACTGTTTTTGTATTTACTTTCAAAATGTGAATTCTAGAAAAAAATTATTGATAACTAGTTAATATAAGCTCATGTCAGTATACGATGTGACTAGCGGTGAAATTATAAATGAAATTACTTAATTGTTAGAATATGGATTACTAACTAGCGTGTAATTCGTCATCTTACAGTATGGGTGATACACAAGGCAGAGCCGATAATTACAGTCCAGATAATGGACATGAATCTACAATGTTTGTACCAATTCAAGAATTTACTTATACTTTGTTGCACAACTTTAACAATTTAACAAATGTATCAACAATCCAGTCAGGAAGTCCTAAAGCAGTTGACTCAAGCACACAAGATGTTGAATTGGGAAGAACAAGTGATTGCATCATAGTTCGCAATTATGTACTTACTTTTGACTGCGATTTTGAAAATTTGTTAAAGTCGTGGAACTTGTATAACAGTCTTCACTCAATTTTCCAAGGTAAAATTTAAACGCTAAGTGTAGCAATGTCTTTTTATTTATTATTTCTCCCAGAGCATTGTATGGATAAAGAGTCTTTAATAAATATATCAGAAAATGATATAAATAGCCTAATTCCAATAATTGGTATCCGCTATAAATTTAAAAGAAGATTAGTTGAGTGGAGAATTAAGAAGGTACAATTAAACCATATTTGAAGATTTTTTTATACTAAATTTTGACTTAGGGCTATACTCCAGCCTCAATTGCGGAAACCCTTTCCCTAAGTTCTGGAGTTAGTAACTGGCTTAATAAAGACTTGGAGAGTGAAACTTCATCACCAACTTCAATTTCATTGGCATTTTCTCATAGCTCTACTGCAATATCTCGACTAAACACTTCTAGTCCCTCCGCGGCACTGGCATTACAGAGCTTAGTAATTTTATCCGAAATTATATTTTAAATTTTCTTACTTATTACAGTTAACTTTTAGAATATTCATAATATTATAGAAAGCACAGCATGCAATTACGTATTATTCATCACATAAACATCTAAATGAATTAGGAAGAATGTGATATCAGCGATTGTCGACTATTGTGTCAAACAGAAAATTAGTTTAGGGTCTACCGATTTTCGAAACATTGCGGATCAAATTAAGGCTAATTTCCCAAATGAAGACACGGTAATTAGAAATCCCCTTGTTCTAAGTTGGTATTAGATTTTACGTTATTTTTTAGACATCATACTTTTTTGAACGAACTGAATTTAGTCATCCTAGAGTTTATAAAAAAGCCCGGTTGGAAAAAAACTTGTACATCACAGAAAAATGGTAAACAAGAGACCTTACCGAGGACCGGAGGTCTCTTTGCTCCTTCCAGTTTAATTTAAAAAAAAAATTAGCGCAGTTTTCTTTGCGATGCAAGGGCTTTTTATTTAGGGCTTAGGGTTGGAAATTTTAAATAATCGGCTGAACACTAATTATTCGTAGGAAAGCTAGAGAAAAGTTAAAAAAAAAATTGGGTGCTAGTCCAGTCAATAGGGGTTTTGTCTTACGAAAGGTGGGATAGAAATGATTTTGATATATGTTATTTAGCTCCGGGTCCTTATGCCTGAAGGAGGAGGTCGCGCTGTCCGCCATCTTGTATTGAAGGTAAAAAGAACTGTTTTTTTAAAAATACTTCCTCAACGGTTGATTCTATGAAAAAAATGTACAAATATAAATTTGAAGCAGACTAAATCTCCCACATTTTTTATAAACACTTTTTTTTGTAAGTCTGATGTGTATTAAGTTACAGCGGCGCAAATGTGAACATTCTTCCAAAAAATTGTCAAACTTATTCTTTTTAGGTAAGTTTTGTAGAAATCAAAATATTAATAATTTTATCATATAGCTGCCATTGACATGTATAACATGAACTGCTGACACCACTGAAATTGCTTATATTAACATGGGATCACTGATCGCTATGTTCTATACTAAATTCACCATAGTTCAATTTAGTGCAGTGGATTTTCAATATGAATATAACAATAGAAATATATAAACATTTATAATCTTTTCTCTGTCCCCCATACCTACTTTTAGGGAAGGACAGATAAAAATTTCTTAATTTTATTTGCTTAAAAATTAAGTTTAAGGAATATTTGATGTCATAGTAGATAAGCTTGCAATAAAGGTAAGAATTACGAATGTATAGTATATACAATTTTTTGAACTTGTAATATAAATATTAAAGCGAACATTAATAATCTACATTCGCAGACCGGGGAGAGGTAAAACTGCTGAAAGGTTGTATGGCGCGAATAGTTTGAAAGTGAAAAAATCAGCCGAGAGCACCGTATTTTTACATGCGGTTAGCGACTGTGACACGACTCATCCAACTTTATCCTTCTTATCCAAAAAAAAACGATTCAATGCTGTGTCATTGGCATGTTCAAAGATCAGAATGCCAAACTAGAAGACATCGCAGACGGTGGAGTTCACTTTCTCGTTGCTTTGTATGATAGCAAAAAGGAAGGTGGAACAGGAAACCTTAAAAATTAATAATAAAAGGACGCTATACGGTATCATGCACTTGGGACATACCACCAAGTCCAAAATTCGTGTGGAATCCAAAAATAAAAAATCCATTAAGCTGTAGCTGGAAGCTTGGTATCAATGGGCTCACTTCAGACCCAATGTCAGAGAAACCTTCCCCAGATACATTATTAAATGTCCTTTTTTGCAATTGCAAAAAAGATGATGCAGTGGAGGATGTGGCTGCAGGAAAGGTGGATTGAAGTGTACTGTCATCATCGAGAACGACAACGAAGAAGATGAGGCAATAACAAGGATGGAAGCCCAGATTCTCAGTATGGAAAATTGGTTCGATGATAACATTTACAAAGACCTCCAAATAGCACAAAAATAATAGAAACATACTCGCGGACATAAATTACAGATTACGAACTGTATTCAGTTGCAAAAAAAGAACATCTACGTATTAGGCCTACTGGGGATACCACAATTTTAAAAAAAATGTCCCGTTTACTCTATGAATTGACTTTGAATTTACAAAACTACCCTCATTATGTATTTAATAGCTAGAAAATATTTGTTAAAATGAGAAAAGCCAGAAGTTGGACGATTTTTATTTTAAGACAGTTCACATTTCTGCCGCTGTAACTTGCTATACTTCAGACTTACAAAAAAAGTTGTTTATACAAAAATTGTAGGGAATTTAGTATTCTTCAAATTTATATTTGTAATAACTCCCCCCCCCCCCCCCCGCCACCAAGGTAAAAAAACAGGTTGAACACGAAACTAAATATATTAAAAATCGTTTCTACTTCTCCAACTTTTGTAGGGCAAAGTCCCTATTGACTATCCGATAAATCAGTAAAAGTCATTATTGCACACACAAGCAATATTATAACAAATTCCTCAGTTAAAAAATACAAAATGTAGAAGGTCATTGATTCTCATTATTTAATTCAGACTGTTTGTATACAAAACGCACTACAAATTGAGTAGGTCAGGCACAAGTCCAGTGTATTTATATGCTGTAATACATTTAGCGGACATCGTATCGTGCTGAGAGGTTTTTTCTGCATAGCAATGCGTTGCCGCAATATTCTAAAAATGGGAAAAATGTTGAGTCGACAATAATTCTGATGGATTTACTGTCAGGCAGTCGAAATGGGGAAAGTCAAGTCATTGTTATATTTAGAATTTCACATTAAAAGAAAATGTATGCATGTATGTAGAATACACCGTAGATGCGCTTTATTAGGTTTTTTCATTGATGAGATGGCGCTTTTATTGATGTTTGGGGATTCTGATGAGTAATGAGTTGTCCTCAAGAAGGAGTACTGTCTTCACTTCTGTGGTACATGGTAGCGCTGGCATGAGGATCTTTTAATTCAACTAAGCAACCAAGGTATATTGAGTCACAAAGTCATGCTGATTACCTTGTAATCACTATCAAGCGCTTGCTTTCTAAAAAGCTTCAAGAAGTCATAACTTTTGTTCAAGTCTGATGTATACTGTATACAACATCAATTATACATTTTACCAGAAGAGAGAAAATGAAGAATATAATCAGCCCTACCCTTATTGGTGAAAAGGTTTTAATGTTCAAAGATATCCAAACATATCGGCAAGAGAGTCCAGGGAAGTATTTTTTTTTTATTTAAATAAGCTCTTTATATGTCGGCGTTCTAGCTATTTTCAACTTTCCTTAAACATAAAAGGCTATAAAGGGAGTAAAAAAACAAAAAACAACAGACACTAGCTAACCTAAAAAAATAGCCAATAGGGACATCAAAACAAACCAGAAGGTAAAAGAACAAAAAGATAATACTATGTTCTCAAAAGAGACAATAAAAGGGACAAAAATTTTGAAAAAGGTCTAAAAAATAGAAAACAAAAAATTTACGTCCCAATTTTGACAATTGGGTAAGTGGCAGTTCCAAGAAGTTACAATTTCCAAAATAGCCTAATAAAAATAATTACCTAATCGAACGAATTTTCAAAAAAAAAATTTTTGCAATTTACCACCGAGACCGAAACCGAATTAAAAATGAGAAATCAACGAACAATAAATTTACCCGATACCGTTATAGAGTCACGCGGGGGCAGCCTGTAGTATCATAGACCTCTACAAACTGCCCTCATCATCTCTCCAGCTTAGCATCTCTAACAGAGTGCCCGTCGTCCTTCTCAAAGCATGTGCAACGGGTAGAGGCCCCGTGGGCTAGTGTTGCAAATGCTGTGGCGTGCTATCACCAGCGAAAGACAAGAGCTCCGTCCTGCACCGACGATAGTGGTTACCATGTGCAATTGAATGTGTCTGCGTTCGTTGCCAGATATTCAAAACGTAAACGTCTCTTCAATCTGTCAACGAAGTGGCGCTTAAGTGCTGTTGCGTGGTGTTGTGGGTCAATGTTCTGATTCCCTGTGACTCTCATGTAGTACAAGTGAATTGTAGATTTGGCCAGTGTCAACACAAAGCTAATCAAACAGTTCACCCGACTACTAACCTTTGATCCCCATAGAAACGATGTCCTAGTAATGCCGAAATTCGGGTGGATCAACTGACACATATCGCACACGAGTTCCATTAGATTTTGCAAAGCTGGTCAAGTGAAGAGTCTGTGAAACAGGGTGCCTTCACCAGCACAAACTGAGCAGATCCTCTAAACTCGCCGGTCAATATGTGACAACTGATTAGGATGCACAAGACTGTGATGTAGCAATTTGAATGCTACATCTGTTATTCTCAGTAGTTTCACTCGAAAGCGGCGTAAGTGGGCGAGAATTTAATATACTTTCTACTTGACACACTACTCTCTGCAGCTCATCCAACGAGTATGCTTCAATACCAAGAATGCGACGAAGGTGATATTTAGCTTGTTTTATTGCGGCCTCCCACAAGCCACCAAAATGAGGGGACCGAGGTGGAATAAATTTCCATTCAATGCCATCTTTCCTGCACATTTCTTTAACTATTTCGCAATGTTGTTGAGAGTTGAATAATGCCTTTAATTCCTTTAATTCTCGCGAGCCTCCTACAAAGTTTGTAGCGTTGTCCGAATATATTATCGAAACATGTGGACGTCGTGCTACGAATTTCAGCAACACAGAGAGAAAGGATTCGGTGGACAGGCTGCTAGCTACTTCCAGGTGGACTGCTTTTCTCTTCTACTAAGGTTTTGAAAGTAGCGTAAAAATCAGGCCAGTCTATGTAATTACCAGAAAACTTCTTAATTACGATTTTAGGTAAACTGGCATTAGTCCTTTGAGGGACAAAGGAAGCACCCAGATCTACAGCGCGGTCATTTTGTTCGATCAGAGATAAGATTTTACTTTTTACCGAAATATAAGATTCTTCATACACCTGACGCTTATCACTGTTTATTTCTTCGGGATCTTCACACTCTAATTGCGATTGAATGTCATTAAAACGCGTTAAATAATTTTCGAGCAAACCTAACCTTGTTTCTAGTTCAGATAGCGGCACCGATCTACCAGGGGTTTCTAGAAAGTTTTTCATCTTCGTTTGTTGCATGGTTACTGTACCACGTAGTACCCGCAAGTCCGCTTTCCTTTTATTGCTGTTCGCGACACTTTCATTATCATCATTTGCACCCATTATATCAAAAAGTCTTAAGTATTAAGTGCAGATATTTACTGAGAAAGTCTATCTAGAATTACACTACAAATATAGCCAAATACAGTACGACGATATTGTCAATTCCAAGCGATTGTGATTTAAACAATAAAACCGCTATTCACTATAAATATTTCGAATAATTTTGTGCTCAAAGTTAATATTTTTCCAGCTAAATTGATTTCCAAAATAATGTATTCGCAATTTCCACAATATTCCTTGCACATATAACTTCAACCTTGATTCCTGTTGTTTTTATTTGATCAAACCAATAGAATAGTACTTACAGCGAATCATCCAAATTTTAATAATAATTACCGCTGCGTTGTAAATCCAAAAATTCCAGCAAATTCCTCAAGGTTGTGCACAAAGACAAACCGCTAATCCATTAAATGCACTGATGATATTTTTTCCTATTTCACCGCAGAGCCGTACAAAATTCCTCTTGTTATTTTTGTCCAGCGTGAACCAATAACTCGTTGTATGTAGGTCCCTGCTCGGGCGCCAATGTTATTCTCAGTAGTTTCTGAGATTTGAAGCAAATGATGATATGTACTCAATAAAATAAAAAAAAAAACGATTCTGTTGTAGTGGACCTCGAGTTATTATTTATTATCAAAATTTACAAGTTTGGTTCACGCTGCGAGTACTCTAATGCGACTGACTGACAGATTACAAAAAAAGGGCGCACAAATATAGCAATGAAGTTGCAAACGATTTATTGGATTTAGAGATTTGGCGCAACAATTCAAATTTAATTCAAAACAACTAGAAATTCATACGTACTAAGCTAATAGCAAAATTAACATTAATTCAAACAATTGTTTTTGTTAATTTCAAATTACTTAAAAATTACGAAATTATCCTCAACAACATCAGTATCTTTGTAACTAGAAGGATAACTGTAGACTACTCTCCCATCACGCCCATATTCACCCCGGGGTGTGTTCGCCATCTGTTGTATCCTGTATACTCCGGAGGTCTTATTGACATAAGCACGTCACGAAGCACACGTGTTGTAAGTGTGCTGAAAGGTGTGTGAGGTGGTCTGTTCAAAACGAAAGCATCTTCCAACTTAGTGCCAGGGTCACTGGTTCCAAGTTGGCGAAATCTCTCCCGCGCAGAAGCAGCCAGGTCGTGTAGTTGTGGAGTGTTAGTGTTTATGCGACAGTTTCCAGAGATATCAATAATATCTCCGAGAACTGTCAGTGTATGCGTGTCAGCTTCAAAACCCCGAGCATTACTGAATACTGAATCTATTAATTCAAGATTAAACCTGATTGGAATCGACGCGAATTGCGTGTACCGTAGAGCATTCCACTTAAGGTGAAATGCTGGCCCGATTCTGCCCTAGGTTTGAATCGTTAAGATTAGATCCTGCGGCCAGTCACGAGGATAGGGTGGTGGAACATAGAGCAGGTAGTAATACTCCCCTATGCCGATCCCTCCTAGTACAGTCACCCACAGTTGTGAAATCAAGGTGTCTCTCTGGAAAAACACTCTTTGGAATGCACGCACTTTGAGACACCTTGATTTCACAACCAAGGTAGTGAGACCTAATCCACCTCTCTTGACTGGAAAAAAAATGTACACAAGATTACAAATCTTTTGGCTGTACTGAACTAGAACGGTGCTAGTGTATTATATTAATTATTATAGAAAGCAGTTCAATAAACAAAAGAAAAAAATATATACAAAAGAATTAAGCTACAAAAATAGAAAGTAAACTATAAAAAGCAAACATACTATAAAAAAGTAATAATAAGAAAACTATATTAAACCAATTCAACCAATAGTTATTTGCATATCTACATCAAGATAACAATTAAAACTGATAAGATTCAAATTAAAAAAGAATACTATAATTAATCTCTGATTAGTTAGGTAAAAGTAAAAGAAAATAAAAAAGAAAAAGAGAAAAGAAAAGAAGAACAGTCTTATTTCCGCTGTGTAGAGAAAATGTAATAAATCATAAAGTTTGTATTCACAATATGTGAACCCTAATAAGTTTTTTAAAAGCATTGATGGCGCCAACACACTTAGTGCAAGATGGAAGCGAATTCCACAATCGTGCAACCTGGACCGGAAAAGAACCTTCCATTATAAGTCTCCTAAACCTTGGAATTGAAAATATTTAGATTGCGTGGAGATATCGACCATCGGAAAACCTCTCGAAGGTATTCTGGTTTGCCCGTGTTAAGTAAGTTGTACATTTAAGAAAATTAGAGCTCTATGCTTTAGATATGCGGATATAGAGCACCCAAGAAACAGATTTTTATAGGCTGCAATATGATCAAACGTTCTGAGACGAAAAATAAAACGGATGCAAATCATTAAATACAACTTGGACTCTTTGGTGACAGCTGCTATCCAATTTAGGATATATCATACTTCCAAAAGTAAAGTGGGGTAAAATAAACGCTTTAACTTGTTTCATTCTGATGTGTGTAGATAAAATTTTTGCGCAAAGCCACAATCTTCTCAACCCAGCATATATTTTGCGAATAATTGAGTTTACATAATCGCAGCAACTTATGTCCTGGTTCAGAATAATACCCAGATTTACCACTTTTCTTAAATAAGAAATAAGGACATCATTTAAAAATACTGGAGGTATATCATCTATATCATAGATACCACTATAGAAGGCGATAGATTTTGATTTTTCAGCGTTGTTGAGCAACATCCCATTACGAGATGACCATTCGATGATTCTAAGGAGATCGCGATTGATACGCTCAATACAATCCTCTGAAAGTCCCAGTACTCTAACGTTGTGGAACTGTAGACAAATTGCTGGCACAACATGGGAACTACACCCAAATATAATGATTTGGCTTTACAAATCTGTAGTAAGACCCATGATTACCTATGCTGCAGCAGTTTAGTAGAACAATTGTATACAAAAGACAATCATAAGGAAGCTAAATAAGCTCCAAAGGATGGCATGTCTAAGTGTAACTGGCCCCATGCGCACAACATCTACCAGCACTCTGGAAACACTAGTAGACCTACTGAGTACTGATAACCGGTAAGGTTGTTGGAAAAGAGGCTGAATTAATGGTTTACAGAGCCCGGACAGATAGATATACTGAATAGGACTCCAAAAGACTACGCACTATAACCAAACGAATAGAAGCAAATCCAATACTGGAAATTATATCGGGCAAAATGGTCGTTAAACACAACATCTGTCTGTCTTTCAAGATAAATATACCAAATACCTAATCTGGTACACAGATGATTTTTAAACCGAAAAAAGGCAGGAATACATAATATAAATCTTATACACCAACAATAAAATACATGTCTACACAGATGGCCAAGCGGCACTGAAGTACATCTCATCACCTGATGTCAACATAAAGTTAATATGTCATGCCAAGTATTAACAAAACTTGACACAAAGAACCACCTAGGTGCCATGATACTCAGAAATTGATTGGAATGGCACAGCAATTAACTGGCCAACAAGGGAGCATACTTCTCCATACCCCTTCTCGGAGCGGAACAATTTTTCGGTATCTCCTATAATACCATAAAACTTACCATACTAAACTGGGTCCAAAACCAAACCGACCAGAGATGGACATTAATGATAGACTCCAGATAAGGAAAAAGATTCATCAAAGGATCCTAGTGTAAAGAAGATCCTGAATCATTTAAAGCTATCTAGGAATCAACTATGAATAATTATAGGAGTCTTAACCGGACACTGCAAACTCAATAAACACATACATCGAATAGACATATCATCCACTGATGTATATATGTACAGTTTATGTGTCGCAGAAGATGAACCATCGAAGGACATCTTATGAGAATGTGAGGACATTACATGATGTAGATTCCAGACTTTTAGCTCATATTTCGAGGAAATTTCATCCAAAAAGATATTATTTCTCTTCCCAGGAAGAGTGGCATTATTGGATAAAATATAAAGGCACAATAAACCAGGAATGGCTACAGTGTAAAGGCCATTCGCCTCACTATAAACTTAAATCTAAAACACACAAAAAAAAAAAAAAAAAAAACAATCTACCATCCCATCAATATCAGCGGAATTATATTTGGCGATTATGTGGATTTCAATAGTCATCAATTACAAAATAAAGTTAATAATAGTTAGAAGCTCGGGTTTCCTTACCAAGCTCTTTGAACTCAGGGTTTTGTGCTTTGTTAATAAAGGCAGATGGAACCTGCTACCGAAGTACATAAGTGAATTACTCTCATGGAGCTCCCACAATACCTCCAAGCTGGTCTCACACCGAACTAATACCCGATTTGGGTCTAATGGATTATTTGGTCAGGGAACCTCCCTGTGGAATTCGTTACCTGATTCTATCATAAATACATCCTCTATTAAGCAGTTCAAGGAGCTTGCAATGTCACAACTTTTAAATCTATCCTCCATTCCTATCCCTATTATTAAAAAAAAAAAAAAAAATGTGTGCTCTGAATTCACTGAACTACTTTTATATTTTTATATTTACATATTTTTATATCTTTATTTTATTTTTATTTTTAGACTTTACTTTACTTTACTTTACTTTGTTAATTGGTCAGTGTGTTATTTTGCTTTTAATCTTATCTGTTACTCTTTTTTACTCATCATACTTTTGTTGATTTGTTCTATTTTAGTTTTATTTATCTTATGTTTATGTTATGTTATCTTATTTCATTCTTATTTATCTTATATCTTGCATTACATCAACCTTAATTTAAGTCCAATAACTTTATCACTCGTTATTATTACTGCAATCTAGATAGTTTTCTACTGCAATGAGTTTGTTCGTTGCATTTTTGTTATTTTTCTAAGCCTTGTATTCACTCGACTTATTATCAATATCTATTGTATACTCGATGTACCTAACGTTGATACGTAGCGTAAGCTGAGGTTCTTTAATAAATACTTTTCTAAAAACAGTATTTCTCAAACTGGGAACCGCGGCCCCCTAAGGAGCCGTGAATCTCTTACAAGGGGGCGCGAAACATCCAAGTATTTGCTATATTTATTTAATATAAAAAATATTAAATTCTTTTTAAAAAATATAAAATTTCTATAAAAAATTTTGTATTTCTTTGTATGCTTAATTTCTTAGTTTCTTTTGTATACTTATTTACTTAGCAACACAAAAGTTCATTTTTAAATTTTAAGATTTTTTCAGAAAATAATCATTTGCTTCAACCAACGAGGATATAACTAAAGAAGATGAAAATGAACAAATATCATGCAGCCATTTCTAACACATTGACACAAATATTGTTTGTACATAAACTCCCTAAAACTTATAAACCTGTGCACAATTTTAATCGCTTTTATTTTGTTATGCCCAAAACTATTGACTGAGGTTGCAAACATGAACATAAGAAAGTTCATAGTTAGTAACAAAATTTCAGTTGTAAAAAATTTGTTAAGATTTGTTTCGCGCCCCTTCGGGTATTTCACAGTTTTTTCTACGTCAATGCGTCAAGCCCAAATCAAACCAAAATTTTTAACGAAGTAAACATAAATTTTACAGCGAAGACCAAAAATGGCGAAATAAAGCACACACAAATGCGGAGCATTTTGGCTATGCTCATGTGTACATGGATCCTACATTTGTGTAGTTTTTCGTATTACTATTAAAAAAGTTAACAAAGAGAACGTATTAAAACAAGTTTGTTTTAAAATATTCTAAAATTCATAAACATATTTCTATATCCGTGGTAATTATTATTATTGCTTTTAATTAACTAATAAATTGAACTACCATCTGCAACAAATTCAACTTTACCAGGAACTTCTCCGTCAACATCAACATTAACAACTGGTAATAAACGGAAAGTGGCCCGAGATAATAAGCCTCAGTTAAAAAATCGCAAATATAATTCTAATTATTTGAAATATGGATTTATTTCCTCGACACGTAATGACAGTATGAGGTCAGGAAATCTAGTGCGTCACTTAGCTACTTTGCACCCTGTATACCAAAATAGCCGCTTGATTTTTTTCAAAGAAAGGCAGCCGATAAAAATAACAAAATATACAAAACTAACTGATGATCTGCTAAAAGCATCTTTTGAAGTTGTGCTATTGATTGCAAAAAGAAAAAAATCAGCAGCAATTAAAATTTGTGAAATAATACACAGTGATAAAATTTCTAATCCTTTGAAGTCTATTCCTATCTCACACGGTTCTATGAAACGAAGAATTGATATCATGGAATGTAATATTAAAGCTCAATTAATATCTCGTATTAAGAGGAGTCAGTACCAGGATTTGCAAGTTTCATACATTTTTCAATGCGAATTTCTGGCAAACAATTTATAGCAGAATAATTATTTATTTCTTAAATTAAAGGAAATGAAGAAATCTAGTAAATAACGTCGGAAACTTGTAAAAAATGGTAAAAATTGAAGTTTTTTAAATCAAATTACTGTGAGTAGGTGTTCTCATTTCTTTAAATTGTGACTATATTAGAAAGATAAAACCTAAATCTAGCAAATAACGTCGAGTTTTTTCAATTTTTAGTGGGGCTTTTTATAATTATTTGACTCTAATAGTACTTGTCTCTTCTCCCGATATTTCACCGACGAGAAATTGTAATATTTCATTGAAAGTTGTTGGAATACAAAGTAGAATGGAATGTTTAACAATTATGTGAGAAAAAAAAATGTAGGAGAGTTAATTCTCGTTAAAAGTTTTCAATTTCTTTGAACTGCTAATTTTCATTTCTCGTCTACAAATGTATGATTTTTTCGGTTGTTGGGTTTCTGTCTTTTGCGGTAGATATCTCTAATATACTCCGTGGTCTAGGTCTAGGCTAATTTGATATGAATTCTCTCACTTTCAGGACACAAACCAACGTATAGTAAATTTTATTACCTACTTCTTCGTAATACAACTGATATAACAAATTATGCACGGTTAATGGTTTTTGATAGATATCACTACAACTGCCAAATTAACGACGATTTACTATTTTCGCGGGAGATTTTGACTACAACAAGGTGTACTGATATTTTTGTAAAAGCAGTTGAGTTCTTTTCAGAGAAAGTGCTTGAATGGTCAAAATGTGTAGGAGTATGCACAAATAGTGCAGCAGCAATGACTGGGAGAATTTCTGTATTCAAAACGGAAGTACAAAAACTATCGCCAGAAGTGCAACATATTCACAGCTTAATACACAGAGAACATTTAATTTTTCGACAAACGTGTTCCGAACTCCGGAAAATTTTGAGTGGAGTTACAACTATCGTTAATTTTGTAAAAAATTGTGCTATAATTTCATGTGGAAAAGTGTTAAGCATAATTGTAGAATTTAAAGGTGAGTTTCGACTATTTCTTTTAGGCAGAAAACCAGATCTTGAAAAGTGGATGTGTCTTACATCATATTTAACAGATTTTTTTATGAAGAAATTGAATTAAATCTTTCTTTGCAGGGAAAAAATACCAACGTTTTAGTTTTGAATACAAAACTTATTGCTTTCCAACAAAAACTTTGTGCATGGTCAAACTTTATTAACGAAGGAAATATGGAAATAACGGGTTCTCCAATAAGAGGTGTTATTTTGATATTCAAAGAAAAATGCCATTTTTTGAGATAAATGATCGGATCTTTATTTCATTATAAAGAGGAAGGTATGCCGTTAATAATGGAAAATAACATCAGCCAAATGACTACCACGACCACGCCTACAGGACCATATCCTTTTCATGAAATTTTCTATAACCAAATCGCAAAGTGGCTGCCCTATGTCCTCGATAGCCTCACGATTCCATCTTTGAGGTCTTGAATCGACGCTGGGCTGTTGGCGTAGACCTTCTCTTTCACGTGGCCCCAAAGGAAGAAGTCGCAAGGTGTTAAGTCACAAGATCTTGGTGGACAATTGTGATCACCTCTTCGAGAGATAACACGGTCCGGAAACTTTTCCCGTAAAAGATCAATGGTTTCGTTGCTTGTATGGTACGTAGCGCCGTCTTGTTGAAAGTAAACGTTGTCCAGATCAATACCATCCAATTCCGGCCATAAAAAATCATTAATCATCTGTCGATAGCGCAATCCATTCACCGTAACTGTTGCTCCAGCCTCATTTTCGAAAAAGTAAGGTCCAATGACCCCGCGGGACCATAAACCGCACCAAACAGTCACACGTTGAGGATAGAGAGGCTTTTCAACAATAACTCTTCGGTTTTCCAAGCCCCAGATGCGACAATTTTACTTGTTGACGAAGCCATCGAGGTGGAAATGGGCCTCATCACTCAAGATGAGTTTTGGTTGGAATTCCGCATCATTTTCATGCATTTCAAGGACCCAATCAGCAAAGACTCGACGTTGTTGATGATCGGCCGGCTTGAGTTCTTGTGTTAACTGAACTTTATAAGCCTTAAGACCCAAATCTTTATGCAAAATACGGTGTAATGACGTTTGTGGAATGCCAAATTCCAAAGAACGACGAGGAATGGACAAACCTGGGTTTTCTTCAACACTTTCGGCTACAGCAGCAATATTCTCGGCTGTTTTTGAGCGACGTGCACGGGTTTTATTCTTCACATCACTAACTTTTCCCGACAGCTCGAATTTTTCTACCAATTTCTGTATTGCGGTCCGACAAGGTGCTTCACGACGACCCAAAAATGTTCGAGTTTTACGAACCGTCTCTGCCATATTTTCACCATTTTTATAGTGAATTTTAATAATTTCAATGCGTTGTTGAATCGTGTATCGTTCCATTTTTATTAATGGCGTAGTTTCTACTTGTTAAATGTCAAAAATTACAGCTCCAAAAGTGACATCTACCGAAATAGCGGGCTAATTAAAATAACACCTCTTATTGGAAAACCCTTTACTTCCTTGTCTAAATGAGTTTCTTAGCACCAATGAAATACTATTAATCTGAAGTGCAATTAAAAATATAATACTAAATCATATTGACGATACTGAACGGTTTTTTGTACATATTTCCCAAACATAAACGAGGATCGAATGCACGACTGGGAAAGAATGCCATTTGCTAAAACATTGAAATATGATCATATTACTTGTCTGGTTCAAGAAGAATTTATTGATATTTGATCCGGTAATTCTATTGAATTGCAGTTAAATGGAAAAAAAAAGTCTAACAGAATTTTGGATAAGACGACAACAAGAATATCCGTCCATCGCAAAAGAAGAATTGCTAAATTTAATGTTTTTTTTTTTTTTTTCAAAAACGTATCTTTGCGAACTGGATTTTTCTTTTTCTTCATTTTTATTAATTAAAAATAAACACAGATCGTACCTTTCAAAGAACTCTTTGGAGCAAAACCTTCGAATTAGCATTTCGGAAATTTCACCGGATATTGATTATACAGGGTGTTGCAAAAGTATGGTTACATAAGTTAAACGTAAGTAGCTAGGACCGTGCTAAGAAAAAAAATCCTAATAGAGATTTGCCCCACATTTCGTTCAGTGGCGGATCCGGGGGGGGGGTCGTGGGGGTCATGACCCTCCCCCCTAAATTTGAAGAAAAAATATTTAATTAATTGAGTTATTTGAAAAAATATATTTTTTATTTTATACTTTTTTTATTTATATAATTCAACTTAAAAAAAATTTTATTCCAAAACTTAAAAAAATAAAAATTTATTTCAATGAATGCTATTGTATGCATGTGATGTATGTGTATAGGTTTTTCTCGGAATTTGGGTTTCGGACCTCAGAGAAACACTTCCCAAGCCACGAAACATTCTCCCTCGCTACCACATTAGAGCCCTAACTTAACTTAGTCCTAACTCCTGTTATATTTCGGGGCTTACCTTAGTCGAAGGCAATCACTCTACGCCGTTTCAGGAAGCTATGATTAAGACAACTCGCACACTTTTATTTTATTTATATATATTTTTGTTTACTTTTGCTTTGTTCACAAACTTTTTCTTTCACAAACTTCCTCTTATGGTTATTTTTACAAAACGTTTATTTTATTTTTTCTTATCGCAACTTCTATTTTCTTTACCTGTTTACAATTAGTGTTCAGCCTACCGCGGCGGACAATGGTTGAAATGAAATTTGATATTTTCATAAATGTCAAACCATCGTCTTGCTATCGTGCATACATTGTTGCACCCAGAATGTATGCCGCTCGCGACAATTTGCTGAAAGGAGGCTTTTTGGTGAAGACTTGATCGTTTAAATCTTCATCGAGTAAATTTTATGCGCCCGAAATGTATGCAGGTATATATGTACATACATATCGTATTTTTATTTTCGACAAATCTTACTGAAGGTAAGATTTGTCGTGGGGCTTTTTTCTATTGAAATTTAAAACTTTTATTTGTCCCAAGTCGTTCTATGGGAAATACTTTTTGTTTTTAAGTGAGGAATTTGAATCAATTGCTGATGGCAATTTCTTCTCCTTAAAGAGAGATAAGCCCCTTTTTAGGTACTTTTGGCATGTAACACTCCTAACATTCTAAAATATTTGCAGCGTTCTTATGTAAAACCACTGACATTTAAAATATGGACTGACTACGTCCATAAAAAACACTGCAGAAAGTGGGCTCATTTCTATATAGCGTTCTCTTTCGATCTAAGCACCAACTACTAATTCGCACGTCACATAGAAATGTAACCTAACTCAAAATTTTTCGTTTTTGAGTTAATTACACCATGAAATTGGCATATTTCTATCTGATTGTTTTTGCCGCTAGATAGCGATAGTGTCACTTTACTGTTACTTAAGAACAGAGATATTCTTCATAGAACAGTGTGTCAGTGTCACTTTTTGACTTGTGACGATCTTCATGACAAACGTAAATATGTTTTCGACATTTTAACAGTATTATTTTAAATTGTGTCACTTTTCCACAAAACAGCATTTATTTCTTACAAATTTTATTATGAGTTATGACATTTATCCACAAAGTTCAAAGTACGGAATTCAATTCTTAAAAATCGTATTTTGAGTTGCGCCACTTAAAAAAAACTTGTAAAAATATTTATTTCGCAACAAAGAAAAGCGACACAACTTAAGAGGATGCGGGATTAACAGCTAACCTCGCCAACTGCGGTAACAAAAACTTAAAATTTCTTTTATATAAATCTTCAGAAATATATTTACTAACAAATTTAAGAGTTCAGACTATTTTTAGCAAACAATTACTACGTTAAGCTAGAATTAATTCTATGTACAGCTTTTCGTTTTTTCGCTCCCCTGAAAAGTTGCATTTTTTGTGTTGGTCACTTTCCTATGTAACGTGCGAACTGAGAAAGGGCTGTAAACAATAAATAAATAAGTGGGTTTGTCGAAATAAATGTTTTTAAATTAATTATTTGGGTTAATA
Organism: Dioctria rufipes; assembly: GCA_963924295.1. Classification (NCBI taxonomy): domain Eukaryota; kingdom Metazoa; phylum Arthropoda; class Insecta; order Diptera; family Asilidae; genus Dioctria; species Dioctria rufipes. The sequence goes on from OZ002741.1 coordinate 214,946,111, forward strand.
GAAATTCGAGAGGTTTCACTTTTCAACTTTCCGCCAAGGGATTTTTCAATGTTGGCACCGACGTATGAACTATTTTTGACACAAAAAATTGTACCCGCATGAAATAGCATATCGAGCAGTCCATATTATAGTATATACCAGTTTGTAAAACTGAGAAAAGTTGGGCTTGAATGACTCCTGCAGTTTGCACCCTATTCTATTAAAAAAATTAGTGTTTGTAAAAAAAAGTATACTAAAAAATGACACAACATCCACACCGCTTAATGGCGGATTTGCTAGTTCCAAGTACTGCAGTACTGCGGTGGCTATGCGAACCAACTTACGGCGTTGGATTTTTTTTTGCTCGATTTAATTTGTAAGATGACCCCCCCCCCCCCACTAATTTCAATGCTAGATCCGCGCCTGATTTCGTTGCAGTGTAGTCTTTTGAATTTTAATGTATATCTCACGAAAGAAATGGCCTAGAAAACTGAAATAAACTTTGTTCAACTTATAATATCTGTCACTTTAAGAAAACATATTGCCCATTCATTCAGTATCGATACTTTCGAAATAAAAAAACGTCAAAATGAGATTTGAGTCTTTTGTTTTACGAATTTCTTACTTTGGGAGCGATTTATTCAAAATTTCTAATAAAATTTCTTTTTGTTTTTGTAATTATTTGGTAGCTTATACAATTCTCTTTGCAACAATATGTAACTCAATGATGTATCTATAGAGACTCATAAAATAATATCCAATAATCTTTCAAACTGGATTCACCTGTCCAGCGCCGTAAGTCGCTTAGTTTAGCCACCGCAGTACTATAGTGAAGTATTAGCAAGGTTTCCGCGGTGTGGATGATTTTTTAATAGAATAATAGTTTAGGGTACAAACCGCAGGAGTCATTCAAGCTAAACATTTCTAAGTTTTGCACACTTGCATATTATAATATGGACTGCATGCTATTTCATTCGGCTAAAATTTTGTGTGCCAAAAATAGCTCTTACGTGGGTGCCAACATTGAAAACATCATTGGCGGGAAGTTGAAAAGTGCTTTATCACTAATTAACCCAAATAATTAATTTAAAAACATTTATTTCGACGAACCCACTTATTTATTTGTTGTTTACAGTTCTCTCTCATTCGGTTCTTGATGCTCAGACCGAAAGAGAACGCTATATAGAAGTAAGCCCACTTTCTGCATATATTTCTATGGACGTAGTCAGTCCATATTATACATGCCAGTGTTTTTACAATAATCTTAGAAGTTAAGACTAACTCAAGGCTCTGATGTGGTAGTATGAGGGAGTCTGTTTCGTGGCCTGGGAAGTATTTCTCGAGGGTTGTGGATCACATAAAGTTGGGGTCCCAACATCAAATTCTGAGAAAAACCTATACACATACATCACATGAAATAAATTTTTATTTTTTTAAGTTTTGGAATAAAAAACTATTTTGTACAATTTTTTGAAGTTGAATTATATAAATAAAAAATATAATCTTTCAAATTAATATTTTTTACTTAAATGCCCCCCCCCCCCCAGAACCCTCCTCCCCTGGATCTGCCGCTGCTTGGTTTATTTCGTACCTTCTTTTTACAGATGCGCCAAACATTTGACAATATCTTTTGGTCAATTAGTACACGGCATTGAAATGAAGAAACTTAGGATAACAAAATGAAGAAAAAGCTGTTCAGAGCTGGAAAAACTTAAGTTCGGTAATTTTTTCAGAACAGTCAGGTCTTGACCAACAATATGCATACATGTATGCAAAATTGCTACCAATCATATCCCATCTGGGCTATTTTAAAGAATTGGTCTAATACCAATTCCAATACCCTAAACGAATGTCCATATATAATTTCGTATGATCATCCCTCTGTTCAAGTTTGATTGTTAAACCGGTTTTTCGGATCTATTTCTAGAACGATTCGTCGGACAGTAAAAATGGTTAAAGCCAATTTCGTAAGATTTCATATTCTAAAGAACTTTTCAGTATAAAATAAAAATGTCTAGACTGCATTTTCACAGTGTTATGTATTCCGGGGATCACTTTAATAACAATCCATTTTCTCACTTTTATTTCGCCCTATTTCTTTATTTTCTTTTCTTATCTTAAAATTCCTCAATACTTTTACATTTGCAGTACTTTATTATTATTTTTTTATTGTGTTCTTTAAACCTTGATCAAGACCGACTTCGACAACATCCAAAACCCGCCGCAACCAAGGTCAAAGATCAACTCGACTCGATTCACCTTCTTGGATGATCAGAGAAAACTTTATCGTTAGACATGTTTAAAAACACGTCCGAAATTATCGCGACGAATGATGGCTTCACGATGCAACATGATCGCTTGATAATTATCGCAAGCAATCGGGAAGCGGCTTGAATACATTGCACACACATGCCGCGAAAAATGCGCTGATAAAAGCTTTTCTCGATGAAGATTTGTCGTGGGGTTTATTTTAATTTTTTTATAGATTTATATTTTTGCTGAAGGTGTCATGGGAATTTTACTATCAAATGACTTGGGTTGTAATTTAAAACTTTCGTTTTTCCCCCTTTAGTTTTGTGGGAATCTATTTTTAGTATTTCTATGCTGGTGCAATTTATTTAACTATTTGGGAAGATAACCTAGTTATGTTTCAAACATGGTTAGCTTATACATATGTATACCTATGAAAATTTTATTAATTATAATTATTTTATATTACACCTTTTTAGAGGTTTCGGTATATTTTAGGTATATAACAACAGTATACGTAGAAAATCTAAATGTTTGTATGCCAACACTCTGTGTCGACGTGCTCTCAGGCAGTGTCAAAATATATAGTGTAAAGCCACATTTTTGTATAGCAACTCTATGAAGGAGTTGCCTAATTTGTCGCATTTTCGAATATAAATCTACAATTTTTTTTTTTTTAAAGTCCGTGCACAAGATTTCAGCTCTGTAAATAAATTAGTTATCAAGAGGACGGACAGACAGATCTGAAAAAATCAAAATAACTTTATATGACATTACGATTTAATATATATATTATTATTGAACCCAAAAGATAGCGATGATAGACATTTTTGGAGTGACGCTTTTATTGACTGGACTAAGCAATAAACCATTTCTTTCTGTTCGTCAGCTGAAATATTTGTTTGACTGGATTGTCTGTGATCATGGTAAGGGATTGTATATCCACCTCAGTCAGTTGCTTGGAGCTTACAAGGTTGCCGTACCTAACTCACTTGTTATATATTAATATATAAAAAAAAATGTTCTTATTCATATTCTCCGGAATATGACTTGATTTGGGCAGTTTTCTTCGAAGCTCACCATGCTATCTCCAATACAAAAAAACAAAAATTTTCTATTCAGTATTAAAACTAAGGAAAGAGGAGGCGTTGGCCTTGCAAGATATTAACAATATTATCTATGGAGAGTTTCCTTTTCCTTTTTTTGCCACCACTTTTCTAACCGAAGTATTACCTGCTTTGAGTAGTAAGGATCATATTTATTGCTTTTTTTTTTTAGATAATCAAAGTAAAATGGTGAAATACTTCAAGAGGGTTACGTAACTCTGTTTCTGAGATATCAACAGTAATTATTGGTTATAGAGCAATTATGAGAATTATTATATCTGCGACAAATTGGGCCATCCCAGACGAGTATTCTTGATGCAAAATGCAAACCGGTTTAACAACAGAGTACGCGCCTCCGCATGGGTATTCTTGCTGCAGGCTTTCATTTATACAGGGTGGGCCAATAATTTTTGCACTTTTAAAACATGAATAGAAATAAAACTACGACTGTTATTTTGTTGATTATATTTTTAACGTTTTGACAATTTAATGATATTTATTTTTTAAAAATAACATCGTCGAGATGTGCACCGTCTCGTCGTTGGCACTCTAGCAATCGACTACGCAAACTTTGGAAAACTCGCTTACACATGCTGCGGGGGATCGCGGCTATCTCGTCGTGGATGTTTCGTTTTAATTGGGATATATTCGTCGGTTTATTAAGGTAGACTCGACTTTTCAGGTATCCCCATAAGAAAAAATCGCATGGTGTAAGATCCGGGCTTCTCGGAGGCCATGGGATATCACCTCTGCGAGAAATCAATTTATTCGGAAACATTTCTTTGACTACCGGTAAAGTCACATTTGACGTATGGCATGTTGCTCCATCTTGTTGCATCCAGGTCCTGCTGTTGTATCCTTGAAATTCATGCAACTGCGGCGTCAAAAACTTTCGCAACATCTTGACGTATTCCGCTGAATTCACAGTTACATTATTTCCTTGATTATTTTCAAAGAAATACGGACCAATTATGCCCTTTGCTGATATGGCAGCCCATACTGTCGTTTTAGGTGAATGAAGTGGCTTTTGGTGTTTAAGGCGAGGGTTTTCCCTGCTCCAATATCGACAATTGTGCTTATTCACGTGCCCGTTGATGTGAAAGTGGGCTTCGTCCGTAAACAATACATTCTCCAGGCTAGAGAATTGCTCCAGCATTGTGTCAGCCAATAACTTACGTTGAATGTAATCATTTGGTTTCATCTCCTGCACGATTTGAAGCTTATACGGGTGCAGTTTGAGGTCTAGATGCAAAATCCGTAGACTGGTTCTCGTTAATGCCAGAATCGCCGAACGCTTACGCGTAGATAATTCTGGATCGTTCCGAACGGAAATTTCAACCTCTCGAATGTTCTCATCGCTTCTTCTTGAACGTGGCCGGCCTGTTTGTTTAATATTCGTTGTCGATCCTGTTCGCTCGAACTTCACGACCCAAGCTTTGATTAAATTAACACTTGGACACTCGCTTACACGGCGTAATCCATATTCGATTCGAAACAGTCGTCGTACAGTAACGTAGGAATCGTTGTTTTTGTAAAATTGTTTAACACAAAAAGCACGCTGTTGTCCCGTGAAGCGCTCCATCGTGACTAAAATTGCATGAAGCGACGCATAGTTTCCCGCCACCCGCGCGCCCCTTTCTCCAACGGTATTCGAGAAATTTAGTGTTGCTATTTGCAAAAATTATTGGCCCACCCTGTATAAGAATAGGGGACTATGAATGTGTGCGTGCATTATTGTACTCACCGGCAGATAAATCAAGAATGAAATCAGATATTTCATGAAAATTCTCGGACCCCACTGAACAAGAAATATTTCGTTGCGGTTGTATTAGTGCGGTGCAACAAGTGAATACCATTTGATTTTTGATGCAAAATTTCTCTCCAAAGTGCAGCACAATTGTAGAGATTTCTCTCTGCTTCTTTTACCTCTTCCCTAAAAAACCGGTTTGCATTTTGCATCAAGAATACTCGTCTGGGATGACATAATGAGATCAACTTGGATGGCTCACCGGCTGCAATAGTGCCACAACTCGAAATTTGTGCCGACGCCTAAGCTTAAATTATAGTTTGGTGCTCTATGTTCCTACGAACAGTGGCATAGATAAGGCACCCGCAGACCCCGCCAGGCGGTGGGGTCTCGCAATTTAGGTGCCCGAAAATGGTATCTAATTTTTCAAAGAACTCCGGCATTTTACTTTAAAAGTGTACCTATGTTACATATAGTAAAAGTCATAAAAATTTCCAAGAAATATCTTTTTTCGTCTGGATACTGTCTATTTTATTGTTCAGTACTCCTGTCTTTCATATATTATATACCCATATCAGAAATTCTAGATAACAAACTCATTTCCCACAGACAAACTAATAACATAACACAAAGACTAGGCAAGTATTTAAGGCTGAACTACAATATAAATATACGTAAGTACATTTACTTACGTAAAGCGAACACGCCCTTTAATTTAACAGGCGTACACAAATTAACTTTAACTAGTGTGGGGGGAACTTTCGTTAAGTTTAAATATTCAATTTTCCGTAAGTATAGTGCGCTCATTCGCTCATTCCGTAGGAACGCGATGTGTCCAAACAATTAAATTATTCCTAAATGATTAAAAGTGCAATGTAAAAACTAAAATGGAATAAAAATGGTATTGCGAATTAATAAAAAGCACAAATATTCAATTACATCAACTTCCATTTGTTAATTCTTTCACTTTTACCACTTTTTAAAATTGAAAATATTAAATATGATATATATTTAGGCTAAAAATATCAATTTTTCGTAAGTAAACCTCAGTCTCGTTTAATTTAGTAAAGTTATTTACTTCTATTGTAGTTCAGCCTTTAGAACGAAAAACTGCAACGCTTTGCTCGAATATAAAATCGACTTGCTAATGTAACCAAAAATCAACGATGCCTCGACCTGATATCGGTAGGTAAGGCCTCAACTTCTTCTTAAAATTTACAGAAAATGTTTCAGCAGAAAAAAAAGCGTACGAATTCTAAGGAAAAGATTTCCAGTAAATTTCTGAGAAAAAATTGTGCGATTCCCTACATCAGGTCGACAAATTCTAAAGAAAAAATGTTCGGTAAATTTCTAGGAAAAAGTTGAGGCCTTACCTACATCAGGTCGAAGCATAGTTGATTTTTGAACTGAATTACTCTTGATGAAATTATAGAAAATGAGCAATATGCCTTAAAACAGGAAAATTTTAGTGTTTTTCTGGGAATGAGAAAGATAGGTGCCTATTTAGGTAAAATGTATTCAAATTTTTTCACTTTACATTAGGGGGATATTGGGGATTATATTATTTTATTATTAAATTGAGAATAGTATAAGTAGAATATAGAACTTTAGTGTTCAAATAATATTCATAAATACATTCGTATAAGTGTTGTGCACAGTGACGGATACAGCGGGGGGCGATCGGGGCGATCGCCCCCATTCCCCCCCCCCCCCCCCCCCACCACTTGGGGTTCTAATAATAATAAATCAAAATTTATATTCTAATCCAATGAAATAGAAAATACAAAAAAATAATTTTAAAAAAGACCGTTTCTAAACCGGCGTTAAAAAAAATAGAAAATAATTTCTCCCTTCATTTCACCAGAGTTTCCCTTCATTTTGTAATTAATTAAATTTTTAAATTATATTACATTTGTATATAAATTTTAAAATTTTCAAGGTATACAAAGAAAACAAGATTTGGACAGCTCAAATTACACTACAGTGAATAACAATTTCCTGAAATTTAAATTTGGAACTCCTAATGTTTATCAAAATACTTAATTAAATTACTTTCCTTTGAATATGCTTTCTTTGTGTACCATGAAAATTTAAAATTTTTTATACAAATGTAATTTGATTAAATGGGAAACTCTAGATAGTTATTTGATATATTTATTGTTTTTTCCTTTTTAGTCATAAATTATTCTCAAAAAATGTAAAATTATATCACTAATGAATTTTCAGTACAAGCATTGTTGCACTTTTTTGTGATCGAAAGCTCACAAAAGCCGGGTATTTTGATGAAAAGTAGTATGTTGGAAAATTATCATAGCCGAGGTAATTAATCTCAGATTCCGTTGTCCTGCAAATATTTAATTTAAGGCAAATAGGATAATATATATATTAACCCTGCCTAATTAGAATTCCTCGAAAATTTCTTCCACCATTTAAGTTGCAAGAAATTGCAGTCCAGCCCAAGAAATTATGGTGTTTGAGCGAAATGCAAGCGACCTATGTATGAAAAACACCAGTAGCGCAAGCAAGAAGTGTATAATGTCTCTTTTATGTGAGATTAAATTTTACTATGCTTGCGGGATCAAAAACTTATATTATATATATAAAAGAACTCTGGCGATATCTGAATGCTAATGAAATTTTCATGCCAAAACGAAATGAGAAAGCTATACAGAGCAGTCCACAGCTGATGGCAAGTGCGGTTATAGGGGGCGATGGGGGCGATCGCCCCCCCCCCCCCCCCCTAGAGCAAACTTCTGGATCCGCCCTTGGTTGTGCAAAGTATCTTTGTGTGAAAATCAGTGAAAGGAAATATATGAGTGGTGCACAAAAACGAAAATTGCGACAAGAAAAATGTGAAAAAGCGTATAAGTTACCGAAGATTAGTAGTTTCTTTTTCAGTTAAAATTATTGGAGCTGATGAAAATGTTGCAATTAACGAACAGAAATCAATTAATATCTGCCTTAGAAAATGAAGATGAATGTGATCAGGAGGATTTAACACATTTTGTTACAGACAGGGCTTTATTTTATCCGACGATGTAAAAAGAAAAATTATTGCTGCTTGTCCAAATAAACCCACGGGTCCACTTTTCGAAGAATGAAGAACATTGTAGAGCGTTCAGCACTGGTTTACTATGTGGTTAAAAGAAGAACTGGTAAAAAAATTGATCGCTTTTGGCTTTGTTATTCGCAGGCATTGAATGGAGTTTCTTGTCAACTGTGTTGGCTGGCTTTTCTCTAATAATGAAAAAGCAGTAAGTTGGGTGTGAGGGAACAATTAATGACTGGAGAGGCTTGAGTAAGAAAATCAAAATTCACGAAGAAAATGATGCTCATTTGCAATCAAGTAGGTATAACCTACAGCACTTAGGAGAAAAATAGAACCATCGATAATCGATGAAGTAGTAATGAAAAAATTAAAGAAGTTTTAATAAGAATCTGCGATATGATAAGAACCTTATTAATTTTCAATATGTCTTACGAGGGTATCTAGAAAGTGAAATTGGAGCAAAAAGTGGTAATTTCTAAAATATTATTGATTTGATATCACGGTATGACCCCATAATAAAAGCCCATTTATCAAATACCAATATTCGAAATAAGCACTTAAGTCCTGACATCCAAAATGAAATAATTACATAATCTGGTTAAAAGCGTTTTAGAAAAAATAACGGAAAGTATTAATGAAGCTCCATTCTTTTCCCTTATAATTGATAGTACCTATCCAAGATATATCCAAAGAAAACCAACTAAGTATTGTTATACGGTATGCAAGCATAAAGCCAAATGCAGATAAAGGAATAAAGAACAAACTAGAAATAAACGAGTCATTTATTGAATTTATAGGATTAACCGAACAAAATTCACAGAACCTAGATATGGTCATCCTCACTGCCTTGGATAATTTTAAAATTAAAATTGAAAAGTGTCTCGGATAAGGATATGATGGAGTTGCTAATATTTCCGGAAAATATAGCGGTTTGCAGGCAAGAATCAAGAATCGAGTTGCTACTGCTGATTATTTGCATTGCTCAGCCCATAATTTAAATTTAATTTTAAATGATTTGGTTTAGAGAGATTCAAAACTTTTATGACCTTCTGCAAAGCATTTATGTGTTTTTCAGTGAAAGTCTTCCGCGTTGGCAAGCATTAAATGAAACATCATTACATGGAAATAAAATTAAATACACCCTCAAAAAACTCTACCGGACAAGGTGGTCATCGAGATTTGAATGTTTACTCTCTATAAGATATAATTATCAGTTGGTATTGCAGTGCTTATCAAATTTTATTTTATTGTGCAAAAAAACCAAATGATAGAAATGAAGCAAATTCTTTGCAGAATAAAATGGACAGTTATGAGTTCATTTTAATACTTGTGTCTCAAAGTTAAAACTTAGAAGCCATCAATTTAATTTCAAAACTACTACATAGTCCCTCATGCGATTTAGAAAAAGCTTGCGAATTGCTCGACACTAGCAAAAAAAAAAAACTTATCACAACTGCGACACAATTTCGATCAACTTGAAGAAGTAGCTACTAGCTTAGCAAAGTCTTGGAATATTCAGCCTAAGTTAGAAAGAAGAAAATTAAGAAATTTTTTGATAAATTTGAGGATGATAATTCCTAATCTCTTAAAAAAATTTCAGATTGAAGTTTTCGATGGATCACTTGATATAATTATCAACCAACTATCTAAAAAAAATTTCCTCTGTAAATGAAATCGTGAAGCTTTTCATATTTATCAATCCTTCAAGATTTATCACTTCATCGAATGAAACAATAATGGAATGTGGAAGGCAGATTCTAAGAAAATATGATGATGATTTTTCGGAAGACCTACCAATTTAGTTAATTAATTTCAAGACTGCTTTCAGCAATGATACTAAACAAAAATCATCCATTAAAGAACTGGCAAATTTATTAATAGTGGAAAATACATGTGTAGCAACTAAGTCTTCCAGATTTGTGTACAATATTTCAATTATATTTAACATTACCCGTAACATCCGCAACAGCAGAAAGATCGTTTTTGAAACTGAAATTGATTAAAACTTATTTACGCAGCACAATTAGACAAGTTCGTTTAAGTGCTTTGGCTGTTATGATAAGTATTGAACATGAACAAAGTAAGTCCGTCAATCTAGCAGAGCTAGTTGAAAACTTTATGTTACTGAAGAAAAGACGCTTTTGTGTTTCATCTTCTAATTAAATCTGGTAAGTTCTTATAATTTCTTCTTTTTATAATTCACTGTTTAATTTAATTCCATTTTTGGGCATCATCCTCACATATAAGATAAATTTGTAATAATATTTTTGGATATTATTAAAATAAATACCAAATTTTATACCTTACTTATTTTTTCTCCAGAGATGGTTTAAATATAGGTATAATGGGTATGTATGTATTAATACATGTGTCCATACTTAACCAGGAATATCTATATCTTCCATAACTTTTTGCTGTCAATTATGAATGTCTTGTGTTCTATAAAGTATATATAGTATCGACTATACCTGAGAAGTTACAAAGTTACAAATTGTGACTTCCATTTCTAAATGTATATTTAAATAGGGCCCCTAAAAATTTTCAAGGATAGGCCCTTGAATTCTTATCTACGCCACTGCCTACGAAGCCTGTCTAACACTAGTCTGCCTAAATTCAGATAGACGGCACAAGTATCAATAATGAATATTTTCTTTTCTGCAATAGTTTTATTAAAACTATTGCATTTCGTTTTTCCAATAATGGCACATATCAAATAGGATGGAAAATTTCACCCCATCTGATGATGACCATATTCATAGGCAAACGTAGCATGTCATTATAATTTAGATCATTAAAAAAAACCGCAGCTCATTACTCAACTTATTTAGTTAGTGTCCCTTAAATAATCAAAACTTGTTACGTCGATTATCTCGAAACTTTGTGTTTTGTATTGTGCCACTATTGCAGCTGGTGAGACATACATATGTAGATGTTTTGATACACGTAAAGTTATATAGTACGATTTAAAATTATATAATAATTGTTAAACTGTATTCTTTTCTACATGTTTGATGGTATCAAATTTACTTATAAGTAAGTTACTTCAAATATAAGATCTGTAAAGAAATGAATTACATTACAAGAAATTTAACGAAGAAATATTCTGCTATTTATGCAAAATTTTCTGCTTCTCCTTGAAACTCTCAAGGGTAATTAATTTTCTTAAAGTGAAACTTAAATTAAGTGCATGTTTGCCAACAAATTTTTTTTTTCCTCAGTATCTAATTCATCGATTAGGTCCCAGGAATCCAGATACCAAATTTAGCACACAACGACACAGGTCCCTAAATATATATATATGTATATAAGTAGGTAATGACAGACGTAACCTACTTTTATTTTATACATAGACAAAAATTATCTGCTTATATTTCCATCTTAAATTACTATTAGCATAAATTCATTCCAGAATATACGATCGATTGGAAGCCAAAGATTCCACAAACTTATGTAATTAAATTAATTGTTTCTCACACTTTCGGAAATTGTAGATTTTTGAAATTAGGAAACCCCCTTATAAATCAAAAGGTCGCACATCGCATTCAGTAAAATTGCTTAAGTTTTGTACAATCGCATTAAGTTCATTTATTGATTAAAAGCACTGCATTTGTCTTCCTGATGAATTGAAAGAGATTAAGTAAGCCAAAACCCCTTGGAGATAATTCCTAATCCATGAAATAGAAGTTCTCACTAAAATTTATAGTCCAATGTAGAAGTAATGATCAAATGTAACTTACCCTAATACCTAAACTATATCGTTCGTATGACGAAATGGTTTTCCAGTAATTTTGAGATTAATTCTTAGCTTTCCAAATATGGTGTCATTTAGATAAAATTCAAACAAAATTTGGTTAATATAATAAAATAGTACAATGCCGCTGTAGCTATGTAGGTAGCACATACCACTTTAGTTTTTACTAGCTGTTCTTTAAATTTTTGCATCGTTTGAGATTTATTATAAAACAAACAAACAAATTATTTAGGTATATAAAGGTTGCTTCCTTTTGACACCTAATGGTACTCCAATACTATTTTTATACCCTAAATGAAATCATAGAGAATATTAAATTGGTCACTACGTTTGTAACGCTTAGAAATAATGATGCTAGAGCAAAATGGATTTTGGACCTCCACGTATAATATTAAAAGTTATTTTGATTTGTACATCTCAGTCTGTCCGTCCGTCTGTCCGTCTGTCCGAACAATAATACAAGAACGCGTATGAGCTGAAATTTTGCACACTGGCTTGAAAAAAAAAGGAAATTTAAATTCATGAATGGAACCAATCCGGCAACTCCTTCGTAGAATTAACATAAAATAATTTCATTGTTCTCTATATATTTGAACCTTACCTGAGAATTTGTCAACGTAGAGGGCTGAAATTTTGTACATGGCGTTTTTATAGAAATGATGATTACAGTTTCAAAAATAGGCTAAATCGGACACCCTCCTTACTGGTGCCGTATAATAACTAACATTTTTTATGTATACTGTGAAAACGATCAGTCCCAGGAGTTTTTATTGTACCGAAAAATTCTTCAGAATATGAAATCCTATGAAATTGGTGACAATCATTTTTACTGTTCGACGAACCGTTCTAGAAATAAATGCGAAAAACCACTTCAAACATATTGGTGACCATGCGAAATTACATACTGATATTCATCTAGGGTATCATAAGAATTGGTTTTAGTCCAGTTTAGTGTAGTAGTTCAGACAAAAGCAAAGAAAGCGCTCTTCGTTTCTAGTGTTAAAGGCCCTTTAGAGCAGATAAATACGGCTTTCAATTTTTTCTTCCCAATAAGCTAATGCTGTCGTTAGAAGTTATGCTCCGCCGAGTTCTGCTTTATTCAACCAACTACTGAGATTTTAACCTGATAGACCTCAAGGCTAATACCAAGGGCTGAACATCTCTGTTGCAACTTAAGTAGGTAATAGAGCAATATAAATTCTCATATTTTCTTTTGATGCTATTCCGTAAGAAGCAATACACACAGATCTGGATAAGTACGACAAATATTCCTGCAACATCTCCCGAGGAATTTGACTGAGCTGTTGATAATTGATCGCAGAGGTGTGAATGCTATATTATAAAGGGTTTTCCAATAAGAGGTGTTATTTTGATATTCACAGAAAAATGCCATTTTTTGAGATAAATGATCAAATCTTTATTTCATTATAAAGAGGAAGGTATGCCGTTAATAATGGAAAATAACATCAGCCAAATAACCACCACGACCATACCTACAGGACCATATCCTTTTCATGAATTTTTCCATAACCAAATCGCAAAGTGGCTGCCCTATATCCTCGATAGCCTCACGAATTCCATCTTTGAGGTCTTGAATCGACGCTGGGCTGTTGGCGTTAAACTTTCTCTTTCACGTGGCCCAAAAGGAAGAAGTCGCAAGGTGTTAAGTCACAAGATCTTGGTGGACAATTGTGATCACCTCTTCGAGAGATAACACGGTCCGGAAACTTTTCCCGTAAAAGATCAATGGTTTCGTTGCTTGTATGGCACGTAGCGCCGTTTTGTTGAAAGTAAACGTTGTCCAGATCAATACCATCCAATTTCGGCCATAAAAAATCATTAATCATCTGTCGATAGCGCAATCCATTCACCGTAACTGTTGCTCCAGCCTCATTTTCGAAAAAGTAAGGTCCAATGACCCCGCGGGACCATAAACCGCACCAAACAGTCACACGTTGAGGATAGAGAGGCTTTTCAATAATAACTCTTGGGTTTTCCGAGCACCAGATGCGACAATTTTGCTTGTTGACGAAGCCATCAAGGTGGAAATGGGCCTCATCACTCAAGATGAGTTTTCGATGGAATTCCGGATCATTTTCATGCATTTCAAGGACCCAATCAGCAAAGACTCGACGTTGTTGATGATCGGTCGGCTTGAGTTCTTGTGTTAACTGAACTTCATAAACCTTAAAACCCAAATCTTTATGCAAAATACGGTGTAATGACGTTTGTGGAATGCCAAATTCCAAAGAACGACGAGGAATGGACAAACCTGGGTTTTCTTCAACACTTTCGGCTACAGCAGCAATATTCTCGGCTGTTCTTGAGCGACGTGCACGGGTTTTATTCTTCACATCACTAACTTTTCCCGATAGCTCGAATTTTTCTACCAATTTCTGTATTGCGGTCCGACAAGGTGCTTCACGACGACCCAAAAATGTTCGAGTTTTACGAACCGTCTCTGCCACATTTTCACCATTTTTATAGTGAATTTTAATAATTTCAATGCGTTGTTGAATCGTGTATCGTTCCATTTTTATTAATGGTGTAGTTTCTACTTGTCAAATGTCAAAAAATGACAGCTCCAAAAGTGACATCTACCGAAATAGCGGGCTAATTAAAATAACACCTCTTATTGGAAAACCCTTTATCTGAGCGAGAACATTTTTATCATCTTCACGCAGAGCAAAGCGTCAGTTTTATAAAAACAAATTGAACCCTAGTTTGCTACCCAAGTTGCTTTGGAATAATCTGAGAATGGCTGGTGTCAGTTCTAATAAGGATAGTGGTCCTACTTGTGATTTATGCCCCAATGATCTAAATAAATTCTTCACCTCTACTCAGGTTATTATCCAGGATTTAGCGGATAATCGTGATCACTTTGTTGATTTTTCTGGATCCAACTTCTCCTTTAGGTGTGTGGATGTTGACGAAGTAGTTATGGCTATCTTCTCTACAGATCTGATGCGGTAGGCCCAGATGAAATACATCCTCGTTTCATTAAATTAATTTTACCCATGATTATTAGTCATCTGGTCTATATTCTAAATTCATGTCTGACCCATTCTATTTTTCCCCATGCCTGGAAGGTAGCTACTATTCTCGCACTTCCCAAGGTATCGTCTCCTAAAGAGTTGAGCGATTTCCGCCCCATTAGTATCCTTTGTTTCATTTCCAAAGTTCTGGAAAGGTTAATGCATGCTCAAATGGTCGAACATTTGGATGCAAACAAACTACTCACGGAATGGCAGTCTGGTTTTCGCTCCCACCATAGCTCTCCTAAAGGTTACTAATGATCCGCAATTAGCTCTTGATAATAACAATATAGGTGTCCTGGTTTTACTCGATTTTTCTAAGAATTTTGACAGCGTAAATCATCTAATTCTGTTGTCTAAGTTATCTACTCACTTTGGTTTTTCGTCTTCGGCTACTGAATTGCTAGGTAGTTTTTTACGGGACAGATGTCAGCAAGTTAAGGTGAATGATGTTCTTTCTAGCTTTCTACCTGTCCTGTGTGGGGTTCCACAAGGATCTATATTGGGACCTTTATTATTCAGTATTTTTCTCAATGATCTTCCTGATATTGTTGAAGACGTGAAAATTCACATGTATGCTGACGATGTGCAGCTTTATCTCAAAGACCAATTGGACTGATAGAGGATTGCCTAGCACGTATTAACGATGTCCTCAATAGGATATACCATTGGTCAATGAGAAATCAACTCTTGCTAAATCCGGGCAAGTCTCAATACATGGTCCTTCATAACAACACGATTTCCAACATCAGAGACTTTCCTGGAGTTATGATAAATGGTTCTGCTCTCTCTCTAGTGCAGGGCGTAAAGAATCTGGGAGTAGTAATGAGCTATACTGTTAGCTGTTGTGACCATATCAATCTCATACTGAGGAAAATATATGGAGGCCTTCGTTGGCTCTGGTTATCAGCTGATATCTTATCGAGAGATATGCGTACGAGACTAGTCAAAATACTTCTCCTTCCTCATTTTAATTTTGGTACCTTAATTTTTCCCAAGCTCGATAGCTCATGCTCTCACAGGCTAAACATCGGTTTTAACGACTGTATTACAGTTGATGATGAGCTGAGGTGAACAATGAAACCAGTTTTTCCGATCGGACAGGAAGTTTTAAAAATCACTTTTGACTGACAAAGTTACGTGACTGTTTTTTTAAATTGCCCTCAAAGCTTTTGGCACACTTTATTTTTTTGAACTTTATGGAACTTAAAAATTTCGTTTTGCGCAATTGTATGAGCTACGGAATCAATTTGTTTGCATTGGGTGGACCTAACACTAAACTATATTGGAAAAAAAAATCAGTAATTTGTTTTAATTAATCAAACCAAAAATGTCTTCGATTTAATAGTTTGGTAAAAAATCTAGAAAAAATCATAACTTGTAAACTAAAAAAAGTCGCATAATTATTCGGCTACCCCTAAGGGTGGTCTACCTCTAGACATCCGCTTGACACTATTCCTTGGATACCCTGTACATACATTGTTCTTGAATAAAAGTATATCTTGGCAAATTTATGTTATTTGTTCATATTTAGGTATAAGCAGCTTCTCTATAAGAAATAGCTCGTTTGTTGTATCTTAAATCGCGAACTTTTTATAATAACATATATTGTGTTTGTAGTCTGCTATCGCTTACTAACAAAAATAAATTCGATTATTTTGTGCTTTTATTATAAAAGCATATTTTGTGTTTATAATCGGGCTTATTGATTATAAGCAACACCCGCTTAAAATCACAAAAAAAATTGGGCCCTTGTTCATGTGCTTTTATGAGGGGATTACTGTACGCCAACTTGTTATCATTTTCAACAAATGTTCACGTAAAACAAGTACACACACAAGGAAATATAGTAAAAATTAAACAATTTGGAAGTTGGATATATTAAACTGAATATTTTCGAGGTTTTTTTTATGTTCAACTACATTTCCTGAAAATTTCTAAGAAATTATTGAGGGCTTCTTTACATCAGGTAGAGGCATGGTACAGAGAATACAAGGTATTCTCATTAAATTTTGACACATGTGCTGTGACGTAATTTCGTCCAATAATGGTGGAATGTGGTTGGTACAGAGAATACTTTGTATTCTCGAGGCATCGTTGATTTTATATTGGAGCAAGGCATTGCTAGCTTACCCTTTGGTTACGTCATCAAGTCGTGCCATCGTGGATTTTATTATTCGAGCGAGGCATTGGTGGCTAACTTTTTCAAATAGACAACATTGTGAATCTATTTTGCAAAATATCTTTGAGTGGGCTTTTTATTGCTAAATTCCGGATCAAAATCGAATCTTTATTATTATTATTCTATTAAATAAGACAATGACGTAATATTGTGCAGCTAGTAATATAATAAAATTTGCAAATTCAAGTTAAATGCTATTATTATTTCTGTCTTATTGAGTAAAATTTACTAAAACTGTGTACAATGTACAAATTTGTGGTAAAATAAGATATAAAAGAAATGTGTTATAACAAATAATTTAGTGTTGTAATAACATTTTCATTATTTTTAATACATTAGTTATATACATTTAAAATATATTGCAAAAACAATTTTGATTATTTTGAATACACCTATAATGTTTATCTAACAAACGTTCAGAAACATTTGGAAAATGTACTATTCACAATTCACTTTTTTCTGTGAAGACGCACCCCCAGTACCTTTGCGAATCAATAATTCTGCCCATATATGCACTGAATTCCATTTTGATCCATCCGTGTATACAATTTAAGGGATCATTTTTCAAAGGATAGTTCATGAGAATATCACACCACTGTTGACAATCCTCTAAAGTTACCTCGAATGGTGTTTCGCTGTTATAGCATTTTATTAGCATTATGTCTCAGATGGAGTTAACCATAGGGTTCTCTAGGAATGCTGAGCACGTCCTCTGCTACTCTTGGTCACATAAGGCTAAAACTTCTAGAAAAGGCATTCCCATTACCAGCGGATGTCACATAGATGGCCTTCAAGAATATTTAGGTTTTATAAAAGACGTGAAATTCGGAAAACAATTAAGAGTAATATCACAAAAATTTTCAGAGGTCAAAATGACTAGATAAGAATCTAGACCTCAGTCTGCATCCTCCATAATAATAATAATCGTCTTCCAAATAAAATTTCTTTATCAAGCTCACATGGAGTTAGTTACAAAATGGGTTTAATCGATTGAAACCTTTCTAGATTTGCAATACAATAATTCAATTTTGCACTTCTATTGGAAGAATAAAATGTTTGCTATAGTATAACACAAACATCGCCAACAATTACCAATCTCATTAAGTCTGATAACATTTTATTAATTAATTACTTTCTATTTCATATGCAAATATTAGAGAAT
The DNA here is from genome assembly GCA_963924295.1 of Dioctria rufipes. NCBI lineage: Eukaryota > Metazoa > Arthropoda > Insecta > Diptera > Asilidae > Dioctria > Dioctria rufipes. Next base: position 214,964,372 of record OZ002741.1, read on the forward strand.
TCCATTTTCTCCATCATATTAGCTTTCTGACTCATTAGCATGACCTTATTATTTAAGCCATTCATTTCCATTTAATGTACACACACACATCACAAAAAGTACGTAATTCATTCTGGTAGAATCCCTTTTCCATCACAGTTAGATGAATAACTGTGAAGTCTTCACTTGAGTTTTAAACAAACAAACAAAAATAGGGAAAGACACGCCGCCAACATTTGTTCGATTGAAATTCATTTATGAGATGAGGTAATTTCCCGACTTTATCTCAGCTAGAATATCTACCTACCTACATATAAAAGCAAAAGATAAATTTATCTTGTGTCAGTCAATCACAATAAATGTGACACAGTAGTGTTGATGCATTCTAAGCGGAACATGTATTCATCCAATTGCATGTCACACTTAAGCTTTTATGTTAATCGGAAGAAGTGACTGCACTTGTTTACAGATTTATACCTGGAACACTTCGTATATACAGGGTGTTGCAAAAGTATGGTTACATACGCTGGGCTTGGGTAGCTGGGATCGAGCTAAGAAGGAAGTCCTTATAAGGTTTTGCCCCACATTGCGTTGTTTCCGTGTTATGCTGGCAACACTGTTTTGTGTACCGGAAGGTGTGGACTTTTGAATTTTGATGCATGTCTTAAGAAGGAAATGGCGTAGAGAGCTGAAATAAATTTTGTTTAACGTACAATATCTTTCACTTTAAGAGCACATTATGACCATTCATTCAGTGTCGATGCTTTCGAGATAAAAAAATATTAGGGTGGGATTTGTGTCTTTTGTTTTGCAAATTTCTTACTTTGGGAGCGATTTACTCAGGATTTCTAGTAAACTTTTGTTTTTGTTTTTGTAATTATTTGGTAGCTTATACGATTCCTTTTCCAACAATATGTAATTCAATGATGTATCTAGAGAGTTTCATAAAATTATATTCAATAATCTTTCAAGCTGGATTCATACCACAAAAATTATTCATTTTAGGGTTTATTTGAGTGGCTTTTATTACGGTCACTTGGTGACATAGAACAAGTTTTTTGATGAGTCATGCTTATTAGCCTATTCAGAGTATACGAAAATTCTCACTAGCTTTCGAGGAATGCCCAATTTATACTCAGGTAATAAAATAATATAAAACGTCAACATTGATGTAACTAACAGACTACTAAATTTTTATGAAATTTATTTGGTTACAACAAATTTTCAATATGTTGCCCATTTTCTATACAATAAACTTGTAATCTACGTCTTACACTTAATGGTATGTCAATTTCTGTCAATCTTTCTCTTACTTTCAAACACGCTGCTTCTATACGCTGCCTCAAAATATCCTCGTTTTCAACTACGGCGGAATAAACTTGTTCCTTCAAATAACCCCATATAAAGTAGTCCATCGGAGTAAGGTCTGGAGATCTCGCTGGCCATGTTATTGGTCCACCTCGGCCTATCCATCTGTCAGGAAAGTTTTGATTGAGCCAATCTTGCACCGTTCGAGTCGAGTGAGGAGGTGCTGCATCATGTTGAAAAATCATATTCCGCCTTATGCTCAAATGCACGTCCTCCATCAATTCCGGTAGCTCATCCTCCAAGAAATTGAGATAAGCCTTTCCGGACTATCTTGTGTCAGTAGCTGATCATCAATTATCGAAGAACACCGCTGTGCAAGCTGTAAGCAAATTGAAATCATGAATTTCTTAAAGCTCTCCTTCTGCTTACTCATAATTCTCGTAATACTTACGGGACAAAGCAAGTGTGGAAGACTAAAAAAATTTGGAAAGAAACTTGTAAGTATGCGGATCATGAGTGACAGTAGTCGTAAAATTTTATAATTATCTTTTCTTTCTATTGATTTTAGGAAAAGATTGGTAAAAATGTGCGCAATGCAGCAGTACAAACAATTGCTATCGCTCAACAAGGGGCAAATGTCTTAGCAACTGCAAGAGGAAGCGGTTAGCATTAAGATTTATTAATTTACTAAATATGTATTTATTTTAGAATGTAAAATTGTGGTTATTATAAATAAGTTTATGAATGTATGTTATGGAAACGAGGATCAATATAAACTATGCAAAAATAATAAAAGAAAGAGATGTAATGTAAGATATTGGGTTTCCTTTTTTTTTTTTTTGCACAGGAGGACAGGAGATCCCATCTGAAGCACGGAGGCTATGGCGGCCCATTGTACTGTCCTGCCAGAAGCCTATTCAACAAAACCTTCCTGTCCTCTTGATGTGAAGCGCATCAGGTCTTGGTGTAAGGGCCAGATAAGCACAAAGAAAATGTTCGGTTGTCTCAGGCTCTCCTTCCAGGCAGGACATACACTCAGGGCTATCAACAACATCCATTCTTGTTAGATGAACGTGAAGGGAGCTGTGGCCAACTACAGTTCTACATTGTTTCCTTCCGATCCCCATAAGAAAATCAGGCTCTCCCATCTCTGCTGATGCTTCCTATGAACATCCGCTTTGATGAGAGACCCGATTCGGCAAGTTTCGGTCCAAAGAACGGAGAATCAGAACCAGCCCTAGCTAAAAGGTTAGACCTTGCATTCCCCATTATCCCCATGTGACCAGGAGCCCAAAGAAGGGCCACCTTGTAAAAATTGTATCATCCAAGACCACAACAGGTGAATCATGCGAGTCAAAAGTGTCATTATGGACGACAATACATTGGGATTTGTCAGAGTTTAGCTTCAGGCCATTAGCCTTCGACCAAATATTGATTCTCTCTAAATCGTCATTAATGCAAGCAATACAGTCCTCAAGGAAACCGACAGGTCTGCTTAGGTAGACCTGCACATCGTCAGCATACATGTGCACGCTGACGTCCCGAACGGTTTCAGGGATATCATTTATAAATAAACTAAATAAAAAAGGGCCCAGTATTGAACCCTGAGGAACGCCAGACAGAAGAGGGAGGGAACAGGGTGTATTAAGATCCATTTTCACCACCTGCTTACGATCGACCAAAACCGGATAAAAGCGACGGAAACGCTGTCAAAAGCCTTCGAAAAATCGAGCAGTGCCAAGGCAGTCAAGTTGTTTTGATCTACGGCAGCTCTAATGTCAGTGGACACTCGCAATACTGCTGTTTCGCAGCTGTGGTCAAGACGAAAGCCAGACTGCCATTTGCTTAGGAGCTTACTCGAATCCAAATACTCAACTAATTACCTATTCATTAGCTTTTCTAGTACTTTCTATATAAAGCATAGGATGCTTATAGGTCTGAAATCAGAAGGGCACTGAGGAGAAGATTTTTTGGGTATTGACTACACAGTAGCGGTTTTCCAGGCGCTAGGAAAAGATGAAATCATAAGACATGTATTTATGATATGGAGGATGTAGGTATCTATGAAAGGAAGCAGCAACTTAACAAACCGCGGAGACATATTATCTAGACCGATAGCACAACACTTGACAGTAAAAATTGCTTCAATTAATTCGCGGCGGTCGATTCCGCGGAAAGAAAACGATAAATCATTACCTGTTGTGAAATTAGAATTCATTAGATTTCGATTCAAGATATTTAAAATGTTGCTACTCTGCGTACACATTTATTTAGGTATCATAAACAGGAATATATTTATAAAGAAAATAAAGTGTAAATGAAATATAAGAAGAGTCCAACTAAAATAATAGAAGCAAATTTAACAAATATAACAGTAAATGATTGTTATAATGCGGACATATTCTGTGGAAATCATTTTGCTATGTTATTTTTTTAAATTAAGTATCGACGGAATTAAAAGTTTCAGCCATCACTCTAAATTTCATATTTCGTGAATTATGTCATATAATAGATCAAATTAAAGATGACTCAGCAAACGCAATTAAAGAAAGCTAACGGAAATGTGGAGTTAAAATTGAAAACGATGAACTGAGTGCGTGATCTTCGAAAACCGGATGCCCTAATGTTAAACTCAGTTATTTTAAAAACTCTTTTAATCGTAGTAAATATTTCGAAAGGAGAGAATTTTCTAATTCTTCTAGAAAGGTAATATTAGGTACAAATGATAAACATAAAACATGTTATTATTATTACATTCCAATAAATGATACTTTAAAAATTCTAAAGCAGTGCCATCAATTTCTGATGTGAAAGAAAATTGGCGATATATATTCCTCAGGCAATGTTATTTAAACCACTTTTCGGAACTTACAGGTGTCATATTTAATTCATCAAGCCACATTGAAGAAGAAAAAGATAAGACTAATACGTTTTTTAAAAAATGTAAAATTGAAAAAATTAAAAACCTACAAAATCAAGACTGCGAAGAATATTTGACCAGTTCCATTGCTCACTATTTCCACGAGGATATTAGTTTCTGTTACAAGAAATTCGTGGTAATTTTGGGACCTGGAATTGAATTAAAAAACAATTATTCTAATATATGTTTTAATTTTATCTAGATGGGTAATACGATGGAGCAAATTCGTGAATCCATTCCTGTTAACACACCTTGGATTGGTATTGTAGGTAAATATTTGATTTATTATTCGACAAATAGTGTAATCTAGTATCTATCATACTTATCTAATGTACGAAATCTAATAATTTATTTTTTAATTATATTTCTTTTAAAAGAAACATCACTGGATGAAAATGTGGCTTATATATTTATTGAAAAAAATCAAGTTTCGATACATACCAATTTCTCAGTATGTGATTTGATGTTTGATTTGAATGCATTTGTTATTTATTTATATTTAATATTTTATACCCTAAAGATACGTCGCAATCTTTGGAATTTTATGTTAGATACTTGTTGCATTATTGTCCCATTAATGTTAGAGACAACAAGAAAAATATTAACAATATTTCGAAAATACAAAATCTAATTAAAAAAATTAATGGCTCAGATCCAAATTAAAAAAAAAAAGAATCAGGATTGAATTTGAATTTGAATTTTACATCAGTGTTGAAGTTTACATCAATGTTGAATTTTACTTAATGTTTAATTTTACACCATTATTGTTGAATTTCCTTACATGATGAAAATTATTACCCGATGTAAATTTACTTATATGTTGAAAACCATTACAATCATTGTAGGCAACTAATTGCCTACATTTATTATAGCGATTTTCAACAGAAATTAGAGTGTAGAATAACACGTAATGATTGTGATAATCTTCTCCGAACTTTGAATGAAAATGGAATAAACGTGCCAAAGTTGATGAAAACACTTTTTGAAATAAAAAGAAGTTCAATAATTTCTGTTTCGGTTACGCCTGGTCATTATAAAGAATACATAGAAATTGATATTGGGATTGAGTACGTTTATGCGACAGTCCCAAATCAGGATTAGAAACCGGTTGTAGGCCAAAATCTGGGCTACCCGTATAAACGGCACAAATTGGACTAGGAAATTTGCACACACATTCAAATAAATCAGGCCGAGGCCCAATTCAATTGGGGCAAGTCCAAATTTCGGAATTGCACGTTTAAACGGCAAAAAAAAAATTCGGACTACTCTAGGCCAAAGTCCCGACTTTGGTTATCGTATAAACGTAGTCATAGACGGTCTGCCACTTTCTAAAAGTTCTGGGACATCATTGTGACCAAAATTAGGGGCTTTTTCCGATTGTAACGAAGTTCAACCATTTTTGATTGCTGCAAATATTAGCCCACCGAAGCTGGATAACGTAAATGAATATCTAGCAGAATTTGTAATTGAAATTCAGGGGCTAGAATCTAAAAGTTTGATTCTTTATGGGAATACCGTCAGCTTAAGAATTAGACTTTTCATTTGTGATACATTCGGGAAAAGCATTTGTGACTGGGACGGTTGGCCGCACGTGCGGCAATGGCTGTGCAAAGTGTATACAGAAAGCTGAAAGAAAAAACACTACATTGACATACAGCACTTCAGTCGGTAGTTTAAGAACAGATACCGATTTTACTATACGAAAATATCCAGAGCATTATTGTCAATTTTTCCGAATGAATCGCCATATCCTAGAAGATATAGGAATAAAGTTTGGGATACAATTTCCTTTAGATGTCATGCACCTTATAGATTTAGGTATTATGAAAAAAATTATTGTCAGCATATTCCTATCTCCTTCGTGCCATCCTGTGCTTTGCATCATAGGGTATCCCCTGAGCTTGGCTTAATAATTAAAAACAAAAAAACCTTGCAACAAAATTAAGTGCTGAAGGCAAACACAACATTAATTAAAAGCTTCTGACATTATCTGCATATATACCGAAAGAATTTGGACGAAAACCACGTGGGATGTTCACATATGGAAAGCCATTGAGTTCCGTCAGTTAGTATTGTACACTGGAATTGTTGTGTTTAAAGATATTTTAGACACAGATTTATATGTACACTTTCATATAGGCTACTATCACGCCCAGCCACTGCTGTAAAATTTTACCTTGCGTTAACTAAATGTTATCTATATATGTATTAAATAAAATAAGCTATAATATCTGTGTTCTTTTGTGTCGTAGAACAGAGCAGAACAAAAGATACACAAAAGAACGCCTCATACATTTTCATAGAATATGTATTAATTGAAGGGAACAGTACAAAATAGTTCGCTTCAATCGACAGAACAATTTGTTCTCTCCAGTATATGGAAGTTCGAACAAGGTATACAAAAGAACACAGCTTGTACACAACTTGCTTCATTTATGTTTAATGTGTCGAACAATATGGCAACGTTGACAGCTTTTCGGCTTATAAGTTCGAGAACTTTATGCAAGTGTTGAAAAAGGACTGTCCACAGCCTACACACATATTGCAACAATTGTGCAATAGAGAGCATACGAAAGAATGACGCTAAGGGACAATCAAAACAGGAAAGCCTTACCTCACCTCGAAAAACTATCGAAAAAGAAATATACAATAGCCGTGACACCTTTATATAAACGATTTTATGTCGACCAATTTTTTCTCAGCTCAAATAGCCCAGATAATTACTCTTAGTTACATCAAACTACTGCAGCCCTCAAAGATAACTGGATTTTTTGTAGATCCGGATGAGAAACGTTTCATTGTCGGGTACCTCTTCAAAGTAATTGAAAATTTCTCCAGTAAACCTGTATCTTCTATTGAATCATTGGGTTTAAATTACATCTGTGAACTTAGTAACGACGAAGAAAAATTTCCTGTTGAAGATATTCTTTGTAAAAACAATGAGCTTGCCATTCAAAAACTGTTATGTTTTCATACCGATTCTCCACCATTGCATTTGAAATAAATAATTAATCTACAGTAAAATATATTCATGTCTTATCTCTCATATTCAGATTTTTACTACTTATTGAAGTCAATGTGCTTCCAATGAAGAAGAAATTTGGAGGAACAGCTACGCCAGTATTCCGATGTAATGCACTGTTGGAATTGACGAAAATCAAAGTAATTATATTTAATAATGTTTCAAGTTTTATTTTACAAATTTTTAACATTCTTAGGCCCGAAAATTTTGAGCGAGCAAGCAAAGCACGACTTTTGTGAAAACTGTGAGCTCCTAGAGGTAATCATTGATTTAACAGAATTCTATTTACTGAAAATATATTGCGTAATTTCCTCAGGAGAGATTAATCAATATTTTAAAGAGGAGTTTAAAGAAATTAAAAATTCTATCACTGAAATAAAAAGCATAATTTGCCAACAAAACGTAATTTTAGATCGGATTACCAAAAAAAAACTATTTCCAGATTCCGGATATACCAGAAGAAGCCATAGTAAGATAAATGAAATATTATTAAATATATCCTCGTCAATATAAAAGTTTTCATTATAGATATCATACATAAAGGAGCATAAAGGAGTATATAGGACATCAACAGTTAAGTAAATTCCTCCACACATTTATTTTCGAGAAAGTGGTTTTAAAATTAAATTGGGATGGTCTTCGTAGCAAATTTTCCATTAATAATTATAGGCTCTTCAAGGAGTTCGTTTATCACGAGTGCTGAGTTTTGTGCTCGTGATAATCAATAATGTAACGCACATTTTCTTTCAGTTGCGTTAAAAACGGATAACTTTAAATACTCGGATTTTGAGGCACAAATGAAAGCGGGCTTTCGAAAAGCTAAAAATAAATTCTATCGACGTACGTTCGATTTAAAAAAGTTCTCAGAGTAGACTGTTCAGGGCCAATTCCCAGACGTTACATGTTTAATTTACTGAATATGTTTTTCTTTATATTTTATATTGAATTAAAATTCTAAATTTTATGCTATGTGATTTTCTTTTACTTCACACAATCAGAATCGTCAAACTTTAAACTATCTGTAATTAAGAGAGAAACAATGGTAACTATTTGTGTCGACACTATAGCAGCTGGAATCGTGCAGAGCTTTCAATTTGCTTCACACAAAGTGCCTTAAAAGCGATAATATCGAAGCTAAAAGGAAGTGCTTGTTTCTGCGGACATGCAATGTTAAAATTTATATAAAACTGAAGCATAATCGAAGCGCTTCGTGCTTCAGCAGAAGTGCTTAAAAAGGACTTTTAAAGCGCTTTTTTTCCCCGATGGGTACAGGCAGACTATTTTCTGTACATATACATAGATACTAAGAATTAACAGGAGTCAATACCAAGATTTGCAAGTTTCACACATTTTTCAATGCGAATTTCTAGCAAACTATATGTAGCAGAATAATGATTTATTTCTTAAATTAAAGGTAATGAAGAGGTCTAGTAAATAACGTCGAGTTTTTTCATTTTTAGTGTCACATTTTTTAATTGTTTAACTCTAATAGTACTTGTTTTTTCTCCCGACTTTTCACCGACGAGAAATTGCAATATTTATATGAAAGTTGTTTAAATACAAAGCAAAATAGCATATTTAACAATTAAGAACAAAAAAAAATTTAGGAGAGTTAATTCTCGTTAAAAATTTTCAATTTTCATCTTAAATTGTATGATTTTGTCGGATGTTGGGTTTTTGTCTTTTGCGGTAGATGTCTCTAATGTGCTCTATGGTCTAGGTCTAGACTAATTTTATATGAATTTTCTCACTTTCATGACACAAACCGACGTATAGTAAATTTTATTACCTACAGGTTCGCTGGTATCTAAATTGAAACTTTTGCTGAGTACTGACTCAACTAATTTGGAAGCATGGCTCTTTCTAATTTTAAAATTTATAGCTCTTGTTTTTCCAGTGGTAGCCAACTGGATTGCGTAATTCACTAGCTTCGCGAGATGCCTACGTAGATAAAATTAAGTAACTAGTAAAGTTAGTAACAATTTCATTAGATATTACCCGCCTAGCATTTTTTTTTTTTATATTGGCAACAGCATTTATATAAGTTGTCTAATTAGTTATATACTTTACTAAACAGTTCTGATGGGTATTTTTTTTTTAAATAATGGTGGGTGCATAACAGATTCTGGACAAAAGTTTAAATATATTTGCAAATGGATTATTTGTATATGAATTAAAATTCATTTGCTTCCAAGTGGGTTAAATGCATTATTTAAATGATTGAATGGTTAATTTTGTGTTCTTATTATTTTCTCTTAGTTTACATAAATCTACGGATGCTATACATTGTAAAATATTTACCATCACGACGACTTTACTGTGAATTCACTTTAATAAATGAACTGATCTCGTTATCAGTAGTAATGTTACAGCGGTTTATATAATAACTTTAATAATTTTCGGTGAAAATAGTTTAAAAATGGCTGTGCACATTATTTTACCGACCTGATAAAAAATCGCTTTATTTAAGTGAATAAAATCCATTATTGTGAATTTCGTCAGGTCCTGAATTTTTATTGTAAAATCATTTTCACTAAAAATGTTATTAAAGACAGGTTCGGGTGAGATAAGGATAAATTTTATAAGCAGAATTCTTAAAATTCTGAGAAAAATGGAGACAGGAGCAGTCTTTCTATCTTGGATACATACCTATGCTTGCAAAATATTTGTATATTTTTAGGGGATAACGAGGTACCATCATTATATGTTAACACTTTACGATACGTTCATATTCAATTTATTCAGGGTTTTACTGAAAGAGCAAAAGGTCGTTAGATTAACAATTTCAGGGAAAATTGTGTATTTCCCTTTTACCTTTGGTAGCATTCAATGATGAGAGATTTAGATATTTTCCTTTAGTAAAGGAAGGTTTTACAAATGTCAAGGTGGGAAATTGACTCTGAATTTATCTTTTCTCTGAAGCGCTTTAGTTAATTATTGTCTGTACCGTTTTGGAAAGAGTTTGTATTTATAAACATGACAAACCTATATATAACATAATCCCTTTCAATTCAATTCAATTTCATGTTAACAGGATATAGTATACTGTAATTAATTACATACATCTTAATAATAAATCCAGTCTCACTGTATTTGTGCACTCTAATCTCCGAAACCGCTTAACCTATTTCAATGAAATTTTGTGAAGGTGTTTATTTGCTTCCAGCTTGAGAGATAGGATAGTTTTGGACACGGATAGATGCCTGGCAACGTGTAGATGTGGAAAGCTGAAATTTTGACCACGGCGTTTTCATAAAAATTGCAAATACATGTTCAAAAATGGACTAAATCGGGCAACTCCTTCGTAGGTTTCCCATACAAATCTTTCATTTTTTAGTATATATTTGGGCACTGTCTGACAACGAGCTGAAACTTGGTACGCGATATTTTCATAGCAATAGCAAATAAAATTAAAAACAAAACAGACTAAATCGGGCAACTCCTTCTTGGTGTTGCCATACAAAATTTTAGCTTTTTACTATATATTTGGAAACTTTCAGAGATCAAGTCGATATGGATAGCTCAAATTGTATGCCCAGCATTTTTAAAAAAAAAAAAAAGGGTAAATTCAGGTTCAAAAATGGGACAAATCGGGCAACTATTTCGTAGGGTTGTCAAACAAAAATTTCTTTTTTAACTATATATTTGGGCACTGTCTGGGAACGGGTCGACGTGGAGAACTAACATTTAGTAATCGTGGAGCAAATCGGGCAACATTTTCTTGGTGTTTCTATACAAAACTTTAGTTTTTCACTATTTATTTGGACAGTGCCTACTGTGTTGACGTAGAGAGCCGAAATGTTGTACATAAACCTGTTAAAAAAAAAAAATAAGTTCGAAAATGGGACCAATCGGGCAACTCCTTCGTAGGGTTTCCATACAAAAATTTCGTGTTTTACTAAATATTTGGGCACTGCTTCAGAACGCGTCGACGTAGAGAGCAACACTCTCCGACACATATGAATGTATGCACGCACACTTATCCATGCACACACACACACACACACACACACAGTGAAACCCTAGAGTACGGATTCGCGCGATCGTGTCAGATAATAGCTTACCCCCACCCTCACCCATCTAGGTATCTATATTATCGCCGGGCAACGCCGACGGGCTCCTTTTAGTAAAACTATATTATTTTTGCCGTCTTAAATTAATATTTTAAGACGACAACAACTAGCATATCAGACTTCATTTTATTTTCATGCAATCGTACTGGATAGAAACTTTAACGCATTTTCTCACGTGCAATTTTTCAACGTCGTGAGAAAGTAACAAAAAAAGCTAAAAAGATATCATGGAAACTTGGGGCAATAATTCAGAAGCTCTGGGAGTTTATTTTTGAGCCGTCTACAAATCGTCTCGCGAAGGCCATTAAGTTTCTTTTTATTAAGGATTAATCATTTCGGACAAGACAAATTTATAGACACATATGGTATAAGAATAAATTGAATTTGACTTATAGTCCAATCAGTAGGGGTTTTTGCACCTACAAAAGGTCGGGTGGTTGTGAGTTTTATATATATTATTCAGCTCCGGGCCCGATAAAAAATCCAAGTTTAGAGCCATGTGGGGGCTCCGCTCGGTCCGCCATCTTGGTTTAATGGTATTAAAAACGGTTTTTTTCATAATTATTCCTCAACGGTTGATTCTATGACAAAAATGCAGAAATATAAATTAGAAGAAGACTAGATTCCCTAAATATTTTGTAAAAACACTTTTTTCGTAGTCTAATATGTAACGATTTACAAGGGCGGAAAAGTGAACATTCCTCCAAAAAAATGTATACATATAGTACGTTTTATTCAGCATGTTTGGTCCATAGTGGTCCATAGAATAGGTAGTGATAGTAGTCATCTAGTCAAACAGAAATTTGTAAGGCAAGGGGGGGCCGGAATCTTAACCATTTCTGGGTTACAGTGTGATTAAGAAAATTTACCAGTCTTTCACAAAATACTCTGTATCTTAAAAAGTATAAGATGTACGGTCACTTATGGTCATTGTATGCAGAACTTCATGGTTTTTCCAACAACTGCTCGACCAGTTCCGTACTCCTCTCTCCTCAGGAGTTATGATGGTCGTCTAAGCTAGAGATATGATTCCGTTAGTGACTAAAAACACTTCATTTTACAAAAATGTCATCTAATTTCGGTATGACCTGAATAGGTTATGACCTAATAAATGTTTAACGGCTACAGTGAGGGCATAGGTATAGTAGGTTAAATCAAAGAAGAGACTCCACAATTTACAGTTTTTATAAAAAAAAATTATGTTAACCACCTTTTTGTAAACCAAAAAAAAATTTCAAAATAAAAAAAAAGTTAAGAAAATCCGAAATTCTTAGTTTGGCCCATCATAACTCTTGAGGGAAGGGGAGAAGAGTACGGGGCTAATCGAGCAGTCGTTGGAAACGTCATGAAATTCTGCATATAATGACCTCCGTAAGAGGCCGTACACTCTGTACTTTTTAAATTACAGGGTATTTTGTGAAATTTTTTTAATCACCATGTAATTCCGAAACGGTTGAGATGCCGCTCCCTCCTTGCCATACAATTTTTTATTTAACTAGGTGACTACTATCACTACCTATCCTATGAACCACTATGGACGAAACATCCTGTATAAAATGTACTATATATATACATTGCCGCTCCCTCCTTGCCATACAATTTTTTATTTAACTAGGTGACTACTATCACTACCTATCCTATGAACCACTATGGACGAAACATCCTGTATAAAATGTACTATATATATACATTGCCGCTCCCTCCTTGCCATACAATTTTTTATTTAACTAGGTGACTACTATCACTACCTATCCTATGAACCACTATGGACGAAACATCCTGTATAAAATGTACTATATATATACATTGCCGCTCCCTCCTTGCCATACAATTTTTTATTTAACTAGGTGACTACTATCACTACCTATCCTATGAACCACTATGGACGAAACATCCTGTATAAAATGTACTATATATATACATTGCCGCTCCCTCCTTGCCATACAATTTTTTATTTAACTAGGTGACTACTATCACTACCTATCCTATGAACCACTATGGACGAAACATCCTGTATAAAATGTACTATATGTATACATTTTTTTGGAGTAATGTTCACGTTTCCGGCGCTGTAACTCGTTACAATCCGACTTACAAAAGAAGTGTTTTTACAAAAAAAATGTAGGGAATTTAGTCTTAACTTCTAATTTATGTTTTTACATTTTTGTCATAGGATCAACTGTTGAGGAATAATTTTGAAAAAAAACAATTTTTGGTACCTCTAATCCAAGATGGCGGACCGCGCGGACTCTCCTCAAGGGTCTAAACTTGGATTCTTCATTGGGGCCCGGAGCTGAATAACATATATGAAAATCACACCTACCCCACCTTTTGTAAGACAAAGGCCTTATTTAATCCCTATTGACTGGACTCCATCCACTGACTAGTCAGCTCATTATAAAAATGTCGTTAAGCAGTTTTCTGTATACATTTCTTATGATTTCTTCCTTATTCCGTAATTTTTCTCTAGATAATAAAATTACAATGTATATTAAACTCTTTTCAGTCATTTCCCACTCAAAAGAGAAAAGATTACAAATATAAACATTAGCATCTACCTTTCGTTTTCAATTTCGGCCATTTTAATTTTACGTTTAATAGTTACTGACTAGCGTGAAATCTAGTCAGTTAAAAATACGAGACAGTAGGGCCTTACACGAGGCAGTGTCAGTATCAGACTCTATCAGTAGAATTGACTTGGACGTAAAGCTTAAAAAACTATTTGGAACTAAATAAACAAAGATGATAGGAAAACAACTGGTAGCATTCAATGATGAGAGATTTAGATATTTTCCTTTAGTAAAGGAAGGTTTTACAAATGTCAAGGTGGGAAATTGACTCTGAATTTATCTTTTCTCTGAAGCGCTTTAGTTAATTATTGTCTGTACCGTTTTGGAAAGAGTTTGTATTTATAAACATGACAAACCTATATATAACATAATCCCTTTCAATTCAATTCAATTTCATGTTAACAGGATATAGTATACTGTAATTAATTACATACATCTTAATAATAAATCCAGTCTCACTGTATTTGTGCACTCTAATCTCCGAAACCGCTTAACCTATTTCAATGAAATTTTGTGAAGGTGTTTATTTGCTTCCAGCTTGAGAGATAGGATAGTTTTGGACACGGATAGATGCCTGGCAACGTGTAGATGTGGAAAGCTGAAATTTTGACCACGGCGTTTTCATAAAAATTGCAAATACATGTTCAAAAATGGACTAAATCGGGCAACTCCTTCGTAGGTTTCCCATACAAATCTTTCATTTTTTAGTATATATTTGGGCACTGTCTGACAACGAGCTGAAACTTGGTACGCGATATTTTCATAGCAATAGCAAATAAAATTAAAAACAAAACAGACTAAATCGGGCAACTCCTTCTTGGTGTTGCCATACAAAATTTTAGCTTTTTACTATATATTTGGAAACTTTCAGAGATCAAGTCGATATGGATAGCTCAAATTGTATGCCCAGCATTTTTAAAAAAAAAAAAAAGGGTAAATTCAGGTTCAAAAATGGGACAAATCGGGCAACTATTTCGTAGGGTTGTCAAACAAAAATTTCTTTTTTAACTATATATTTGGGCACTGTCTGGGAACGGGTCGACGTGGAGAACTAACATTTAGTAATCGTGGAGCAAATCGGGCAACATTTTCTTGGTGTTTCTATACAAAACTTTAGTTTTTCACTATTTATTTGGACAGTGCCTACTGTGTTGACGTAGAGAGCCGAAATGTTGTACATAAACCTGTTAAAAAAAAAAAATAAGTTCGAAAATGGGACCAATCGGGCAACTCCTTCGTAGGGTTTCCATACAAAAATTTCGTGTTTTACTAAATATTTGGGCACTGCTTCAGAACGCGTCGACGTAGAGAGCAACACTCTCCGACACATATGAATGTATGCACGCACACTTATCCATGCACACACACACACACACACACACACACAGTGAAACCCTAGAGTACGGATTCGCGCGATCGTGTCAGATAATAGCTTACCCCCACCCTCACCCATCTAGGTATCTATATTATCGCCGGGCAACGCCGACGGGCTCCTTTTAGTAAAACTATATTATTTTTGCCGTCTTAAATTAATATTTTAAGACGACAACAACTAGCATATCAGACTTCATTTTATTTTCATGCAATCGTACTGGATAGAAACTTTAACGCATTTTCTCACGTGCAATTTTTCAACGTCGTGAGAAAGTAACAAAAAAAGCTAAAAAGATATCATGGAAACTTGGGGCAATAATTCAGAAGCTCTGGGAGTTTATTTTTGAGCCGTCTACAAATCGTCTCGCGAAGGCCATTAAGTTTCTTTTTATTAAGGATTAATCATTTCGGACAAGACAAATTTATAGACACATATGGTATAAGAATAAATTGAATTTGACTTATAGTCCAATCAGTAGGGGTTTTTGCACCTACAAAAGGTCGGGTGGTTGTGAGTTTTATATATATTATTCAGCTCCGGGCCCGATAAAAAATCCAAGTTTAGAGCCATGTGGGGGCTCCGCTCGGTCCGCCATCTTGGTTTAATGGTATTAAAAACGGTTTTTTTCATAATTATTCCTCAACGGTTGATTCTATGACAAAAATGCAGAAATATAAATTAGAAGAAGACTAGATTCCCTAAATATTTTGTAAAAACACTTTTTTCGTAGTCTAATATGTAACGATTTACAAGGGCGGAAAAGTGAACATTCCTCCAAAAAAATGTATACATATAGTACGTTTTATTCAGCATGTTTGGTCCATAGTGGTCCATAGAATAGGTAGTGATAGTAGTCATCTAGTCAAACAGAAATTTGTAAGGCAAGGGGGGGCCGGAATCTTAACCATTTCTGGGTTACAGTGTGATTAAGAAAATTTACCAGTCTTTCACAAAATACTCTGTATCTTAAAAAGTATAAGATGTACGGTCACTTATGGTCATTGTATGCAGAACTTCATGGTTTTTCCAACAACTGCTCGACCAGTTCCGTACTCCTCTCTCCTCAGGAGTTATGATGGTCGTCTAAGCTAGAGATATGATTCCGTTAGTGACTAAAAACACTTCATTTTACAAAAATGTCATCTAATTTCGGTATGACCTGAATAGGTTATGACCTAATAAATGTTTAACGGCTACAGTGAGGGCATAGGTATAGTAGGTTAAATCAAAGAAGAGACTCCACAATTTACAGTTTTTATAAAAAAAAATTATGTTAACCACCTTTTTGTAAACCAAAAAAAAATTTCAAAATAAAAAAAAAGTTAAGAAAATCCGAAATTCTTAGTTTGGCCCATCATAACTCTTGAGGGAAGGGGAGAAGAGTACGGGGCTAATCGAGCAGTCGTTGGAAACGTCATGAAATTCTGCATATAATGACCTCCGTAAGAGGCCGTACACTCTGTACTTTTTAAATTACAGGGTATTTTGTGAAATTTTTTTAATCACCATGTAATTCCGAAACGGTTGAGATGCCGCTCCCTCCTTGCCATACAATTTTTTATTTAACTAGGTGACTACTATCACTACCTATCCTATGAACCACTATGGACGAAACATCCTGTATAAAATGTACTATATATATACATTGCCGCTCCCTCCTTGCCATACAATTTTTTATTTAACTAGGTGACTACTATCACTACCTATCCTATGAACCACTATGGACGAAACATCCTGTATAAAATGTACTATATATATACATTGCCGCTCCCTCCTTGCCATACAATTTTTTATTTAACTAGGTGACTACTATCACTACCTATCCTATGAACCACTATGGACGAAACATCCTGTATAAAATGTACTATATATATACATTGCCGCTCCCTCCTTGCCATACAATTTTTTATTTAACTAGGTGACTACTATCACTACCTATCCTATGAACCACTATGGACGAAACATCCTGTATAAAATGTACTATATATATACATTGCCGCTCCCTCCTTGCCATACAATTTTTTATTTAACTAGGTGACTACTATCACTACCTATCCTATGAACCACTATGGACGAAACATCCTGTATAAAATGTACTATATGTATACATTTTTTTGGAGTAATGTTCACGTTTCCGGCGCTGTAACTCGTTACAATCCGACTTACAAAAGAAGTGTTTTTACAAAAAAAATGTAGGGAATTTAGTCTTAACTTCTAATTTATGTTTTTACATTTTTGTCATAGGATCAACTGTTGAGGAATAATTTTGAAAAAAAACAATTTTTGGTACCTCTAATCCAAGATGGCGGACCGCGCGGACTCTCCTCAAGGGTCTAAACTTGGATTCTTCATTGGGGCCCGGAGCTGAATAACATATATGAAAATCACACCTACCCCACCTTTTGTAAGACAAAGGCCTTATTTAATCCCTATTGACTGGACTCCATCCACTGACTAGTCAGCTCATTATAAAAATGTCGTTAAGCAGTTTTCTGTATACATTTCTTATGATTTCTTCCTTATTCCGTAATTTTTCTCTAGATAATAAAATTACAATGTATATTAAACTCTTTTCAGTCATTTCCCACTCAAAAGAGAAAAGATTACAAATATAAACATTAGCATCTACCTTTCGTTTTCAATTTCGGCCATTTTAATTTTACGTTTAATAGTTACTGACTAGCGTGAAATCTAGTCAGTTAAAAATACGAGACAGTAGGGCCTTACACGAGGCAGTGTCAGTATCAGACTCTATCAGTAGAATTGACTTGGACGTAAAGCTTAAAAAACTATTTGGAACTAAATAAACAAAGATGATAGGAAAACAACTGGACTCTCCCTGACTACCCAACATTGGGTGTTTTCTTTTTGTTTTGGAGTTAACTTCCAATCCAAGCCCCGAACCGATGAATGAAACTCCTGTTCTTGTTGCAAGAATTGTATTGGACTCTTATGTATCTGGTGCTAACAAGCTCCGATGTGTTCGGATCTATGATTTGGAAGTAAAACGAAAAACCATCCGGTATGATTCAAAGTGGAAGCTTTTAAATAAGTAATGTGGTAGAATTTTTGGAACAATATTTTCTACATATCCCTAAATATTCACATCTGTAGAACAAGAACTGTTTTCATCCTCAGTTTCATAGTTTTCATCATTGTCAAACAAAAAATTCCAACCAGCTGCTATTAAAAATGTGAATAGTTTTTTACATTCTACAGTTCCTTCCTTTCCTTCACCACTTATTTATTTTCATAATATTATTATTACTAATTTTTTTTTTTTTATTGAGAATCTTTTATTAACCATTGACATTTCACAATTCACAGGTGTTGCCAGTATAAACAAAAAAAGCTAACAGAGCACTCCGGATTTGAATCTTTTCTCCAACGTACTTACTACGAACGTTCTAAATAATCTATTCGATCTACAGAACGGGGAAAAGATACACAACCTGCGTTACTCTTATTTGGAATACCTTGTTATTGTTTTTTGAAGCTTAATAGCAAAAATTTTTCTTCACCTGAGTTAGTAAACCTTTTAAATAGTTACAACTTGAAAATTTATATCGATTTGCTAAATCTCCACTAAAATATAGAAGTGTGCTACATGCAGAATACAATGAGTAGACAGCCGACTACATACATACATATAGTTATGGTTGTATCACTAAAATACTTTAATTAAATTGATATGTTTCCAGAGATCCAGGCAGACAACAGTAGCCACTGTTTTATTTATTTATTTGTCTACAGAGGTACAAATCTTACAAACTATTGTACATGTAATAATAATAATAACAGTGTAAAAATAAAAAGGAAGAGAAAAAAAACAGAAATTGAGTATAATAATATACATACATAATTCAAGAGTTATAATTCTTATAGATGACTTTTTTGAAAGTTGCAGTAGACATTGTCAAATCAACAAGATGAATTAAATTGAGAAATACAATTTGAGATTACTTCATAACTACCATAATTAATTCTATGATGTGCATCATAAAGCAAGTTCCTCGGACGTATAAATCTCTCTGGAGAGTATATAAAAATTAATGACAAAAGCTGAGGGCACTTTATTTTATATGAGAGAATATCTTTAATAAAAACATAACATTTAATCAATGTCGGTTACAGTGTGTTATATCTAAATGTAAATAAAATTCAGTCGGTGTTTTATAAGAAAAAAATAATTATATAATAATTACTTTTATAGTTTACAGCTATGAAATTTTAACGAAGCAGTTAGAATCCTTATTAAAAAAAAGATATGTTGCGGTGTTATATTATATAAATACATATATATGTATCTGTGTATGACTACCAGAACTAGCTTAACACTAGCTCGCTGTAGTGACATGTATAATAAATAAACGGTCAACAATCTTTTCATCACTTAGTCGGCGTTAGTATTAGTAAATTAAAATTAAAAGACAATTAAATAGAACGAAAAAGATTAAATATAAATATAGACTTTTTTTTTAAACATACTTAGAAACGTCAACAACAAAATGTTCAGCCATATTATTATTAACAGCAGTGCGCATGCGATTAATAGGTTCATACATGCCAAAGTTAGACCTAGAGAAGATAACATGCAACAGAGAAATCCTTCTCAAATTGTGCCTACTATCAAGGAAAGAGATTTAGTCCAGCAACAAAGTTCGCGTTTAAAAGTTGATGCACAAAGGCAACATCGGCAACCATTCGACGTTTTTCCAGTGAGTGCATATTTAAAAGCTTCAAGCGATCCGCGTAGGGTGGAAGAATCGAAGAATTATTCCAGGGTAGATGCCAATAGCACAGTATATTCATACAGTAGAACAGCTCTGTCAAAACTGTCACATGAGTAGGATGCTTATATAATGTGACTACACTTTCTCTTTCAATATTGACACACTAGTCAATTTTTAATACAAGTGAAAGAAAGAGAACTTACAGCATTCACAAACTTGTACTAGAGAAAGAGAGGCAACATAACAAGCAAAACTATTTCTGCAAGAAAAACAAAAAGCTGAGAACCATTTGTTCTACTTTCCATGGCATTCGACTTGGTATAACTGTCAAAATGTGGCAACCATTATGGCAGCCATTTGCCTGTTACACTGTCCATGCAACGAACACCACTTTACAATCAAACAGATGTTCAGTAATGGAACAATATTTTATGGTCGTAGGTTATTGCATATAGCAATATGCTACACGAAGAAATACTGCAGCATGTGTGCCGGCCTGTGGAAACCGACAGCTGAACCCACCCCAAACTCGACGAACGAGCTCTGACAGACTGATGAAAAATAAGAAGAAAACAATCGACATCTGTCTTGTTAAATCTTCACAGAGTGAAGAAGTCAACAAAAGTGAAAGCTAAAATTATCAGATTTTTCCCAAAGTCATCGGGGCGATTAGAGCAGCCTATCATGTAAGTTTACAGGACATATATACACCCGCTAATAACTTATATTCCAAATTGATAAAATATTCTCACATTAGCAGGAAAGTGGTCCGCCACCTGCTCATCAGAGAAAACATTGGAACAGCATCGGTCTTTAAAGACTTAGCAATAGCAGCTTAATTACCTTAGCTTCATATTAGAACAGCTCAAACATCTGTTCTAGAAGTATTTTTTAATAGACGCAGCTAGAATTGGCAACACGGCCTGCTATAAATCAAATTTTTCTTGGTGACGGCAGATTGAACGGCAAAAACGCCCTTTCACGGTTTCAGTTAAGGTTAAATAACAACTCTCAGGTACCCGTAAATAACAAATGTATCAACTTATTATTTTGAAGGTATTAATTCTCAGCCTCAGGTCCAGAGACAGAACAGGACAGACTGACAAATTGTGGCGTGGGGACTGAGTGGATGGGGTGCATTTACTCGCCCACGTTGTGTTATCTCATATGCTAAGTAGGCATATACTATACGTTTGAATGCGGTGTTGGACCGAAATTCGAAATTACTACACCAATTGGTATCCAGCCGCCACGTCATCGTTCGAAGGAAGAATGTTCCTGAAGCTGGTATTTGTCTACAGTAACCCCCCATCGGGGTGGTCGCATCATCGTTGCAGAATCATCCTACTATGGGGTATTGGCAATTTAGGCAGGGATTTATTTTTTGCAATTCAACAGTGAAATAGTGGAGCATCTTACCTTTGGAGGCGCCTCTACGGGAGATTCCCAGCAGTAAAAGTACGTAAATGATAAACAATTTTTTTTTATTTTTGTCTAATTGCCACAATAGTATATCATTCGTATTTAAGTATTACACAATGAATTCGAGGATATTTGGCAAATTATTGTATAGTATAGTATTTATGTTTATGTGTCACCTAGATAGAACTTTTCGATTCCTTTTTTTGAACATTTTTAGCCTGATTACCATATAGTGTTTTTATTTAGACATGATATAAATGAATTGGAGATTTTTTTTTTCCATATTAGTCGTATTTAAGCAGTACCTATATAGCTATGAAAATTTTTCTAATAATTTTTGTCTGACTGCCATGGTAGAGTATCTCTTGTATGTAAGTATCACATACAGCATGTAATTCGCGGAGCCTTGAGCATTCTTGGAATTAATTGAATATTAGCATATTTGTTCGCGTTGAATATTACACATAAAACTCACTACGCTGTAGTTTGACATTGCGAAAGAGATCTTGTATTGGCCATAGCCTTGCACTATCGATATAGAGTCAGGTAAATGAGTTTTGCTCCCCTGCTACGGTTTAAGATAATCCAAACAAATGTGTTCTTTTGATTACGCTCCCTGACTACAGTAATATATAGGTTCGCATCATATTCCGACTTATGAATAAATGACATTTTATAACGTTATGGCTTAGTAAGATTTTCATTCTCCACTCACTATCCTGGAGCCCTCTCACGGGAAGGTCGTCTAGCTCGCTAGTCTCTCCTTACAGGTCAACTAGGCACTCTGAAAAAATCTTGCTGTCAGAGTCAGATGGGAGGATGGGGCATGCAAAGAAGGCAGAACATCTGCGCCTTCAACTGGATATGAGTAAGTGACGTAAGGGTCCCTTCAGGTCCGAATATGTGCCGGCTTTTATTTAATAGGCACGAAATTTTTTTTTTTGATTATGGCAGACGGCAGCGGCAGGTTTTTCGTGGAACCTCCCCACACTCTCCGCCAATAGCTGAGGCGAACTAGCGTGCCGCCCTGCAGTCAACGCTGTCCGTCGAGTGATCTGTCAGCTCATGCTGGCAGTCTGGACTTTACGTCCAAGCCAATCACTCATCATAGTCCATAACAAATATATTTGCAGTACTTTTGTCGAGATGTATACTCCCATCAAATTAATACTTCTCTCAACCATTGTGCAACTAGCTAGTGTTCGCCCATTTACTTCCGTATCTTACTTAATAGTTACCACTTATGGGAAAAATTATGAGGTTTTTTTTTTTTTTTGTAATTAAAATTCTAAAATTCACTTTTCAGTAGTTTGTTCTAAGCTAATCTATTGTTAGCAAATCATAGGAAGTTCTGATGAACATACTCGATACGGTCGATGTATGTACCGTAAAATGGAGACCAGGCCTGGCTAGTGTATTCAAGAAGTTGTCTCACAAAGCAAGTATACAAACGAAATGTTATGGTGGGATCCGTGACCTCTCGGTACAAATGTTTTATAAAGCCCAGCATAGAACTACTTTTTGATACCATGCATTTATATTTATGTTGGAGATAAAGTTCAATCTTTAGCCACATTTGATACCCAAGTCGCAGACAGAACCCACCCGGCGAAAGTCATAACCTCACATTTGTCGATATTGAGTATCAAATTATTTACGCTAATCGTGAAAGTTGTAAAGGTCACCGTGTACATGCTCACAATTATTAACAGATTTAATCTGAGCGAAAGACTTAATGTCATCAGCATAAATCAAAGCTTTGCAGTGCCTAACATTAGAGGCAATGTCGTCAATAGATAGAATAAAGAATAAAAAGGCCCAAGAAGCAAGACGAAGCCTTCAAGAATCTAGAGATGGAACGGCGGAAATAGATTTGGTACGTTCTGTTATCGTAATAAGACTTCGTCCATTTAAGATATGTTAGAAGAAATCCATACTTTTCCATTTTAAACTGTATCATGGAGTTTGATTACTTGTCGAAAGCTTTACTAAAGTCTGTATATATACGATCTGACTGGTAGCCCTTTGAAAGCCCGCCATATACTGCAATTCCACACGAAACCGATCGCTTTTGAACCCGACCATCTCCGATTTGGATGAAATTTTCACAGTATGTAGGGAATATCAAAATAGCTCATCCAAATATTTTTTTTTGTTTTTGTCCTATCATTTGCCCTATCCCCCCCCTCTTCCTTCGGAGGTTAAAAAATTGTGATTTTACGATGAAAGGTCTTTTTCAAAAAATTATATCTCGAGAACGAAGAAACTGATTTTTCTGATTTAAATGCCAGATGAAGCCTCATGCTTTATAAAGGGTTTTCCAATAAGAGGTGTTATATTAAATAGCCCGCTATTTCGGTAGATGTCACTTTTGGAGCTGTCATTTTTTGACATTTGACAAGTAGAAACTACGCCATTAAGAAAAATGGAACGATACACGATTCAACAACGCATTGAAATTATTAAAATTCACTATAAAAATGGTGAAAATGTGGCAGAGACGGTTCGTAAAACTCGAACATTTTTGGGTCATCGTGAAGCACCTTGTCGGACCGCAATACAGAAATTGGTAGAAAAATTCGAGCTGTCGGGACAAGTTAGTGATGTGAAGAATAAAACCCGTGCACGTCGCTCAAGAGCAGCCGAGAATATTGCTGCTGTAGCCGAAAGTGTTGAAGAAAACCCAGGTTTGTCCATTCCTCGTCGTTCTTTGGAATTAGGCATTCCACAAACGTCATTACACCGTATTTTGCATAAAGATTTGGGTCTTAAGGCTTATAAAGTTCAGTTAACACAAGAACTCAAGCCGGTCGATCATCAACAACGTCGAGTCTTTGCTGATTGGGTCCTTGAAATGCATGAAAATGATTCGGAATTCCATCGAAAACTCATCTTGAGTGATGAGGCCCATTTCGACCTCGATGGCTTCGTCAACAAGCAAAATTGTCGCATCTGGGGATCGGAAAACCCAAGAGTTATTGTTGAAAAGCCTCTCTATCCTCAACGTGTGACTGTTTGGTGCGGTTTATGGTCCCTGGTCCCGCGGGGTCATTGGACAGTAGTCAGTAATGTCAGCTAGTGAATAGACGTGCGTTTGGTCGGCTCTTGGAATTTGTTATTGAAAACGTGGTAATACTAGCCAAAAAGCCGCTTAGTCGTGTAATTAAACGAGAAATTCGCCATAAAGCTGATCATCATTTGTTTTATTTTATTAATTAGCCAATTTAGTGGGAATTTCTTAATACAATATTGTTAAGTGCACAGTGCCAAACTAGCGGTTTCTTTTTGTTGATCTCTGGATCTCGTCTGTAATTTCTCTTAGCTCATTGTGCAAAATACAATGGTCGGAAGAAGCCAGAAAAAAGAGAAAACGCCATCTACGTCAGGCTGTGAGGGGAACAACAATCCACAGCAGATCGTCACACTCAGCAAGCCTGGGTCGAGTACATCGGAAATCTCTTCGCCTGCTCTTGAAAGTTCTATACAAATGCTAGAGTCTCGCATCCTCACTGAATTTGATCGCCGTCTTCAGCAGCTTGAAAGCCGTCTCTCAGCCAAAATTGATGATGTCATTCCCCCTTTGGTGAGTAGAATAGTGGCTTGCGAAGGTGCACTGACGGAAGTTAGCAGGGAGAATGCTCTGTTGCGAACGGAGATCGATGACCTTCAACGACAGCAGCGTTTGAACGACGTAATCATTAGGGGAATACCTCGGCAGCAAGGCGAAAGTTCTATAAGCTTGGTCAAAAACATCGCTGAAGTGATAGGTCATTCATTATCGCCATACACAGATGCTTTTCGTATACAAACAAAATCTCCAGTCCAAAACAATCCTATTGTTGCTCGTTTCTGCAGTCAGCTGGAGCAAAAGGCTTTCCTGTCGGCTTACCGCAGGCGTAATGGTATTCATCTGGCAGAGCTTGTGGGCTTCTCTTCAACTAGTCCTATCTTTATCAACGAGAGCCTGACGTCGAAGAACAACTCTCTGTTGCGTGAGGCGCTAAAGCTTCGAAAATTGGGGAAAATCCATTCAGTGCGAACGAAACATGGCTTACTATACATCAAGAAAAGTGACAGGGGTAATGAGGTAAAAATTATTGATCGTGACCAACTATTGAAATTCGTTGCTGAGCAGAATGACGTCTCTGATACCACATAACCAGCAATAGATGAAGCCAGCGTATCTGGAGCCGATACTGTGTAGTCTAGTATTTCAACATTTATTTCTTGCGTTTTTTTTTTTTTTCATTTTTTTTCTTTATTGGTATAGCACTCATTAGCATATTTGTATTCTTTAATAATATTTTTCTTTTTTAGTGTCTCTTCTGTTTGATTTCTTCAAATATTCTATATATATATATCTCAATAGTTTCTAATAATCAATTAATACTCATGAACTTATCTTCATATAATTTGTTGCCTCTTGTGTGGAGTCTAACAATTGGTGTCTTGTTTGTGTGCGGTGATTTTCGAGTGTCTGGATTCTCCGATGGCTGCCCGCTAATCCTTATATATGGATAATATTTCGGGCTTGGATAGGATAAGAGCTCTCTTAAACATTATGTGCAATAGGCATCTTGGTCTGAACTTATGCATTATCAACTCGAGAAGTCTCCGCAATAAGATCGACGAATTTCGGTACGTAATCTCTGGCTCAGACACACATGTTGTCATGATTAGCGAGACATGGTTGAATGAATCGATTCCATCCTCATTTCTCACAATCCCGGGTTTTAACCTATTTCGTAACGACCGAATCGGCCGTATGGGAGGCGGTGTAGCTATTTATGTTAGAAATTGGCTTAGAGCTAAACAAATTTCCTCCTCTAGAAATTTGCCTCTTGAGTTTTTGTGTGTCGAGGTTGCGGCAGGTCACGAAAAATGTGTCATCTCGTCAGTTTATTGTCCTCCTAACCTATTTAATAGCGATAATGTTCATGAATTCGAGAGCTCAATATCATACATAACTCAACGCTACGAAAACGTGATAGTGGGCGGAGATTTTAATGTTAATCTACTTCGTCGTGATGCCTCGTCAGGTCAGCTTTCACATCTTCTTCAATCGCTTCACCTCAACACTGTTAATGCCTTCCCGACTTATTTCAACACTGCTAATCCTTCGATCCTCGACTTGGTTCTCGTCACCGATAGAGATAAAGTCAACTTACAAGATCAAATCATCCCTTTTAGTACTATTGACCATGATATTTTGTTCCTTAACTACAACTTCACATTGGATTCTAGTCTTGCTCGCAATAGTTTCACATACCGTGATTACAAACATATCGATGAAAACGCGCTATATCATGAGTGCCAGCAGCTGCCGTGGAGCACTGTATTTAATAGTACATCTGTTGATGACCAAGTTACTATCCTCAGCTCTCTCATTATGTACTTATTTGAAAATTATGTTCCCTTAAAAACGATGAACGTGTCTACCAATGGATGCCCATGGTTTTCGCGTAGCGTACGGTCTTTAATTGCAGAGCGTGAGTTTCTGTATCAGCGACATAGGCGCATCAGATCTGACGCATCTCGGATGCTATATACAGCTGCGCGTAACAGAGCTAATACTGCCATTCGGTCTGCCAAGCGGCAATTCTATAGCACGAAGCTCAATTCGAGGCTTCAGCCAAAGGAGTTGTGGCGTAATCTACGCCAATCTGGAGTGTATGGCAAGGATAAAGCGGATTCCAATTTCGATCCTGATGAACTCAATGTTCACTTCACTTCCACTAGTAGAACTTCGTCTCATTTACAGCCCCCGCCCTCGAACCTCATTAGCAACCTGGACAGTGCACGGGCACTCGGCCATATTACCAGCACATTCTCCTTCCGTGGGGTCGAAATCGATGAACTCGTTTCCTCCATATTTTCCATCAAATCCGAATCTATTGGCCCAGATAGCGTATCACCACGTTTTCTTAAAATATTGTTGCCCTTTATTAGTCAGTACCTTCTCCATATCGTCAACAGTTGCCTCACGTCTTGCTGTTTCCCCAGTAGCTGGAAGTCAGCTATAGTCCTACCTATACCCAAAAAATCATCTCCAGAATCTCCCGAAGATTTTCGGCCAATAAGCATATTATGCTTTCTGTCGAAGGTACTAGAGAGGCTTATGTACAGGCAAATACTTGAGTACGTGGAGACCAATAATCTTCTAACACGTTGGCAATCTGGTTTTCGTGCGTCGCACAGCTGTGAGTCCGCAGTTTTAAAAGTAACCTCTGACATCCGAACCGCTATGGATAGGGAAAATTTCGTTGTTCTGGCACTACTAGATTTCTCGAAGGCATTCGACAGTGTAGACCATTCCATCCTCCGGCAAAAACTATACAATTCTTTTAGTTTCAGCGCATCTGCAATTGCTATGATTGATAGCTTTTTGATGGGGCGTAGTCAGTGTGTGAGGGTCAAAAATTTGGTTTCAAGTAGTTTACCCTTGCTGTGTGGAGTGCCACAAGGATCTACCTTAGGTCCATTGCTCTTTAGTTTATACATCAACGACTTGCCCAATGTTACGCTAGATGTGAGCATCCACCTATACGCAGATGACGTTCAACTCTACATAAGTCGTCCTATTGGACTTGTCGAGGACTGCATAGCACGCTTAAACGACGACTTGGAAAGAGTCCACTCCTGGGCGTTAAACAACAGACTGCTATTAAATCCCCATAAATCGCAATGCATCACCTTCTATAACAATAACGAAGTATTATCGGAAGTCCCTCCCGTGATCTTGAATGGGTACTCGTTACCTATTTTAAGCAAAGTCACCAATCTAGCAATTGTATTAAATCAGGATATGAAGTGCTGCGATTACATCAGTTTTACTCTCAGCAAGATATATTCAGGATTACGGCGGCTATGGCTTTCGGCCCACATCTTATCGAGAGGTATGAGATCTAAGCTCGTAAAGACGCTTATTCTACCTCATTTCACTTTTGGCAGCATCATCTATCCTAAGTTGGATAGTCTCTGCGCTCGCAAGTTAGAGGTTGCATTCCACGATTGTATACGTTTTATATTTGGATTGAGGAGATTCGACCATGTTTCGTTCTTCAGGTCTAGCCTGTTGGGCTGCTCTCTTTCCAGCTACTTAAAGCATAGGGCCTTAATCTTTCTATATGTCTTGCTACAGACTAATAAGCCGCGTTATCTTAGAGAATTTTTCCAATTCACCACGTCTCAAAGAGGTCGGAATCTAATAATGCCTCGCTTCAATAGGTCAGTAATGGAGTGTTCTTATCCTATTCAAATAACTCGATTATGGAATGCTCTTCCTCATGTAGCTCAGACGGCGAGCAGTATCGGGGATTTCAGAAGGCTCATTAAGGCACGCGCGCATTAACTCTTTTGTTTTGTTAAATTTTTTACCATGGTTCTCCACAATTGAGGCTACAGAATAATTTAATATTATTAGTTAAACATTTTCAACATTATAGATTTTTTTTCTTTTCTCTTATCTTTATTTTTTTATTTTGTCTTGTTTTTCTCTCTTTCTGGTTTGGGATATAGTTTAAGTAGTTTAGCAAATGTCAAATTATCTAGCTCCATCAATCTAATTGTACTCTAAAAGATTATACAATCTTGTGTACGCAATCCTGAAATATATGTTTATTATTATTATTATTATTATTTTTCGAAAATGATGCTGGGTCAACAGTTACGGTGAATGGATTGCGCTATTGACAGATGATTAATGATTTTTTATGGCCGGAATTGGATGGTATTGATCTGGACAAAGTTTCCGGACCGTGTTATCTCTCGAAGAGGTGATCACAATTGGCCACCGAGATCTTGTGACTTAACACCTTGCGACTTCTTCCTTTGGGGCCACGTGAAAGAGAGGGTCTACGCCAACAGCCCAGCGTCGATTCAAGACCTCAAAGATGGAATTCGTGAGGCTATCGAGGACATAGGGCAGCCACTTTGCGATTTGGTTATGGAAAATTTCATATGGTCCTGTAGGCGTGGTCGTGGTGGTCATTTGGCTGATGTTATTTTCAACGGCATTCCTATCTCTTTATAATAAAATAAAGATTTGATCATTTATCTCAAAAAATGGCAGTTTTCTTTGAATATCAAAATAACACCTCTTATTGGAAAACCCTTTATCTTTAAAAAAAAAAATATAGCAGCACTGAACAACAAATTTTTTTTCCTAATAATATTTTTTTTTTTTCAAAATTTTAATTTTGAGGCTATAATATAATATATAATAGAAAAAAAGTGCTAGAAGTCTCTCTCGTGAATAATACTATTTTTTTGAAAAAAAAAACAAAAAAATATTATTATTAACAAGATAATTTTTTCGTCCATATTTTTTGTAAGAAATATAAAGCATTGAGCTTCATTTGGCATTGGTGAGCTATTTTGGTATTCTCTACAAACCGTAAAAGTTTCATCCAAATCGGAGATGGTCGAGTCCAAAACAAGACCTTTATGATTGTTTTCGTGTGGGATGGCTATATGCATATATACATAAGTATGTGTTCTTTTATCACATATATTTTAACAGTCAACCTCAATAAAGTTGAAATCGATTTCATCGAAGTACTCTAACCGACTGAATGTCTAGTTTATATAGAGCTACTGAGATTGGATGAATTTGAATTAGAGCGCGATAGTACCTTTCAACGAATTTTATTAATACTTCTCCTTCCTTCCCTAAAAAGTTCTCGTGTGGGTCGGCCCTAATATGCTAATATACATATGTAATATGAGAAGCAGAAATTCTGAATTTACAGAAAAACACCGTCTCGAAAGATCGTTTAGTATAGAAAGCAAAGTCATTCATTCATTATCTAAATCAAACAAAAATTCAATGCCATTGATTCAATCAAACCCATCATTTTCTCACGAAAAATGATCATGCTTCTGTATTTATCTTTCATTAATTCATAAGCAAAGATGAATTTTTTTAAATGTCGAATGAATTACTTATGTATTTGTTACGACATTTAATTGTCCAGATATTGAGATATTTAAAGTCTAGATACCAAACCCAATGTTTTATTAAACATAGTGGACCTATGAAGAAAAATTATACTTTGTATTCATAATTTATATAGAATTATGTTTATTACACGTGTTCGAGTTGCGTGAAAAATAAATTTTGTATTTTCGACTAGAAAAATACCTAAATACTAGAGCGGAGTTGTCAGAAGAAAAACGAAGGAATTTCAAAATGACAGAATAAGAAACATCCGAAAATTGAAAGTTTCTTCAAGGATAACTCTGTATCTAAAATTGATAACACCGATTCTACGGATTTGGGTGAAAATAGCTGAACGAATACGAACAGTATTCACAAGGTGTAGGAAGAACTCCAATTCAAAAAAATGAGGAATTCGTCAGATTCGTTAAATAAATGTACAGATTCAGCTGTTGAGGTGGCTATCGCAGAGTCAAGCTTCCAGAGTGATAATAACTCAAACCCAACTATAGCCGACGATACATTAGTATGATGTGCAAGTACACCATTTCCTACTGACCAAGCAAATTTCCAAGATCTCTTAACCACAATCATTAGATGGTTTATCATTTCGCACGGACCTTGTCAACTGATTGGACTTTTTCCAAGAGATCATAAAAATAAAATCTTGAATGTATGACATTACATAACAAAACTATCAAAAAATGTATCACGTATCTGAGAAATTAGCTATGATATTCCTTTAACTTAAATGTAGCTTACTGTGAGCCTTGTTGATTATTGGCAGATAAACCAAAAGTCAAAATTTCGAAATTTGTGTGGATAAACGGATATAATGATTGTCAACACCTAAGTTAGGGTATTAAAAGACATAAACATTTACAAGTTCATGTCGATGCTTGTCATAACGTGCGTGAGTGAAAAAGTAAAAGAGTACACGACAAAGATCTTGAGCAGGATATCTTCAACGAGAGTAGTTACTGGTCCAAAGTGATCGAGAGAATCATGAAAGTGGCTCTAAATTTAGCTATTTACTCTTGAAAATAAGAATGCGAATTCAGGAATTTTCTTAAACATCGTCAAACTCTTACCAAAATATGATTCACTTCTCAGTGAGCTTTTAGTACACGGCACTAAAAAATAATATATTTCAGTCCTAAAGCCTAGTACTAAGGTCGCCGCTAAACTAAATTTTAGCGGGTCTCCAAAATCGGGCCGTTCTTTAGCAGCTAAATTATGACAGCGGAGACTCACTGAAAAGATATATTAAAAACAAGAAGAAGAAGAATTTTGCAATTTGTTTACGGAAATACAACGCGCGGTGATAATATTTCTAAAAACAGGTAGGTAAAATTATTTGGAAATACCTATTAAAAATATAAACATAATATGCATAATGTATACAATAAAAAAAAATTAACAATTGATATTGAAAATACGGCCACCAAAAGAAATCTAATTCATACGTACTTACAGCAAAGATGTACAAAACTACGTGAACTACAAAAATCCGATCAATAAATTTATTAAATATCAGAACTCTGAAAATAATTATTTTTAGCGTGCTAAAGAACGGCCCGGGCGGATAAATTCAAGCTAAATTTTTTGGAGACTTACTGGTGGTGCCATCTATAATCAAAACCCAAAAGCAAATTTAGCGCGTTGACCTTAGTACCGCTTTCGCTAAAATTCAAGATAAATTTTCGCCAATATCTTTTAGCTTGCTAAATTTTCATACAAAATTTAGCTTAGCGCGGACCTTAGTACTAGGCTTAAGATACAAAATGGTAATTATAGAACTTCTGGGAAACAAAGTGAAGAATAATTTAATAAGTGAATAATGGCTCTCCGGGTTTCTCAATCATAATTGACAGTACACAAGGCATATATAAAATTGACCAGGTCAGCATAATGGTTCGATTCGTAAAGCTATCAAAAGAAGATGAAACTATTTCCGGAAATTGAAATTAAAGAAGTTTTCTTAAGTCTGATAACAACATACGATCAAAAAGTAGAAACACTAGAAACTTCTAAATTTTAAAATTCTGGAAAAAATGATTTAAGTCTAAATAAATTTCGCGATCAGGCATACGATGGTGCCGCTAATATGAGTGGCGCTACAACGGTTTATAAGCACGGATTCTTAAAAATCAACTTACAGCCGCATATATTCACTGTTCTGCCCACAGCCTGAATTTGGTTATTAATGATGCGGTAATTTCAGTTTTGGAAGTAAACAAATTTTATGACTGAAACTGTTTACATATTTTGAGACATAACATTAAGACTTGGGCCTTATTAAAGTCTGTCCTCGAAAGTGAAAATCATACAAAGCGTTTGTATCCTATCGATGGTCTTCGGATATTTTCCTTGTGTTTTTCCTTTAAAAATATCTTAAAAGCGCTGATTAAAATTATTCTCGTGTTAGAAAACGCAGCCGACAGAAATGTCGCAATAAAATAAAAAATAAAACGGAAAGTTTTGAAACTGTTATTCATATTGTGATCTTAAATATCTTAGATATCGTATCTCAATTGCCCAAATCCCGAAGTTTGGTTTGCAAAAAGCATGTGATCGTTTGAAAAATACTTGCAATAAAATATCAGCATTGCGAAGTGATTTGCATTTAGTTAGAACAGCTGCTGCAAGCCTGACAGAGTCGTGGAAGATATAAGTTAAGGCTGGGTCTATGTCATAATTGGGACAACTCGGTGCACAGTTAGCAAGATGGGGCGGAGCGTTAAATTTTTTGAATAAATCGCAAATTGATTAATGGAATATTTATTTAAACACCTAAGGCAACATATTAACGTTTTCTAATTTTTAAATTTGTCCCCCAATTTTTATTGAAAATGATTTAAAAATGAAAATTCAGTGATTTTTTTTTTTAATTTCTCTGGTTTGCGGAGCGGGGCTGCCACAAATTTGAACTAAATTAAATAAATTTTTAACATAAGCTTTTTGAAGTTAATAAGCAGAAAATAACGGTTTCCGATTTTTAAAGTTCTACTTATATCTACGACAATTCGACGCAATAATTTGTTTTACCTGCATTTTACCCAGTAAGAAAGCAATCTATTGCATCAAATTTTCACGAAAATAAGTAGAATTTTAAAAATCGAAACACGTTATTTTCTGCTTATTAACTTCAATGAGCTTATGTTAAAAATTTATTTAATTTAGTTCAAATTTGTGGCAGCCCCGCTCCGCAAACCAGAGGAATTAAAAAAAAAATCACTAAATTTTCATTTTTAAATCATTTTCAATAAAACTTGGGGGACAAATTTAAAAATTAGAAAACGTTAATATGTTGCCTTAGGTGTTTAAATAAATATTCTATTAATTAACTTGCGATTTATTCAAAAATCTTAACACCCCGCCCATCTTGCTAACTGTGCACCGAGTTGTCCCAATTATGACATAGACCCAGCCTTAAATACGAAAATAAGAGAGCTCGTAAAATAAGAAAGAAATTTGACGAACTTTGCAGCGATGAATAATTAACAAATGCCAGTGCGGAACGGTCATTTTCTAAACTGAAAATAATAAAAAAATATTTAAGAAGCACAATGGCCCAATCAAGGCTGACAAGCCTTGCTATACTTTTCATTGAAAGTAAAGAACCACAAGAAATGGATATCGGAATTATAACTGTAACTTTTGCTTCCCTAAAGCGCGAAATCTGAATTTGCGTTGAACAATAAAATGTATCAATTAAATTTTAATTTTGATTCTATTTAATTCTGTAGAATAATTAAAAAGTTGAAATAAATATTCAAGGAACATGAAACGATCTTGCTTCATTGGGTGTCTTTGTCTGCAAATAATTTTTTTTCTCTCTGGAGCGTGGGCCCCTTGAATTTCATGGGCCCGTGTTCTGCGCGCACCCAAAACCGCCGGTAGTTACACCAATGTCTCTGGTACTAGTCAAAATGGCATCATCCTGAGGGTATTTCGTCTTCAGTTCTGCTTGATGTATCTTCTTCATCTTTTGTAACATCTTTATCTTTGGTACTAATAGCATCATCTTCATCGTTAACATTTTTTTTTTGTTTTTGCCCGGTTTGTTTGGAATTTAAGGATTTCACTTATGTTCAAATTCATTTTTCAGTTAACTTACGTACTAGGTGTTTCTCTTATTTTACCTGTTTTAACGACTCTTTAGCTTTGTGCTCCTTGCAGCATAATGTAACATTATAATAATTCAATTTCTATATGGTCATCTTCAACTTCTGTATTTCCTTCACGGTCGTCAAATTCAAGATCAATATAAGAACGCATCAGATCAACTGATGAGGATGTATTCCTTGGACCCTCATTTTCTCCTACTTTTTCGACAACGTACCTATCATTAGCTTTAACTTTTACTACTTGATATGGACCTAAATATTTCAGACGGATCTTGAGTACTGTGATAAATTGTGTGCGTCGTACCAGATCGTCGATCCTGTAGAACGAAGGTGGTCTTCGATGACTACATATTTAATACCTTACGACTTTCCTCCTGTACCTTCGCTATCTATTTTGCTGCGTTTTGTCTGTTTGTGGCCTCTTTCATCTTTGAAAACGCAAATTAACTCCCCTTGTACCATTTCAGCTAGGGCAGCATCTTCAGGATTTTTTATTTTTATGCCTATTAACAGTTCAAATGGCGTAGTTGCTATGCTTCGTTGATACGTGCTATTTATCATTCGTTGGACTCGTTGCTCGTCTGCTTGTATCATTCTGCTTCGGTTTCGACTGACAATTCGTTCCGCTGCTTATGCAAATTTGTAGTTACCGACACTTAAGCTGAACCAATAAATTAATGATTTGCAATTTACCTCTTTTGGCTTTGATTCCAGGTGTAGTTTACACTTTACTTGAAACTCTCAATCACCGCTTTTAATCATAATGAGAAAAATATTTCTTTACCTCGAATTATTTTCTCTCTTAATTTCTTGTATTGTACTGTCACTTCTTTTTCCAATCAATTTATGCAGCAAGACTGCTTTTAAATTGCTTCCACCACGGCAGGCTTTTTACCTCAATTTTTATCCAGCTCCGTCCTGGAATTAATTTGATAATCCGAATCTCGGATGAGCCCCCAAAATTTGTTAGTTAATTACTAGGATGGGATTGGATGAATTTTAATTAGAACGCTATAGTAATTTTCAACGAGTATGTATATCCATGATTCATTTACTAGTTTTTTTCTTTAAACTCCTACAATATTATATAAAAAACAAAAATACTAATTTGTAGAGCGTCATAACCCATTATTTGAAACATTTGAATCCTTTCGTTTCTTTTGAAATGAATTACGTTCTGTAGGACGTACAAATTTAGTTCTTCCACATTTTTTTACTTATTATAGGCCTGATTGTACAATACATACATATAATTGATAATTTTTTCCAGCAGGATCATGGTCTGCAACATCTAATACTCTCTGTAAACAAATTCTTTTTTTAGAATAAGGTTCATAATCATATTCGCAATCTAAAATATTCTTTACGAACTTTTCTAAATCTACTTTAGTGAGAAAATTGTGACAGGCCACGTGTAAAAAATTATGTAAGTATCTAAAATTACTAATTTTAGTTATAGGTAAAAAACATGAATTAAAATCCTACTAAAAAGTTTTTTAGATTATTTAATTTAGTATCAGATTTTATGGTTATTTTATAATAAATAAAATATACAAAAAGTATAAAACTGTTTATGCACAAAAACAAAATTTTCTTTGTAATATTTTTTCCTGTTTGTGAGTTTATATCATAAATTATACAAAACACATTGAATAAGTACCTAAACAGATTCAAATAACGTGAAAATTCTGCGACGCTCGCCGGTTACCACTTAAGAGGAGTCAGTACTCAGCAAAAATTTCAATTTAGATGCCAGCGAGCCTGTAGGCAATAAAACTTACTATATGTAGGTTTGTGTCCTGAAAGTATGAAAATACATATAAATTTAGCCTAGACCTAGACCACAATTCACATTAGAGATATCTAGCGTAAAAGACAGATACCCAACATGCGACAATTTAAGACGAAAATGAAAATTTGCAGTTCAAAGAAATTGAAAATTTTTAAAGAGAATTAACTCTCCTAAATTTTATTTTGCACATAGTTGTTAAATATGCTGTTTTGCTTTATATTTCTAAAACTTTCAACGAAATATTGCAATTTCTCGTCGGTGAAATATCGAGAGAAAAAACAAGTACTATTAGAGTTAAACAATTAAAAAATGCGCCACTAAAAATGAAAAAAACTCGACGTTATTTGCTAGATCTAGGCTTTATCTCTCTAAAATAGTCACAACATAAAGAAATGAGAAGATTACCTACTAAGAGGAATTTGATTTGAAAACAATCAATTTTTACCTTTTTTTACAAGTTTCCGAGCTAATATCTCCATTCCAATGCATTTTTTTTATTTTTCTCGACGTTATTTACTAGACCTCTTCGTTATCTTTAATTTAAGATATAAATCATTATTCGCTACAAATAGTTTGCTAGAAATTCGCATTGAAAAATGTATGAAACTTGCAAATCTTGGTACTGACTCCTCTTAAATGATATTTCTCTCCTATATTAGTATATTCGCGAATTTCTATGCTCTTTTATGACCAGACCAGACCAGTTACTCAAACAAAGTATATTTTTGTATTGTATGCAGTACTGCCAGATTTTATTTTAATATTTCCGTACTAGCTAAAATTGCCCATTCTTAGAACAGGATTCTCTCTTAAGTGTAAATTTTTTTTTTTTATATTTTTAATATATTTCAGTAATTTTAATTTTCTTTTATTTTAACTTTTTTTTTTTAAATATTTTTAATTTCTTTATTTATTTTTTATTTTTTAAATATATTTTTCGTTAAAAAAAATCATACTGGGATTTGAATTCGTTAAAGACAGTCTGGGCTTTTCTTAAGTTTTTTTTTTATATTTTTGTCATTAAAAAACAACATGCTGGAATTCATCCGATTCTGGACTTTTCTATATAGGGGAGAGGGGGTTGAAATAATCCCTCGATTTTTAAGTTCGCCTTTTGTGCAAAATAAATGTAATATTGGCAACAGACGAAGCACTATACGAAGCGGTTAATCATAGACAATGATCGGAAACACGATTCAGTTCGAATCCGACAAGTGACAAGTGAACTTGGGTTTTTTACATTCATGATATTAGGCAAGGTATTTGGATTGTTCTGTACTTTTCCAAATGACGTGATTGACCGATCTTTTCCTTACCATATTTTCTTTAGGAAAAGTTACTGAGTTGATTTGTGGTATTCGTTTTCAGTTAATATATGCAACTAAATTTATAATTAACAAAATGTGATGCATATCATTTTGGGGTAAAACGATCCCGATTTGAGAAGGGGATCATTTTACCCCTTAGTTTTTCATTTATGAGCATTACTCTGAAGTTCCCTTAGAATTAGCCAGAGTTCAGAGGAAGATTAAGTTTCAAAAACGTTTTATCTTGATATTATAATGTCAGAATATCATTTTTAAGTTGTTTGTAGAAGGGATCATTTTACCCCCAACTTGTGGGTAAAATTCTCCCTTTGTTTTTTTTTTTAATTTTTTAAAATTTTTAATAAGTGAATAAATATTTTTTTTTTCAAAAAAGTGGTGTATTGTTAAGAGAAATGATTCTTTTAGAAGTTTATTAAAAATAAAATTAAAAAAACTGTTTTCCTATTTTGAAGTTGTTGTTTTTTTTTAGAGGGATCATTTTACACCCTCTCCCCTATATTTAATAAAATTACCCTGAAATTCGGAAATTTCTAAAAACTTTGTTAATCATTCAGGACTCCGCTTCTTTTATATTCATCTGTAAGCTTGAACTCATACTTTTTGACATTTGAACCACATTTAAAATTTAAAGGTCTTCATAAAATGTTATCTACTAAATATAACGTTCCGTCCTTTACTGAGATCATTATTTGTGGTCCAGTATGTGCATTAGCCTCTATTATTTGCATATTTATTTTATCTATAGTTAGACCTGAGGCAAATCATACCTTGACTTGAACTACAGTTTCTTTTCTCACGCACAACTTTAAATTGCTTATTCTAGCTTCAGAGTAGTTTTACATATTTATTTTCGAAATAAAGTACCAAGTAAATAATGCAAAGCAAACTCACCTACTTGCCTACATTGCAGGCACTTAAAGAAGACAAACTCCATCAATTTTTTGACTTTTTCGTGGCTTTGAAGAAAATTATCAAAGTCTTAGTTCTGCTTTTTTTTTTCAATCTATCTACCGTTGCGCTTTTATTAGAACTATTTTAAAATTATTCCGAATTTGATCTGACAGCTAACATTTATGTTAACACCTTGAAGCGAACACATTTAATAACTTAAACTCAATTAAAAAAAACACGCACACACACACACACACGCACACACTAATTCAATTCATTTCCTAAAGATCTCAAAAATTGTTTGGTTTTATATAACTCAAAAAGATTGCTTTCAAATTTGTTTCACCTTTAATAAGACTTTAAGCTTATACAAACATACATATATACAGCCATACAGATTTACAGATTTACTCATTACTAATACAACGGTGGCATTTAAATTTGATATTTTAATTTGTTACGCCAGTATATATGTATATTGGTTTACTTCAAAGAGGAAGAAATAAAAAAAATGAACTGAGATATCAAAGAGATTATAAATTACCCTTTGGAAATTACGATTTCATTATTATAAACGTGTCAAAAAGTTTTCTCATTTCAAGAGAAATTTTTCATTTCCAAAGTTAGAACAGTACTGTTTTGGTATGATGTGGTATATACATGGTGCCTGCCTCGAACGAAATAGCTCATTTTTAGCATGGAATGTTTGCACTATAGGATGTATATTTTTTATATAGTCTCAAAAACGTGATACACTGGAATTTTTCGGGACCACAAATGATGCTTGAAATTGGACATTCATCAATTTTGGACCTTCTATTGTAAGATTGTTGAAAAGTTTTATTGTATTCTTCCAAAAAGTCCTACAGAAAATGACTAAAACGAGTCTATTTTATAACAAAATTTGCATATGACTTCATTTTTCCAATCTTGGCAGTAACTTTAAGGACCCTGTGCCTAATTTTGTGAATCAGTCTATTTAAGATATTGAGTGCGGAAAAACAGTTGCTAGCTGTGTGAAGTTTTAGTAGGGATTAATTGTTATAATGCCTCACAGCAATATACTCCAAAGGTCTAAGATCGATTTGAGCAATACCTTAGAAAACATCTGGAACTAAAGCTGCTGTCCCCAAAATTTTCTAGTTGGAAACATCTGAAACTTTTACCAATAAACATAAAAAGCAGAAATTGTGTGTTTCAACCCTAGGCAGGAGCTGCTCGATTTAGTCAATTCTTGAGCATAAGATTTTATGTAATTACTGTCAAAGCACTTTCAAATAGCATCTAATCTAAATATACTAGCAATATCGGGACTTTTGTATGGCAAACCAACGAAGAAGTCGCCGGACTTACATTACAGCCCGAGAAAGACTAAATAGGACGTCAAGAGGCAGGAGTATATCAGACTGGACTGAAATGTGGCTATATTACAGCCGAATAAGAACAGGACAGCAAAAAACCATACCAGTCAAAATTCTGACATTGCTAAACATATAACTTGCTTTGCTAGCCAGACTTTCTCGAAGGTAACTATATTTCGAAAAACATGTAAAAGATACAATTCTAAATTATCTACAAATTTTTTTTGCAATGGAATACATTTTCTAAAATGTAGTATTCGCTGTTTTCAATGGATAAATAGACCAAAATGAAGTGAAAGAAGGACCATAGTAAGGGAACAAATACGCCAAATATGTAGTTATCCAATAATGTTAAGGTCCATATATGAGAAAAGCGCGATTAATTTGCTGAATAAAATGTCAAAATTTTGGCGAAATATTCTAAAATTTTGGCGAAATATTCTAAAATTTTCTTTTCTTTTCTTTCATTTTCCCAGACCGACACTGGAAATACTGACATAATATGTTTAAAAAGCGTTTATTTTTATGTAAACTTAAGAAAACGCCTATCGTCTTATAGTGGAGTCAAAAAGTGCACTTTATTGCCATTTTGTTACCCAATTTGTTTTTTTTTTTGCTTTTTTTTTTTTTTAAGTCTATAGATATATTGAAAGATTACCTTTTTTAGAATAATACAAGTTCAATCATCATTCTTCTGTAATTTTATAAAACTTAACTTTGGAAATAGATTCCCAACCTCTATACATCTTCTTCTAAAAGTGAAGCATTCTGGTAGCCTGGTAATAGCAAAACTTCCTCCGGTAGGATCTGAGAAATCCTTGGCTGGAAGGAACACATCCTGGAGATTAACAATCCGATTATACAGGGTATCCCGTCGAGATGGTAAAACATTTTAAGGGTCGAAAATACAGCATATTTTCGATCGAAAATTTTCTATAAAATTTTTTCGAGTTCGCACTATTTTCGAAGTTATAAGCGATTTTCGATTTTTTTCGAAATTTTGAACCTTATAAGTCACCTACCTTTTTGACTGTAACTCAGTTCAGACTATTCACAGGACGACCATTTTTATTGTATTTTATTCGTATCATTATAGGCTCTCATTCAGTGTAACTCGGTTTTGAAAACGTTCACACATAATGGAAAAATTGACGATTTATTGCCTAAACATTTTTTTCGTCAGATAATTGATCTGTTTTCAAAGTCATAATGAAAAGTAGCCATGCCAACAGATGATCAGGTTCTCATAGAAAACATCCCTCATTTATTACATTTATAAAAGTCTAACACGATTAGTCCACTTTAAGTGTTGCCAAAGCTACAATCAAAACTTGCCTGCAACATACCTCTCATAACTTGAGTAAAATTAATTCGAATTGCAAGAAATCTTTTAAGGATAGAAGAAACAATGTACCTGGAGCAAAAACTCTCACGATTCTTTAATTGCAGTAAACAAAACTTATTTCTGAAACTGTTGGCAATTTATTTGCAATCATAGATCCTAAAAGGTATTTACCAAACCAATATTAC
This sequence comes from Dioctria rufipes, assembly GCA_963924295.1. NCBI lineage: Eukaryota > Metazoa > Arthropoda > Insecta > Diptera > Asilidae > Dioctria > Dioctria rufipes. The sequence continues at coordinate 215,005,744 of OZ002741.1, forward strand.
CTGCGACTTGCTGAATTAACAGCTTATAAAAATAGCATTGTCTGAAAGGGATGATAATGAAAAGACAAGACGGAGTTGTAATTCAAGTTCTGTTTGCACTACGTGCAATAAAATTTTTGGTTCCAATTGGAGGTAACAAAATTTTCATAACGTGATAAAATGTTGGAAAGAGGTATAAATAATCTTTTTCAGGAAGGTCAATATTATTTATATGAGAATACTACTCAAAGGCGAATGATTTACTTACTACTTAAGGATGGCGAGTTTAAGATTTTCAAATACGTAGTTAGCGGAAATGCACTTCGGAAGTACTTAACATCGTGGAAAAGGAGTCGGGTATCAGCATCAGGCAAATATCTAGAAGAACTGGAATCCTCCATACAATGGTAATACCTACATAAATAATTTTATAAATATACAGTAGTGCTTACTTTTGTAACTTGTCTTATTCATTAGGTTCATCGAGAACTTCGACAAGAACACTTGCAACCGTATCATTACCAGCGTTTGCAAGTTCTAAGTCTGAGAGACTTTGAGTCTCGAATGTTATTTTCGCGGTGGGTATTATTACAGCACAGGGTTTCAATAGCTAAATTTTTATGAACAGACGAGGCCATACTTACCAGGGATGGAGCGGTAAATTTTCATAATGTTCATTACTGGTCATCATCTAATCCACATGCAACAAGAAGGACCAATTTTTAGAGGAGATTTAGCGTGAACATCTGGGCCGGCATAATAGGAAATATGTTAATTGGATCCTTTGAGCTACCAGCCAGATTATCCTAGGAGAATTATTTATTATTTTTTGATAAAAATCTACCAGATCTATTTTCTATCTCAGTGAGATGAAGAATGCTGTTTCAACATAACGGCGCCCACTCATTCAACCAGACAAGTAAAAGGATACTTAAATGAATCCTTTCCCAATAGATGGACAGGTCGCGGTAGTCCTATTACTTAGCCTGTGAGATTATCGGATCTAGCACCTTTGGATTCTTATTTTCGGGGACGCATAAAAACATTAGTGTATGAAAGTGAAATAATATCACGCGAAATGCTACTGGAAAGAATTTACCACACTGCAGAAATTGTTAGAAGAGAACTGAGGATAACAAGAATTAAAGGATCTTTAATACGAAGGGCACATATATGTATCAATCAAAATGGAGAGAATTCTGAATAGCTTTTAAAATAAATTCGAACGAAAAAATTTAATTTGTTTGGTTCTCCACCCTATGGTTGAGTTTTTACTTTCAATGAATTACCTGGATTTTATTAAATTCAAAATAAGTTCACTTTTGTTACCGTTTTCAAATCTTCTTCATCATATTCCCACTTCACTAAAGGTGTCAGTAGATGTACTCGCAGGTAAGATCAACATTGGTTCAGTAAATTCTGTTTAGGATTTATGATAGAAAATAAACTGCCAACAGGCTCAGAAAGGAATTTTGTTTATTGCAATTAAAGAATCGTGAGAGTTTATGCTCCAGGTACATTGTTTCTTCCATCCTTAAAAGATTTCTTGCAATTCGAATTAATTTTGCTCAAGTATGTTTATGAAGAACTAATAAATAATGGAAGAAAATTAAATTATGCGAGAAAATAATTTGGTGTACAATAAAAAATAATTGTAAATACAAAAGTTTGAAGACGATAGAGAAATAATGGCAGGAATTGGCAAAGGAATTAAAATTAAATAACATAATTTAAGTATTTTATATTTATGATAGTTAGTTTTTTAGTACCAGTAGTAAAAAAAAAAGGAAATCTTTAAACGATGCGTCTTACTGAGTAGATTTAAAGAGGAAAAACTAGCGCTCGTTTCAGCGTATAAAAACTTTACGATAATGTTGTGCCGTCACTACGTATCATTAGAAGATTTCATTTCTTTGCAAATAAAAGTTTTAGATTTAATTAAAAACAAGTAAAAAAGGTAAAATTGATGTGAGACTAGTTCTTATGATACGCTAGATGAATGCCCATATGAAATTTTGTATTTGAGCTATTTTGATTTTTGCAGTTGTTTTTCGCATATATTTTTAGAACGGCTCGTCGGACAGAAAAAATGATTATAACCAATTTCATAGGATTTCATATTCTGAAGAAAGTTTTGGTACAATAAAAATGTCTGGTACTGACCCTTTTTCACAGTATCCGTAAAAAAGCCCTAACTTTTTATATGGCAACACTGAGAAGGGGTTGCCCGATTTATTCCATTATTTAAACTTAATTTGCTATTACTATGGAAAACACAATTTCAGCTCTCTACATTGACGCCTTCTCAGGCAGTGTACCAATATATTGTGGAAAACGAAATTTTTGTATGGCAACCCGACGAAGGAGGTAGCCGATTTGTCTAATTTTCGAACTTAATTTTATTTTTATTTTTTAAATCCACGTACTAAATTTCAGCTGCGCTCGCTGCTAAGTACACGCATTCTGGAGTTATTGTGCAAAAGTCCGTATGCAAAATTTCAGCATTGTAAGTAAACGCGTTCTCAAATTATCGTACAGACGGACAGACAGACAGCCAGACAGCCAGACAAACAAACGGACATTCAAAAATCAAAATAACTTTCTAGTACGTAGGTGTATAACCCATTTTGCTCTACCAGCATTATTTTATGCGTTACAAACAAAATAACAAACTTAGTATACATTTAGATTTCATCTAGGATATAAAAAGGAGTATTTACGATTTCCAGGAGTTGTATGAAGTCGTTGAGAGCTCTGTGTGTACTCCAACTTAGTGAATTTCATCAAAATTGGAAAAGTGAGAAGAAAAATGTTGTAAAAAGTTCTAATCCGCTGAAGGAATTCACATTAAGATCACTTGTCGAAGTTAAATTCTCTAAATGATCCAAGAAATTGGAATACAAAACTAATTTCGATGAAGAATTTAAAGGAATTAAATTTCTGAAAAAGAATTTCACCGTGACTTCTTCTGAAAAAGAAACCATTTTAAATCAACTGACTGCACTGATGCCAACTATTCTGGGAAAGCATCGAATCATCGGAAACTTCGGAAGATCATTTGTAAAATTCTAATATTATTAGCAAATATAAATACTGAAAAAATTTTAAATATATTTCAAAATTATGACTTTCTTATTTAGAATACTGCAGGAGACATTACTGTGCTTTTGTATCTTCTTATTACTACTATGCCCACAGTAAAACGCAGTAATGTTTCTTACTGTGCTTATACCTAGAAAACTAAACTGAATAATTCAAAACTTTTATTACAAAAACCTAATATCATGCTGCCTTGTAGGTTATTTTTACGCTTATAGGTGTATTATTTTGTTTAACCCTCCGATAGATCACAGCCCCGCGAGCTGTAAAATGGGGTACAAGGTCTACAGAGGCCTTCAAAAAATATATATACTTAGGTGACATGGATTATAAGTATCCAGGTGTGTTCTATATATATCTGCATGATTTTATAAATTATGAATGCAAAAATTGCAGCAATATTAATCATATTGTAGAACATTGCAACTGGCTAGCGATTTGTTGAGTGTTTGCAGAAATGAGTACCAAGCATTTGATCCATTGTATCCATCCCCGACTTATGGGAATTGTAGTCCAGAATAGCAATTGGTTTTTTGCTTATTTAGATTATCTACCTCACAAATGTAATTGGAGACAGCAATAGTACCCATTTACTCCTTTTAGGCAATATGAACACAATGAAACATTGCCATAGCTGAAACGAATGGTTTGCTTGTGCGTATGGTTCCAACAAACGCAGTTTTTTATCCCATCAATAACGGTACCCCTTCCAACGTTGGAAAAAAATTGTCAGCATATATGGTGCGACTAAGTTATTTTCCAACCAAATCAACTTTTCTGACCTTGAGTTATCTCACACTCTTAGCCTGGCTCCTTTCCACCATAAATAATGCGCTGGAATGGGTAGAAAGACTTCGAGTTACATCGCCACAAATGCCTTAAATTCTTTCAGGGTTAATGCTTTCCATTACTTCTGCTTGGTTTGATTTCATGTAGCTGCTACCTGGTTGACCATTCAATTCAATTCGCGTATGATAATGTGTGCAATGTGTGATCGGTGATCAGAGAAAGAAAGATTGACAGTGGATCATAAATCAAATTGTTCGATGGCCCTGGTTTGTTTTGTTTATAGTCGATAATGTTATAAGAATGCATACGACTACTAGGTGCTTGATCCCTGTACCATTTGATGCTATTCTTGGATATAAATTATGCAGCATCAGGTTCATCCTATGAAAAAGCGCAGCAATGGCAGCAGAAGCTTCTTGATGAAACATATCTGCCTGATCATCATCATTTTCATTGAATTGTTCGTCATCGATTTCAACATTTGCCTTCAACATCGGACACATCATTGCTATATTTTAGTGTATATATAAGGTTGGTGTCGTCATCGCTATTGTCTAAAGGCTCATCATTATCGCTCATTACAGCCTCCATATAAGCCCGACATTTTGCATCGGCCTTACGTTTTTCTTCCGCCGTCAAACATTCTTTATTACTAAGTTCACATCTCAATCATCGTCTACCTTTGTTCTATAGCAATAAGCCAAATACGCAAAATGATAAACCGAAACAAAATAAGTTGACTGTAAAAAATAAAACAAAAATTGTACGCTCGAAAAAATCATATAATAAAACTCAAAGGGGCACAAAAATTGGTATTTATCAGTCAAACGACAATCTCAAAATGGCTGGCAGCTGACTCAAAAATACATACAAAGGTTTCTTCCACTATTTCGCCTCTATTATATACAAGGTTCGTAGTAGGGACCATGTACCTGTGTTTATGTAGAAAATACCTTAAAACCAAAAAAACCAATGCGAGCGAATGCTCGAATAGGACTGAAACTGATTTAAATCTAATCAGCATATCATTTTTATTGAATACATGAGTACAGCGGAATGTTTCTTGCACAAACTACTAAACTCACACAAGTTGTAAAAGATGCTGCGGACCTTCTCACCGATCGGTGGTATAAAAATAAGCCCAAAGAAAGCTTAACGTACGATAAACAAATATTAAAATTGTCCCAGCAAACAATTTGGCGATAGTCCGCAACAGCGAAACTTAAGCGACCCAAACATGAGAGTAAATGCTACAGAGCTAAAAATTATTTATATTATCAAAGCGATATAAAAGCGAAACGAAAGCGAATATAAGATCTATTCTATTTTATTTATCTTCCATAAATACTTGCATGTTCTTGTTTTGTGCCCGAACTTCAGAGAATTTTACCGTTTCAAGATTTTCGGTTCTATTTTTCCATTCTGAATTTTCATTTCAAAAAATGAGAGGCTACATTTATAGGAAACTGGATTAGATACGTGAGTACTTACAAGTGTGGCTTAATATATTATATTCATACGCTATAATCGCTAAGCTAATGATTGAGAAATAATTTCATTTGCCAATCGCTTAAGTTATCGTTACCACAGTAAATTAATATTCATTTTAGATACATTTAAATTCATCACATTTTGTCGAGAAAGAAAGGCGAAGTAAATCCAAAATGATACCACCAATGTGTTACAATGTTCTGTCAATATTTCCTCCCGCTCGAGGTTTCACTTTCATATCTCATTTGAATTCATTAGCGAAATTTAAGTTCCACTTTGTGATATTTTTGCGATTCGCATTGGTCTCGCAGTGTTTGCTGGGCTGTTGTTATGTGTTTTATGAGACATGAAAATTTCACTAAATGTCATTTATCTGGAAAAGTGGAAAAGAACAGTTACTGTGTTTTTACTTAAAGCAGCCGATATGTTCAGCTACGATTTCAATCCTAGTTATTTAGTTTTCTCTTACTACAGATTTCAATCATCGGAGTGCGAGTAGCATAGTCTTAGCAGTGCCTAGATATTAAATTTTGCAGATAGGAACCATTCCAGTTTTCCAATATTCAGATAAAAATAATTTTAAAGAACATTCGATCTCTTTTTATTTCACTTTAGAAAAACCTTTCCAATATTTTTCTACACAAATTTTTACTGTAGATCCCAATTATTTCTAAAACGCCACCAAGGTAGATATTTCGAAAAAAATTTATTCATATCATAAAAGTGAAATGTAATCTCAGAGCCCAACAATGTAATCGGCTCATTAGTCACGGCCCAACAAATTTACAGATTTGAATGCAAAATCACGGGGAAATATATTCTTTGGTCAGTGGTCAAAACACCGAAGGCGGCGGCGGCGGCAGATGCAGGCATGGAACGAGGAGTGTTGTTTCCTTACGAGTTGAATCTTTCGGCGTCAAGAGACCCAAACAAATCTGTGAAGTCTGAAGGGAATAACAAAAGGTGGCCATCTAACCCAGCTAACACCATCCATCCATCCACCCACCCACTCACTCACTCAACCAGCCACTGACGACCGAAGACAGCAGAACACAGAGTACTCGTCGGAACCATAGCAAAGCCATCGTCTCGACCTAATGTTACGCAAAATTTTTATCGATTGATTTCGGCGAGAATATTACGTAAATTGATTTGTTTATGTCATTTCTCGTTTGACAATAAACTCGCACGTATTCTTTCCAGTGCGGAGAGGCTGCTTATTGGCACACTACATGAACTGAAAGTGCGAAGAACCCGGTCGGAGAAGGTGTGTGGGCTGTGGCTGTGGGGTACCCGTGCATACTACTAACGTACTCTGAGGGTAACCTAGTTTACCTACTTGAAGGAATGATTGAATGAAGAAATTAGAAAGAGGAAAGCTGTGCAAAAGCACAAGTGCAGTGATAGATGTTAGAGGCTTTTTAGATCATTCATTCCTCTACGGTAGCAGGCTGCCTATCTAATACAGTTATACGTACCTAGATGGAATAAATAAACCGTGTCTTTTGTTTAAGTCTACTATAGCCTTCTGCTTCGCTTCAGTTCCCCGGGATGTTTGGTTGGATAACTATCCGGGTAACTACCCGGAACAATAACCAGGCAGCTAATCGAGGTCTGGGAAGCTATTGTTAAGTAGGCTATTGGTAACCTTGATGCAAACATCCAATACACTTCTTTTTTAACACAATATTCGCCCTTATATGTAGGCTCACATACATTCACAATAAACTTTTCTTCGCACCGCACACGAAGAGCTCTATGATTTTCTACGATTATATATATATATATATTTTTTTTTTTTATAGATTTACAATCTGCCACAAACACAATATTCTCGGCTGATTTAGAGTTATGATCCACAACATGAAAAAAATAAATAAATTACTAGAAATTTGTCAACTTCTTCATTCACAAACAACCGAGCTTTGTTGCAAGAAAGATAACAAACGGACGAACGATGCTGCGAAACACGTTTTACAAAGGCGACAGCAGCTTTCAGACTGGTTTTACTTTTGTCAGTTTTACAACGATTCATGGGCCAAACATAGCAGAAAGGCACTTTTTGTTAGGTGCCTGAGTCGGGTGGGGGTTGGCGTTCAGCCCTGTGTTCATTCTGTCCGTTCTAAAAGACTGGGGGTAACTAGAAAAAGCTTTTGCCTTATGTAAATAAATACCACGACACGGCACGACACGACACGGAAAGTGAGATTCTAGTGTTTCAAAGCTCGAAAAAGCCGAAGGACTATTAAGGCATCTCATTGCGATTTGAAAATGATTGCTTTTCGCATTGAAAATTTCGCAAGCAAATTAATTATAATTGGAGGTAAAAGGAATCCTTAATTTCGATTAGTGTAAATGCAAATACGAAATGTAAGCTCTATTAGAGTGGTATTAAAATGTTTTTTTTTTGTTTTTTAATTATCGGAAAAATATGGGGAAATAATGCAAAACAAACAACGTCGCTTTTTAATTCAAATCCAAAAAATATATAAATAAAGCCGGGCAAGTGCGAGTGGGACAAATGGTACAAGATTTAATACTACACTATAAAAAATATTTTCCTAAATTCGGTGGCAACAATTTGTGTAACCAAGTTTAGGCATATTTTGTTAATTTGAAGGAGAAGTACATTTTGGACTTACGAGATAGGTAAGTTTCACCTATCTATAGGGAGTTTGAATTAATTTAATTTGAATTAATTTATTGAATTTTCTATCGGGAGAAGGGATATTGTTGTTAGTTAGGTGATATTCAATAAATTAACTAAATTTTATGGAAATTTCCGTAAAATTTAGAGAAATTTTTGTATAAATTAAAGGTTAACAAGTGTTTGAAGTACCTATGATGCGTTTTGAGTAATTTTCTTTCCAAAGGAGCAAGAGAACATTCAATGTACTGTGTTTGATGAGTTATTAAACAAATGTAAATAATACATTATTATATAGTAGATGGGAATAAACATAAAGTATAGTTAGGGCTGCCATCTGTCCAGCATACAAATATGGGAAGTATCCCAAGTTGGTGAGATTTCACGAGAGAAAATGATTACCTATAAAAAAGAGACCTTTGTATTCATAAAAAATTAAAATAAATAAGAAGGATTACAACATTAATAACAATTTGATAAGTTTTACTGGATGTTTTTGCCTCCATGGACTGCAATTAAAAAAATGTTTTTTTTTTTTACAAAACAAAAACATGAAAATTGATGACACAAGATTGATAGATTAGTAGATGAATTTACAAAATTTCAGTCAAAATCTAAGCGATCAGACAAGCTTTTAACGGCAAATAAACTTTGGCTTAATTTTTCTCAAAACATCGAATGCTAATTTGCACACCGTGATATTTAAAATAGTATTTTTTTTGCATACCAGTTAATAATGCCAACAAAGAGAAAGTGTGTTAACAATTTCTCAACGGTGGTGGATCAAAGAAAGAAACTCACTGAATATACAAACTGTTTCGCCACTAATCACAACAAAATTTTATTTGTGTTGATTTTTATAAATTTTTAAGTTAAAGATAAACCGTGAAAGACCTTTGCTCTCTAGTTTCCGGTTTACAGAATATAAAATCTGCAAAATGTTTACACGGCAAGAGACTTTTCTCTCAGATCAAAAAATGAAGTCTCTGAAGACTATAAGAAAAAGTCTCTAGAGACACTTCTCGAAATGTGTATACGAAATTTTTCATTTGGTCTCCTAGAGATCTCCAGAGATCTGTGTTAATTGTGAAGAAAGATATTATTAGACAGAAAAATAAAAAGCTTTAAAAGAACATATGCAAAAATTTTACGGCATAAAAGAATAAAACAACAAAATTGTATGATTTCTTTTTTTTTTTTCAAACATAACCAGACCTCTATTGACGAAATATTTCTTTTCCTTAAAGCCATTACTATTCCAACTTGAAATTTTAATAATTTACTAACAAATAGACGTAATCATGGTAAAGCTAAATGGATTGAACACCCACGCATAATATTAAAAGTTATTTTGATTTTTGCATGTCCGTCCGTCTCTCCGTCTGTCTGATGACCAACTTAGAGAGTTGAAATGGGAGAAATTTGGTAACTCCATCGTGGGGTTGTCTGTCATAAATAACTTACGTTTTTCACTATATATTTTGACACTGCCTGAGAACTGGTCAACGCAGAGAGTTACAATTTTGTACATGACGTTTTCATAAAAATAGTAAACACAGTTTCAAAAATAGGCTAGATCAGGAAATCCCTTCTTGGTGTTGCCATATAAAAATTTTGGATTTTTATGTATACTGTGAAACCGATCAGTCCTAGACGTTTTTATTATACTGTAAAGTTCTTCATAATACGAAATACTATGAAATTGGTTATAAAATTTCTTACTTTCCGAGGAACCGTTCTAGAAATATATGCAAAAAACCAATTCATAAATCAAACTTGCAAAAATGTGTGCCCACACGAAATTACATACATGCATTTAGCTAGGGTATCGTAAGAATTTGTCCTAGACCAATTCTAGCCTTTTTACTTGTTTTCTGATAAAAGGTATTCCTTAAAAAACTTTCTCTGAAATAATCTAATGACCATGCCTCTGTGATACGTATTTGGATCCAAAGTTATAATTTCCTTAATATAACTACAGGTATATGTAGTAAGTACACATACCAAAATCCGAAAGTATTAAGGATTTCAAAGTCAGTTTAAATTTTGTTTACGTTAGGAAAGTGCAAATATTGTTCTATTTTCTATGGAATAACCCTATGATAAATTAAAAAAAAAAATTAACAAAAAACTTTACCAAACTCACTCCATAGTTAACTGATAGACTTTACCAAACTCATTCCATAGTTAACTGATAGAGAAGAACACACAAATAGCCTCAGGAGATCTGGAGACGAAAAATGAGCAAGCTTCGAAGACCAGAAACCTAACCCGATTGATTTGAAATACCTGACGGGAGACCGGTGACAAAAAAGATCTCTAGTGATTTGGTCTCTTTAGAGATTTTTTACGCCTCCAAAGTATATACATAGGTCTCTGGACCTCCATAGACCGAGTAAGTGGTCTCTGGACCACAGGTTAAAATCTCTCGCCATGTAGCTTCACCTTTCTTGAGCCAAGGAAGCTATTTTGAAGGCTATATGGTAGACTAAAAAGTATAAACTGTAATTAAGGTGGTATTGTTAGTTCTTTTATTCGATAATTTATGATTTACTTCTACAGAAGTAAGTGTGTGTTTTTTATTTTAAGAAGATTTATTTATGTTCCTAAATGTAAGATAGATTTAATTTAGTTCATTGGCATTGTTTTATTTTGTTTTTTTGTAAACTGACTAATTTAATAATAAATAAATAAAGAAAGACACTGTATAACAATTTGAACCTATTTTATTCGTAAGTAAAATAACAAATTATTTGGCAAGAATGTCCGGGTTTCAAGCTAAACAGGGCCTTCGAACTCGTTGACCTAGTTTAATGATTTTACCGATGGCAGCCCTAATTATAGTGAATTGTAGACATAGTGAATGATATTTTGCACAATTGGTATCTAAAATTATCTCTTTAATATAGACACAAATACCTCCATTAGTTGTACTTTGCCCTTAAATTAAGTTTTCCTAAAATATTTAATTTTTTTATTAAGGAATAGTTGAAAGAAAAAAATGAGTGTACAAAACAAAATAAACAAGTTTATTTCAAACAAAATATAGACATAGGATTTAGCACAGAGCAGTGGCGGACCCAGGAGTCTTATGAGGGAGGGGCGCAACTATGGTTTAAAAACGGTATAAGCTAGAAACAGGTCAAAAGTTCAGAGACATTCGCCACCACTCGCAAACATCAAATGCACAAAATATGTCATTTTAAAAATACAATTTCAGCAGATAAATGAGTGGCTATCACTCGCAATGAAGAAAGTTGTTCAACGTTCAATTTTTGCCACTCCGAAAGGTCAAACGAGGTGTTAAATTATTTATTTTATTTTGGTTTCTAAATGGCGGCTTTGTTAGTAAAAAAAAGGAAATATATTTTGTTCGAATTCATGAATTCATTATAAATTGTAACTTTGCAAAATGCAGAAAATAAAGCGCTACGTATATACAGTACGTCTATTTAAAATAGCAGTCACAGAATAGATGCAATACATACCTTGTACGAATATAACTTCATGGAAACGTCAAACTTAAACCTTTGCAGATTTTATGCTGGAGGAAAGACAGAAGATGCTAGACTGTTCCACATTCGTACAGCTCAGGATATAAAAGCATCGCAGAATTTTACTGTAAGGCCGAAAATATTTTAAAACGGTAAATGAATCTGTGCGATTTGCTTCGCGTGTACTGTGTGCAAGAGTAATTCTACAAGGGATCAGACTAGATATTTCATCAAAACATTGCCCATGCATGTAGCGATAAGGTAGCGAACAAGGCGGTGTTCGAGTGAGTCGGTATGACAAGTTATTGCCACATCGCCAATGAACTCGACGGCTCTCTTTTGGACAATATCCAATGAATCTAAGGCTGTACGACGAGCCCCGGCCCAGTTATGGTAATTGTATTCAATTCTAGATCTGATGTAGGACTTGTAGAGGAGCACTAGATTCGATGGGCTGAAATATTTCTTACACCTTTTCAGAAATCAAAAAGATTTTAATGCTTCTTTGGCAACAGAGAAACAATGATCTGTCCAGATTAACGTACTGGAAATGTTAATGATAAATGTGCATAAAGGCGGTGTATCGTAAATCAGTGCTCCATCAAAAGAAACGGAAGTGAAAAAATTATGAAATTATGATCATCTTTGAAAGTGATGGGACAGCTTTGGGACTTGGATGTAAGTATTGAATTCGACGCTATTCGCTGGAAGAGTATCAATGGAGTATATGGTACTGTAATCGGCAAAACCATGGGTGGAATTGAAAGTAAGGGAAAGCATTTCATTAATGAAAATTAGGAAGAGAGATGATGAAAGTCATCTAGAACAACCCGTATTAGGTGAACAGAGTAAAATCTTTCAATCCATAATAGAAAAGGAGGGGAGAGACCAAGTGCTTTCAGTTTGCCTAAAAGCGACTCTATCAAATGCCTTTAAAATATGTAAGTCGATGTCAGAAACTATGCAGACGCCTGTGACGTATGTAAGGAAACTAAGCCCCTAATACCATTCTTACACCACCAATGGGAGTTCAGTCTGTGACAGAAAGACCATGGCAAAAGTTGTACTTAGATTTCTTAGGTCCATATCCCAGATCGACAAGCGGAAATGTATCCTGATAGTTCTTGACCACTTCTCCAAATTCCCAATTCTCAGACCGATGAGGATGAGTTCGGTTTGGCTCTGTTCAATTTACCAAGCTACTGGAAAAGTATGGCGTCAAGCACTTGCGAACTGCAGTCTGTTCACCGCAAGCTAATGCGTCAGAACGAGTGAACCGGTCTTTGTTGTCAGGAATTAGATCATATATTCAAAAAGAACACACTAAGTGGGATGAGAAGCTGAGCCATATCACTAGCTCCATCTGGAGCTGTGTCCACCAAGCAACTGGCTTCTCACCCTACAGAGTATTATTCGGTCAACAGATGATTGACCTCGCGAGCTCGTATCCCACCCTTAAGAGCATAGGAACTCTGCATGAGCCTTTAAGAGTGGATGCTGAAGACAAGCTCAGATTGATCTGTGTGAGAGCGTAGGCAAATTTGCTACGCGTTCGAACAGGGTTTAAGTGCTTATAATCTTAGAGCGAAGCCTGTTAGTTTTAGAATTGGTCAAGAGGTATATAGAAGAAATTTCACACGCAGTAATTGCAAGCAACAAATTAGTGCAAAATAAGGACGAATATTTTTAAAGTGTCATACTAAAGCAAGGAAAGGAAACTCCCTTTATTAGCTTGAAGATCTGCAGAGGAAGTCAATAGGAGTGTACCACGCCAAAGACCTAAAGCCTTGATCGTGATTAATTCAACCAACAAGTTCTGTTATGCTTACCTGATGTATATCTTTCAATCCCGGTAGCCCTAAGAAGGCATCCGGCAAGCTTCACTTGCAAACTATAGGTTATCTCATAGCCCTAATATCGCCTCATCAATGGTGGGTGATATACCTGTTGTAATTCAACCCTACCTATTATGAGTAGATATTCTTACTCTAATCCCTTCTGGATTGGCCTCGACATGAGGATTTTTCTTGCCTGTCTTTCTTCAACATTTCTTTAACTTGCAATAGTCGAAGCCCTAAGAAGGCATCCGGCCAGCTTAACTGGTAGTTACAGGATACCAGTGTCCCGCTTAGGACCTTCCCAGCCTAGCGGCTGGTATACCTCTTGTTAGTGGATTCAATTTTTCACACTTCCTCGCCTGACAATGCATCAGAGCCCCTCCCACATCATACCCTACGGAGACTATACCGCCGTAGGATATCCCACTTGTACAATGCCTTCGAAACTTTTAACTATCTGTTGTGTCAACACTTCTACGACAGCTCTCAGCATCAGCACCGCTTTCCTGTTGACAGAATTATCTTTTGCGTTGTGGGTCGAGTCACACATTGGGCGTCCATAGGAGGAGGCCTAGATTTAAAGACCGGCTAGCTCCGTCTACCATTTTTCAGCGTTGTCTGCTGCAGGACTGAAGCATACGTTCCTGCCTTGTTATGGTCGTAGCTGCTCACTGCTGCTGGCAGCAGCATGTTACATGTGAGCTACTTCCTATATGGATGGTGTGACTTGACTTAGCGAAGCCACCTAACTGAGACAGAGGGCGCGCTGAACGAAAAGAAAAAAACGATGAGAAAGAGGTTTCCTGTCAATTTAGTGGTGTAGGTGGAGAGCAACAAAAAAAGTGTGAAACGTGAAGACGAAAAAAGGTCATAATTTGCTTAAAAAATAAGTAAATCGGGAAAAGTAAAGAAGTAAAAACGTATTGAGTTGAATAATAGAAACCAGCGAAATTAATAAAACGAGAGAAAGTAAACAAAATAAAGTCGACGAGATCCCGGTGGAAAAAGAAAATTGACGGCGTGGGCGGTATTGTTAGGCCCCTAAATAGATCGAGGAGATTCCATGAAATCAGCGCTAATTGAAAAGAAAAGGAAAGAAACGAAAATTTAAAGATAGAGCATTTGTGGAGCGATAGCAAGCTTAAGGTCAGAGAATTCTTTTTCTAGGTAAGAATTGCATTTTGTCCAGCTAGCGCACATTGTGCCCAGTAAGAAAAAATTCCGGAATCATCAGGTTTTGGTTAGATGAATTTTGCTACATATTTATATCAGAGCTGTAAAATTCAAGTACCATTATCATTACCAATACCAATACCGAGTATTTAAGAATTGGCAATTCCCAGTACTAAGCCTTCTGTACTGGAATTAAAATTTTACGGTCCCATTCCCGAAATGGTAATATTTTAAAATACCGGAAAGTAATTGAATTTGCGATTCCATTACAAAAATACCTACAAATTCCCAAAAGTATTTATAAAGTATTTGGCTATTACTATATAATTCCTTTCAATTCTTTTCAAATACCTTCAAATACTTTTAATTACTTTGACAACATCAGTATTAAAAATGAATTATGAAATGAACTAGATCAATTGTCTTTTTACTTTTATTGTAAAAAAAAAAACAGAAAACTTTTTCGTGCTTTCGATGTTCCCAAGGTGCAATAAAAGTAAGTAGTTTGGAGAAGTACGTTTGTGATTTTCTTTGGTAATATTGTGTTCGATAAATAAATTGTAGTACATTTTCTATTTCTTACATATTTAATAGCGATGGCCAAAAGAACGACCTTTAAAAAAGCTAGTGCAGATCAATTTACGAAAGATAGATATGCTGGAAATTCGAGAAAAATTTCATATGCTGATGTCTGGACAAGAATCTTCCATTTTTGGTTATCAACATGTATTGCTTTGATGATGCAATCCCCTAGCATTGAAGGTTATTTGGGAAACTCCGAGACATTTTCCAAATATTAGAAACTGAGGCAGCTTTATGAAGTATATTCATGGAGCAATTTTGTCGAATGTCAATGACTTTCAAGAGACTGAAGATGTGGTATTTCCCTTCCGGATTTTTCAGAAAATTATTCATTTATAGTATATCACTAATATGATCAGACTACTGTCCACTCTTTTGCCATATATTTCCACAACAAATATAGAGAAGTGCAGAGCACAATTTAATTATAATTAGTGACTACATGAAATACAACACAGTGGCTGAACATCTTTTTCAATATGAATTTTGTAAAGCCCCCCCCCCCCCCCCATTCACTTACAGATTATCTATAGATCCGAACTGTAGATATATTTGAATTCCGCCATCCATTAACAGTTCAAATCGTACGATTTGATCTACAGTCTAGGTAATCTGTAGATCTGTAGATAAATACACCACACACATGCAGTTCATCGTCAGATAACAGGACTGCAGATTTGTAAACTGCATACAAAGTGTACAATTTCATCGTCAATCATTATTTTCAGATCAGTTTGATATTTTCGTCAGATAATTGTAGTTTCTCATCATACCCAACATGGATAGAAGTACAACATTCAATAAATTCTGAAGTATACAGGAAACATGGAAAGTAAAATATGACAGATAAAAAAAAAAGAAAAACTTTATCAGGAATAAATAGAACGTTATAAAGCTACTACTAATTCTGATAGGAAATAATTTAATAACCTCATATGTGAGATGCTTTGTGAAGCAACCAATCTTTCAACCAAAAACGTTTTTACTCTTCACTGGTACTTCTGATGAAAAAATTATTAATATCAGAGCAGAAATTTTCTTCTTTGATAAAATCATTTTAAAAATTCAACCGAATTGCATGAGAATCGTGAACAGACTAATTACGATATGGATTGAAGACCCAACTGTAGGTGTATGCTTAATCGTCAGTTTATCTTAAGTTTTCCATCTGTCAAATTTCAAACTAATGATCTGATCTGATACTAGTGGGAGGACGAAAACAGATTTGGACCGACAGATGCCATCTACAGTCTAAATCTGCAGATAATCTGTAAGTGAATGGGGACCTTAAGACATAAATGTGGAAAAGTCTGAAAAATGTACAATCTATATTGTATCCGTACACAAAGATGACTTCAGCGTCGTTGTTGCATAGTAAAAATTGTTTGCCACTTTTCATCAAAAACGGATATGCGACAAACTATGAGGTACACTCAAAGGCCTAGAATCTAGGGCTAGTTTTCAGAGAGTTCATAAGAACTTAATTATGGGCACGCTATAATACGACCCTGAATTTTGCATACTTATCCGCTGAAGGAAGATTTTCCAACCTCAAATTGGTAACCATGTTCATATTGTAATTTAAGTAGTAATTATGAATTGTACCTACCATAAAGAACTACACTTTAAATTTTGAATCTCGTTTATTTTACATTCAACTTTTTAATTTTTATACAGTTTTAACAGTTATAGGCGTCAGAGTCAAACAAAAACAAATTCTACTCGAAAAACTATTTTATTATTTTATATAATAGAAAAAAAAACAAAAGTTTGATTATAATTAGCTTCATGGCCAAATTACATTTCATAAAACAAAATTATGCTAAAGGCTAAATTTTTTTTTTATTGAAGAATATTTAATACTATAATTAATATTAGAAAAACCAAAAACAAAAAAAATTAGTAAACTCTAGGCTTAAGCCGGAACTTAAGAGCATTCTTAGTTTTAAGAATAAGTTCTGCTATAAGTTGGGGTTCTCCACTTTCGACATGCTCTAATTCAAAGTATCGCAATATTTTCGATATAACACTTTTCGCTTCAAGCATAGCAAATTTCTGTCCAATGCAATTTCTTGGTCCAGCTGAAAAAGGAATGAACGCATATGGATTTAGCTTTTCCGCACTTGTTTCAACATCAAATCTTTCCGGTATAAATTCAAGAGCGTTCGGGAAACTTGTTTCGTCATGGCCCATTGCAAGAGGACTTATTGCAATATTCGTTCCAGCCGGTATGATTTTTCCATCTAATTATAAAAAAAATAAATAAAATTACTGAAAATTTTAAAATTTTAAAATATGATCCTTACTAATTGTACATTCTTCTTTAATTTTTCTTCCAATTATTGGCACAGATGGAAACATTCGTAAGGTTTCCTTTATACAAAGTTCCATATAATGAAGATTGCACAAATCATTGTAAGATGCTGATTTTGCTTTATCATTACCAAAAACGGAAAGAATTTCCTCAAAGCATTTTTGTTGAGCTCCAGTATTCATGCTCAAATTGTATAGGCAAAATGTTATAGCTGATGTGGTTGTATCATGACCTTCAAACATGAAAGTATCTACCTCCTCTTGAATATCTGAATCAGACAAGGGTTTCCCATCTATTTCAGATTGCAGTAAAATATCTAAGAAGGCCATTTTCTTTTTTGTGCCAACATCATTATGATTTTCTTCTATTGATGACTCCTTTTCATTTTCTTTTAACAGTTCTTCTCGGCGTGAAGTAATCACTTTTTTGCTAAAATTATGCAGTATTTTCAATGCTTTATCCTGTTGTCGAGCCAAAGGAGTTAACCGGAATAAAAAGTTGAACCTATATAAGATGTCAAACATGCGTTTGTGAAGTACCATTGAGATACTATAAAGATAGCGTTAAGAAAAAATATATATATATAATGGAGCAAACGGCTTGAAGGACCATTGTATTGGATTATCTTCTTTATACTTACGTTTTAACAGCTCGTACATAATCTGAATCTGAGTCACGTTGAGCATTCATTGAAACTCCCATTGCGGACTCTAAAATAGTTACAATAAAACATTAAGCGATCGGGAAATATTTGGGAATAGAATTAATTTGGTTTACCGATTTCGATATCGGATTTATGTATTTATTTATGACTTTATAGCGATAGCTTACAGACTAAAGTCTCGATTAAAAGCTACTGGTTAATATCGAAATTCAAATATCTGCTTATTTCATATTTCATTGAGAAGAAGATTAAAATATTAATAATACGAATTCATTTATAATACTAATTACTAACTATGACTATAGACTAGTTATGTGCAACAGTATAAGAATAATTTAAAAATAGAGCAAGAGAAGTTTTAAACAAGATTGGAACTAAAAAAGAGGAAAAGAAAGAAAGAAAAGAATGGAGGAAACAAATACATTTAATGGATATAGTGCAGTGATTATTCAGAGAGGGGAGTCTGAATCTCATTTCTAATGATTTGTCTAAAGGTGCAGACACTAAGACCGAGGATGTCGATTTCTTTAAATAGGTCGTTATGATTTTTTCGGATTCTGTTACAAGGGGATTTATACCGTAAATTGGTCCTGGCAGTAGTAAATTGAAAAGTTAACGGGCAGCAGGTGACTCTAGATGGAGCAAGGAAGCTAATGTTAGGTGATAATTTATAAGGTTGTGTATTATTTTAAATAAAAACATTACATCTAAGAGAAGACAACGTTTTTCCAGAGAAAGAATACCAAATTTATCGAGGCGAGTAATGTAGTCAAAATAGCGTCCTTCCGTTTTATATAAAAAAAAATCTGGTGAATTTTCTCTGAACTGCTTCAATTTGCTGCACAGATATACACCATAAAAAGGGTTCCATATAGTAACTACATGCGTATTCTAGATGACTTTTTATTAGAGAATTATAAAGAGTTATTTGTGATGTAGTAGACTCGAATGATTTACAAATTCAGAATACAAAACCCAACAGTTTAAAAGCCTTGGAGATAATCCAGTTAATATGTGACAAAAATAACAATTTCTGCTCAAAAATTACAACTAAATCTTTTATTTCCGTAACGCAGTTAAGAGATGTGTAAAATATAATTTTCTGGCATAGAATAAGTAAATCAGATCATGTTAATTTTTAGTCATTAATTTCTCAATGCATCTTTACATACATTACGAGGTGAGTGCACTGAGGGAAGCATCAAGTTTCCCAGTTCATTCATCGAGTAAATGTGCATGTTTGCATTTTTGCGCATTTTGTCATTCTTAACCTACTTGCAATTGCAATATATTTTGTCTCGTATTTCTACATTCCTATTTTGCAATGTAATCGTTGTATGGGTTCATTGTTTCATCGAACTCATAAATGATATTGTTAGAATAAGCAATAAATTAATATAAATGTACGGACTCAATAAATTAGAAATATAGTTAATTTTCAACAATCACATCGGCATAATCAGTGTTTGTTTTCTTTTACCTACTAATCAACTTGTTTTCAGCTATTTTGGTGTAGTGGTTTAAGAGCCGCTGTATCCCCATCAAAGGCCAAGGTGTAACACCTTGACTTAAATCAGCGAGAAGAACAAAATAGTTCTTAACATTGGTGACCCCGACGTGATCTCAGGTGCATCACTTGAATCACTTACCAGCCAAAGACGATTAGTACAGAGAACTAAGCAAATCGAGCGAGTCATCTTGTCCATCAATCAACCATTGAAGAGATGGCAAATAAGCACAGAGACATGGATCAGTTAGCTACTGAGCAAAAGGGTTATAAGGAGGAGATTATAAGAAAGACTCCATCGAGAGAAAAACTGCGTCAGCTTACTATATGGAACGCCTACGACGCTTAATAGCAGCCTGGGATTTATTTGAAGCTGTGGACAATGAAATTCGACTCCTACCTGAACCTCAGATTACTCACGTCTATTTTACATCCAGCTGTTATGAGACGACACGCGAAACGTTTGAAAAGTATCAGGCTTATTTTGCAGAGATGATTCGCAAAAGAGAAGAGCAGGCCCAACAATGGACTGTTCCGCTAGAGCGTGGTGGCAACAAGACTAATACTGACTCAAATATTCCACAGAATGCAAAGGTAGTCGCATCTACAGATACAATCAACAAAGAAGACGATATAACACCTGAATTTGATGATTCATTAGAAGTTGTGAGATTGATCCGCCGGCAGAAGGCAATAATAGAAACATTACGTCGTCTTATTAACAGCCTGGAGAATCTAGATCAAGCTGAGTATCCCCGGTGTTTCTACGAATTGAAAGGGCAGTCCATAAACAAATACTGGACTTTGTTCCAATTTTCTAAGGTAAGAATATCTCTTAGAAGTAATCTACAATCCTATTCTGTGCGAATGATTTCAAAATTTCTTAGCATCATCTGCATATAAGAGACAGTCAGTGATTAGTTAGTGCGGTAGGTCATTGATGCAGAGAAGAAAGATATAAGGACCAAGAATTGTGCCTTGTGGAATACCGGAGGTTTGTATGAAAGGGCAGGACTGGTGACCGTTAAGGACTAAAGTTTGCAGTCGTTCGCGGATATATGATGCGAACCACGCAACTAAATTATCGCATATATTAGATATACGAGACTGGAAATTTTATCGAACGGTTTAGCAAAATCGGTTTGAATAGAATCAACCTAATTCTCTTCATCAAGTGGTGCTACTGCAATTTTTTCGGTATAAAGCGGCGCCAGGTTCGTGGTACTGGATTTTCCCGAAAGAAATCCGTGCTGTTTAGAGCTCAAGATGGAGAGGGTTTAGGGTAAGAGTTGATTATAAATTTATAAATAAGTTTTTCAAATACAAGGGCCAAGCTATTAGAGATTAATATAGGTAGGTCTATAATTATTTACGGATTTAGGATCATCGGATTTAAAAATTGGTGTAACGTACGATATCTTGAATGCTGATGGGTAAATTCTGTGCCTCAATGGCAAGTTGAATAGTACGCTTATAGGAGCGCTTAATACGGAGGAGCAGTTCTTTATGAAGATGTTCGGTATGGTGTCGGTGCCGGCTTTCTTACTTAAATCAAGACCTATAATGACAGTTTGCACATCCTCGGGAGAAATCGGAGACGTAGTTATTGTATGATACAAAAAGTTTTCGCACAGTAGGTAGGGGAGCGGATCCAGACCACTGACTTATAACAATGGACTGAGCGATTTGCTATTTCATATGGCAGAAAAAAATATTGTGTTTCTGTATATGAGAGTTTGAGAACCCTTTAAATCATTTACTAAATGAAAACATGTAAAACACAACCAATCAGATAAAATTTTACATCCGAAAATCGAATTAAATTAAAAAAAATATATTTTCTTGTGCCCAAGTGATATTTTAATCGCATATAAGAAATTAAATTCATTCCGACTTTAATTTTCAAAAGGTCATTTTTACCTGAATCCTGCGAATGGGCAAGAGAGACGGTGCATGGTAAACACTATCTTTACCTTATTCTTCCTGCGGTGATTGCATTTGCAGCCAGCATAAAAACATCAAATGGCATAAGAAAACGTTCAGTAAGCGATATTTTGTATTAGTAGCTCCAACTATGACATAACACAAAAGAGAAAACTATAAAACTTTTGCCATTCCTTCCTATAAGAAAATGACAATAAGCTGAGTAAATTATTATATCCAGACAGAGGATAAACATAAATTTATTCGTGTGTTACTACTTCGTAAAACGATCGTCAATTATGAATATGTATGCATTCAAAGAAGTTACAAGATTTACCAAAACTTTGCATAATTCAGGAAAATATTAACGTTGTAAGGAGAGTGTTTCTAAAAATCAATTTCGTGTTCGTGTCAAAAAAGTTGATGTTTCTGCGACTTTTGTATGGATTGCATTTCTTTCCGCACAAAAATCACAACAAAAAACAACGTCAAGAAAAAGTGGGGAAGTACATTTCATGATGAATAGATACGTAAATATGTACCTACACTTATGGATTTTGGACATCATAAAAATCACGATCAATTCATGGAAGCCCTTATATAATCACAGAGTGACAGTGTTATTTGAGCTGACGGAATCACTGAATATACGAATAAACTACAATCACGTGTCTCACTTATTCCCTACTTCAAGAGCAACCCTAAACAAGAGAAAAAATGCTTCTATGAAACGTTAATAATCTATTTAATTATATCACGTCGCTTTGAAAATATATTTTTCATCAATACATTTTTTGCAAAGATGATTACTTACTAAAATTATTTCATTATTAAAGCATTTAGTTACCGCAAATCACATACATTTCCTCGTTTGAAAGCTTTGACAAAATCTCCGTAAGAATGCTGCTTTGTTTATCAAAACAAGTAATAAATTGCTCTAAGACTTTAAAATGAAACGCCAGCGTAATAATTTTTCAACGTTGAAATCATTTCTTTCCTTAAGGGGCGTTACCACTGAAATCTTAAAAAACACGAAAAGTTAATACAAATTTCCTGCAAATCTGTGCGTACTATCATGATAAAAATTGCACATAGTTAGAGAAAAACATAAACTCAGGTAATAACGTGTCAAAAATAAAGATTTCGAGGTTTTATATGTATTTAATTAGCTATACAAAACTCTGGAATTCAAATTTTGGTACATCAAAACTTAATAGTGGTATATCAAATAGATAAATTTGTTCTTGAGTATGGAAGTTTTGGTTACTAATGTATTTTCGTTTGAAAGCTGCTATTTTCAGAGACGAATAACTACCAAAATTATGATATTATTTTAAAGAAAGTTCAATTTGTAACAAAGATCGAACCTTTTTCTGTTTATTTTGAAAAACTCAAATTTTTTAGTGCAATGATAAAGGAAATAAAGTCAATAATGTTAACGATGGTAACGGCAAAAATTTCTTGTTTTTATATTTTTGCATACAATTTGGCGTTTTCAATTCATTTTATCATCGTCAGATCGTCAGATGGAGTAATGTGCTTTTGAAGCCTTTCATTTGTTTTGAAAACTGAGCGGGCTGCAGCTGCATGCTGGGAGACTGCGTGCCGCCATTTAATGCGTTAGGTATATGTATGCGTGTAAGTTTACCGGAATATTTTAATTTTTATCATTGGTAATTTGTTATTTTTGCTTTTGAGGTGAGAAATTTTTTGGCAGCTCTATTCTGATTATAGGTAACGAATTGTGAGTAACTATTACTTAACCATGGGACGTATTAGTAAAATTCGGGTAGAGTAGGAAAGAATGGAGCACGAGAATGGCCGATTCGATGGCAGTGTTAACATCGTGTCGCAGAAAAGAATTCACTATGTACTATATTGTTAATCTTACACAAACAAAATGTGTCACCCTTCCAAGAAAAATCCGAAGGCCAAATTTAAAATGTCGCCATACCTATGCAATTCTACCGTACTGCTGTGCAGATGCCCGATATGCTTTGAAGTACAATACAGACAAATATCACAGCACCATGCAGCTTTGCATGTAGGTACTAAATATAGTGATTTGTTTCAATTTTCAAATTGCATACTTTTATGCGTTTATGGTCACTAAGCTTTTGGGAATAGAAATCGTTAGCTTTTTTTTGGTGATAACCCTCCTTAAGAAAAACGAAAACATTAATTCGATCCAATCTAAAATTCTAAAACAAACCAAAACTTCTCAATAGTCCTCCTCTTAGCCAGGGATTTATTGATGAGCTTACTGCTCCCAAGAATATGCTCAACGTCTTTAAAATCCCTCATTTCAAGAATAAGTTCAGGGCTGAGCCACAATTTATGAATTTTTTCATATTTATTTCCAAGTTCCGCCAATATCCGAATATACAGTACAGGATCGTTGCCAATTAATATCAAACTGTTACCAAAAAGTGGATCCGTTGAAGTACCCAGAAAATGTTTTGACAATTCTAGCATTCGAGCGACTTTTCTGTACAGATAAGGTACAAGGATCGCGAGTAAAGTTATAAGACTAAAAAGCGCAAACTTTTCACGCAATTAAAGGCACTTTCACATCAAAAATAAGAACCGAAAAATGTAAACCAAAAAACTCAATTTATTCCACTTTAAAACAAGATTTTTGTTCCAGTGATTAATATAATCCAGGGAAATAGGATAAACTAATAAAATATTATATTTAATTCAGATATTTAAGAAAAACAATGTTTATGTGTTGTCGTCCGAAGAATTTGGTCGATAAAACATAAAAGTTGTGTTTTTCTAAAAAATATAAGATA
Source organism: Dioctria rufipes (assembly GCA_963924295.1). NCBI lineage: Eukaryota > Metazoa > Arthropoda > Insecta > Diptera > Asilidae > Dioctria > Dioctria rufipes. Next base: position 215,030,039 of record OZ002741.1, read on the forward strand.
AATATAATATTTTATTAGTAAAATTATTAGTTTATCCTATTTGCCATGATTTTATTATTCATTAGTGCAAAAACCTTGTTTTAAAGTGGAATAAATTGAATTTTTCGGTTTACATTTCTTCGGTTCTTGTTTATGATGTGAAAGCTAATTTAATGATAACGAATGCAATTTAAGTCATTAGAACTACTTTATTCATTAGAAATTTTATTATCAGCTTACGTTCTAGCTAAATAATTCATATAAGAGCCAAGGTTAATTTGCTGAATTGCTATAAAAAGTGCAAGTTTAATGTCCAATAGTAGGTGCCCAATTAAACAGATAATAATAATTTTATTGAAGTGTATTAATGTAAATTTTTCTTCGATATTTTTGTAGCGATATCAAACAGGGCAGTTCAGGCTGCCTTTAATTAAAAGAATTACAAGAGAACCGATTAGATTCATAAAGTTTATATTTTGACTCCAGCAACTTCCCGCTAAATGTCACAGGTGGAGTTGTTTAGATGGGTCATTAAGACCCAATTTAAGCGGGCCAGAATACTTCGGCTCCGGGAAATAACGCCCAAAAGCGATAGGGGAAATAAGACCCAACAAGTTTGAGTCTTATTTCCAAATGAAATAAGGCGCGAAAGCAAATGTGAAATAAAATCCAAACTAGGTGAAACAAGCAAATGAAATAAAGCCCAAAATATTGAAAATGATGTGTGTAAAAACGGGCCGCGCGGTTGGGGAGGAGCATGAGCGGCGCTTTCTCGTGTCCGCGTGTTTTCGTATTGATATTTGATTTAAAGTCAGTACGCGTCGACAGGTCGGACGGGGGCAGCGGCAAGGGTTGCAGTGCGCCCGCGCATTTATATTTGATTTAAAGTAAGAACCCGTCGCGCGGGCTGGTGGAAGGGGGCGTCGGCAATAGGTACCGGACCCTGCACCCCTTCCGACGCCCCGCGCGACGCGTGCTTACTTTAAATCAAATTGAATTGTATATTTTATCTTTTTAGATTTACTCAATTTTCTCTATATTGATCGCAAAATTCCAAGATATGTTATACGCATGTTTTCATATATATGTATATCAAAGAAAATATTTTTGACTTGGAGCCTTTTACTTTTATGACGTACCTACTTCGAAATTTGTCTGCGAAAAGCCTTATAAAATATTTTTCCTACTGCAAAGAATAAGGGCTGTTACTGTAATAATTATAAAATATATATAAAGATGTTGGGCAATATTTTCTTCATTTTCTGAAATGAATTTTGAGCGTTATTTCATCAGGATCAGTTTTATTTATTTTATTATTATTTACGAATTTCGGAATTTATATCATTGTGAAATAACACCTAAAATCGATACGTGAAATAAAACCCAAAAGTGTGAAATAGCACCCAAAAATTTTGGAAATTGTTTCACAATTGACACGTTAAAATTTGTATGGAACTTTTGGGTCTTATTTCACTTATCGCATTCAGGCGTTATTTCCCAGAGCTGAATGCTGCCTCTGTCTCGCGAAATATTTGGGTAGGATGATGCTTCATTCGTGCCCCAACCATCATCTTACCAACAAGTTTTCCTGCGAAAGAGACTGCATACTGACCGCTCTATGCTGCATCTGCCGCACGAGTTAGGATGATGGTTGGGGGCAGGAATGAAGTGCAATTTAAAACTCGAAAGCAACATAGGCAGTTTTTGTGGCAGCACGTCTTTTTATTAGCTAGTATGAGTCATGTGATCATTACAGTTTCAAGAATTGTAGTGCAGTGTGTATGTGGTTTTTGTTCCAACGACTGTAAAGCAGCCAGTTGACCACTTACATATAATAAAAATGGACTGAGCCATCCTACGAGTATCTAATTCCTATAGTCAAAAATGGCACAAATTTTGACTAAAATATATTTGTCTCTTTCAAGCTCAAAATGTACACTGATCTGTAACTAATTTTGGAAACAGTACGGCTGTATTAATTGGAATGCTACTTCAAAGCACACCTTATTCTGACCAGTCTAAACAGGGTCCTTAAGCCTAGTATCGAGTTCAAGTAAAATGTGACATTTCCATACAATTTTAGCGCTGGTAAAATAGCAAGCAAATATTTTACTGATAATTTTACTAGTGCTGTACGGACTTTACTGGTAAATAGTGAATATTTCTCTATTTTAAGGTAGATGGCGCTTTGTATGTCTCCACTTATTTTACTGAACATTTTAATGCGCGGAGCAAAATTTTGACATTTTCTGATTCTATGACAATTTCAGATTGTTTTTTTTTTTTTATTTATTGAAGAATTTAATTTCTTCTGAGAATTTTAAGATTAATTAAGTCCATTTTTTAAATTGTAAAAACATTTATCTAAACTTTATAAACAATTTGAAGTTTTTCAGCGACAAAATATTTAAACATCTGTAACTTTATTTTCTCCAAATTAACATACATACGTCAAAATCTTACCAGCGATTTTAATGTGAAATATTCGGAGACCGCGTTAAATGTTAAGGCACTTTCACATCAAAAACAAGAACAGAAAAATGTAAACCGAAAAACTCAATTTATTCCACTTTAAAACAAGATTTTTGTTCCAATGATTAATAAAATCCAAGGAAATAGGATAAACTAAGAATTTTACTGAGAAAATAGTTATATGTATTTCAGATTTTAAAAAAAACACAACTTTTATGTTTTATCGGCCGAAAATCTTTTTCGGCGGAAAGATTCGGCCGATAAAACATAAAAGCTGTGTTTATCTTAAAAATCTGAAATATGTATACTATTTTATTATTATTTCCCATGATTTTATTAAACACTGGAGCAAAAATCTTGTTGCAAAGTGGAATAAATTGAGTTTTTCGGTTTACATTTTTTCGATTCTTGTATTTGATGTGAAAGTGCCTTTACTTTACCCGAACTCGGTACTAGACTTTACGATTTGAAGTGGATGCTTTCGAGACGTATATATATTATTAAATATTGTTTATCTGATTATCATTAACTTTTAAAGTAAGCTAATACAGCAGAAGGAAATTAAAGAAAACTATAGGAAGACGGAGATGGAGGAGCATATCTAATATAATAATAATAATATCTGTCTAAAAACTGTCGTTATACGGAGCCTTCCCCTTTTATGTATTAAAAACTCGATGGTTGACAATAGTGTGTCACCTTTAACTTACTTGTATGTTAATCAACGAAGTCAATGAAGTTTATGATTTGTTGTTATATGTTTTTGTTAGTATGTAATTAAATTTTTTTATTTGTATTGGGTCCCAAGCAAAAATTACAAAATAAAATAATTTCAGTTATTTTACCAACTTATTTGCACTAGTAACACTGAAATCACAAATTGGATGAGAAAGGTTTTTTTAAAAATTAATTTTAATTCACTTTTAAAAAGATTTTTTTTTTTAATTAGATTTGAGAGCATGATGGTGAGATGACTCGTAAATCAATTTAACCGAACAATGCCTGACCAAAGTACTATATTATCAGAATCAGTAGCGAGCACCATTAAACAAATTCTTCACATTATTTAGACTGGTATACGGGATATATCTATTGTACGTGAATTGTTGCACATGAAACGTCTTGAACTTTTTACAAATGAAAAATTAACTTCCGAAATCTATCCGATTTATGGTGCTACGGAATTTGAAATGGGAATATTTGTTCCCAATTAATCCGATATCCATCTCAGAATATACTTATTTTTGTCACATTACAAATATTGTTCACTATATAATTTTGTACAGATGATTAAAATTCTACTTACTTTACTACGATTGTATTAATTATATAATTACCACAAATCACATCTAACGCACATAAAGTGATGAAATGATAAAGTTCGATTTCTTCGCCTGAACGTTTTGACAAAATCTCCACAAGAATGCTGCTTTGTTTATCAAAACAAGTAATAAACTGCTCTAAGACTTTGAAATGAAAGGCTGGCGTAACAGTTTTTCGACGTTGAAACCATTTCTTTCCTTAAGAAAAATGAAAACATTAATTCGTTCCAATCTAAAATTCCAAAACCAACCAAAACTTAACAATAGTCCTTCTCTTAGCCAGGGATATAGCAATTCATATTGATCAGCTTTATCGATGAGCTTACTGCTCCCAAGAATATGCTCAACGTCTTTAACGTCTCGTATAAAAAGGATAAGCTCGTGTCCGAGCCATAATTTTATTGTTTTTCCATATTTATCTGCAAGTTCCTGCAGAATTGGAATATAAAACACAGGATCCTTGCCAATAAACAATAAACTATTGCCCAAAAGTGGAACCGTTGGAGGTCCAGGAATGTGTTTTGCCAATTCTAGCATTCGAGCGAATCTTCTGTACAGATAATGTACAACGATCGTGAGTAAAGTTATAAGACTGAAAAGCACAAACATTTTGAACCAACTGAGCCAATAAATGATAACGTATGCGATTTAAGTCATTATAAACACTTAAGTATTATCAATTTATGTGTTAAAGTCCTTATTCTTTGTCAGTATTTTTAAATATAACTTATTGCTCATGTAATAGCCAAGATAAGTTTTTTGACTGACGGAACATTGAACATTTTGAAGAAATAATAGATAGGTGATAGATAATGAATTGCATTGAATTGCTGTAAAGTTAAAAAATTGTATTATTATCTTTATTGCAATATTACACCACCTAGTTGAGGTGGTCTTTGAACGAATCTCAAGTGAACGGATTAGATCAATAAATTATATATTTATCATTTATCTTAATATACATATAAAAATCCCGTGTTACTGTTATCGTACACGCTAATCTCCAAAACCGCCGAACCGATTTCAATGAAATTTTGTGAATATGTATGTTTGGTTTGCTCCAGCTTGAAAGATAGCATACTTTTGAACACGATAGATGGCACTGTTATCGAGATCTAAAAAGTTGACTGAGAACGCGTACACTGCATTTTCATAAAAATTGCAAATACAAGCTCAAAAATGGACTAAATCGAGTAACTCCTTCGTAGGGTTGCCATACAAATATATCGTTTTTATATATATATATTTGGACACTGCCTGACAACGAGTACACGTAGAGAGCGGAAATTTGTTACGTGTTGCTTTCATAGCAATAATAAATAAAATTAAAAACTGGACTAAATTTGGCAACCCCTTCTTGGTGTTGCCATAGAAAATTTTGGTTTTCCACTATATATTTGAAAACTGTCTGGCGTCGACGCGACGTGAAGAAAATGGAGCAAATCGGGCGACCGCTTTTTATTATTGCCATACAAAACTTTAGTTTTTCACTATATATTTGGAAACTGCCTGGGGAGCTCAAATTTTATACACGGCGTTTTTAAAAATAATGTAAATTTATGTTCAAAAATGGCACAAATCGGGCAACTCCTTCTTGATGTTGCCATATAAAACTTTAGTTTTTCACTATATATTTGGACACTGCTTCACTTTGTACACGAGCCTTTTTTAAAAAAAAAAGTAAATTAAGTTAAAAAATGGGACCAATCTGGCAACTCCTTCTTAGGGTTGCCATACAAAAAATTTGGTACGTTGTGTTTTTATAGCAATGGTAAAAAAAATTTCAAAAATCGACTAAACTTTCGTTTTTCACTATATACTTGGTAGTTGCCTGAAAAGACGTCGAGGTGGACAGCTCATATTTTGTACACGGCTTTTTCTTAAAAATTGCAAATACAGTTCAAAAACGAGACCAATCGGGCAAATCCTTTGTAGGGTTGCCATACAAAAATTTCGTGTTTTACTATATATTTCGGCTCTGCCTGAAAACGCGTCGACGTAGAGAACTACATTCTCCCACACATATGAATGTATGCACGCACACTCATACACACAAACACACACACACGTACGCACACACATCCAGATACAGAATGAAACCCTAGAGTATGGAATCGTGCGAACGAGTCAGATAATAGCTTAGATATTATGCATCTCTAACCACCCCAACCCCAACCCCACCCATCTAAGTGTCTATATTATCGCCGGGCAACGTCGACGCGCTCGTCCCAGTATATATATATATATGTTATAAAGTTCTGTATACAATTTAGTAGATATCATATCTCTGAAAAATACTTAATACGTTTTGAAGTAATTGTTTGTTTTAGTTAACTAATTGCCAAAATATCACATTGAATCTCAAAAGTTTAACGGAAGCTTATTAGCGTGAATGCCATTTCCAAAAACAAAACAATCACCTTGGAATGGACCTTACACGAGTGATTATTGCAAGTGAATATGATAAAGCAATAAGAATGTAAATAAAAAAAAAAATCTAGTAAGAGTATACTGCAATAATCAAAGGGATATCACTGAAAAAATATTTTCCACAATAACAATGTATACATAGAAGTTCTTACAACATTATCATCCTTTTACAGGGTGTTCCGCAATTAATCGGGAACCTTTCCGGGCGGCCTCTCGATAGCTCGAAAACGCGTTTGCTTAAAGTACTGAAATTTTGCACACGGCCTTTTTGAAAAATTTTAGATTTATGTTAGAAAATGGAACAAATAATATAACTTCTGAAGAGCTGATATTTTCTACATGGCGTTTCATATAAACACCATTTCAAAAATGGACAAAATTGGGCAAACTCTTCTTTAAATTCTATGAAATTGCTTAAAATCCTTTTTGCTGTTCAACCCGATGAACAGTTCTAGAAATAGATACGAAAAACCACTTTAACAAACAAACTTGCACAGAAGGGTTGACCATACGAAATTATATTTAGGCATGCATCTATGGTATCTTAAGAATTGGTATAATTATAAGACCAATTCAATCTTGTTTCCTTGTTATTTATTAAAACTAATTCACTACGATAATGTTAATATTATTAATAAATAGTTACCACAAATCACATCTAAAGCAAGTACCACACCAGACTACTGATGTGGTGATGGTGATGTTTTAAAATAATTAGCATCTGATATATTGCGAGGACATCACATCAGTAGGTTATGCTACATAAACTCAAAGTCATCTGATTTGTCTGTGTCATATTCGCAAGTACATAAAATGGAATTCAGCGAGGAAGAAGAGCTTCTGCTGTTTTTATTATTCAATAAAGGAAGAAAAAAGCAAATTAATCGCAAATATTGGCACCATCCATATATTATAAGAAATTTTTAAATATAGTGCAGCAGTTGTGGCAAACGAATTGAATGAAACGCCAGACAAATTTAAGCAAATTTATAAGATGTCAAAAGAATCATTCGATTTGTTCGAGCGATTAGTGAGTAAAAAAGTTTCCGAAAAGCTATACCAACTATAGCGAAAGGATATTAATAACACCCAGGTAGGTGAAAATGTCTTATTTTTCCTTATTTACATCTGAATTTAATTCACTAGATAAACCCGGAAGCAAATTGTATTCGTAGCAGGTAGAAGAGGAGGTATCGAGTATGAATGATGCAGTTTCAGATTTATTCTCATCAGCATGTAGTTCTTCTATTATTTCAAGAGTTTTTTTCGTAAAGCTCCTCGGATTGTCAGCCGATAATGTCAAAATATCTTGTGATGTTCCTTTAAAAGAGGATGATGTTTCTTCTTTAGTTGTCTGTGCTAATTTGTTTTGCCATTGTTTCAAACAATTTATTATTTCCTTATTTATATTATTTTGAGAACTACTATCTGCCAAATAATTTCTACGACCACGCAAGCTACAATGTAAAAAAGCAGAAATGTTTGCCACAAAGTTTAGGGAAAAAATCCCTATAAATGTTGAGAATATTCCCTAAAATATAAGGAATATTGCCTGAAATTTAGGGAATATTCCTTACATTTTATGGCATATTCCTTACATTTTAGGCAATATTCGCTAAACTAAACTTTGTGGCAACGATTTATGCCTTTTTACAGTGTATCTGAGAATCGTTATATGGAAAGTGTATGCCACCGCCTATAACAGCCCATTGGTTGCTAATTGCTGAAAGATATAAGGACTTGTGGAATTTGCCAAATTGTATTGGATCTGTAGATGGAAAACACATTAGAATTAAAAAATTTCCGAAGAGTGGCTCCCTTTACCACAACTATAAAGTGTTCTATTCCGTTGTTCTAATGGCTACAACAGATGCTGAGATGCTGATGCTTTATTTACCACTATTGATGTAGGCGAAATAGGACGAGATAGTGATGGTGGTATCAGCATTAAATCGGTGCTTCCAAAATAATAGTCTGAATATTCTAAAGCTTGCTCCATTACCAAATGATACTGAAGACTTTCTATATATATTTGTAGGGGATGAGGCATTTCCCCTAAAAAAAAAACTTTCTGCAACCATTTCCACAAAGATCGTTAACTAATACAAACAGAATTTTCAATTATTGACTTTCACGTGCTTGAAAGAGTGTAGAATGTGCATTCGGTATACTCACATCTAAGTTCAGGATTTTTAAGATTCCAATCTGCTGTAAAAAAAATTTGAATGTATACTCTATAATAAAAGCTGCCTGCGGCTTGCATAACTTTATAAGATTTCAAGAAGGAAATTTTACATCAGATATTACACCGAAACTGATTCCTTTAGAATACCAGGGAATAGCTATCCCTTTACAAACAATAGAAAGAGGACTAACGAAACTGCATATCATTCGAAACCGAATATCGAATTATTTTTTAAGAGCAGAAGAAAATTCATTGCCTTGACAATGGGACTATTGCGCGACGCGGTAAAAAAAAATATTTTTTATCGTAATAACCAAACTATAAATCGATTATAATGGATAACTAATTAATTTGAAAATAAAATATCGACTGATATCAATAAATATCAGCAACATGCAAATCACTTGATGATTATCAGTAGATCACTACCTCTTACAATGTAGCATGCCTCATTAGAATATAAGTACTGCTGATAATCAGAATATCAGCCCCTCAGTATATCAGCATATCAGTAGTCTGGTATAGCACTTGCCTTATGCGCACAAAATGATGAAATTATACAACACGATTTCATCACCTGTAAGCTTTCTCAAAATCTCCACAAGAATATTACTTTATTTTTCAAAAGAACCAATAAACTGCCCCAAGAATATGAAATGAAAAGCTGTAGTTATAATTTTTCGATGTTGAAACCATTTCCTTCCTTAGCAATGGAATTAAGAAAAACGAAAAATATTAAAACTGTTTTACTTAGTCTAATCAATCAATCCTAAAATGAACCTTTACTTATTATAACAATCCTTCTCGAAGCCAAGGATATATCATTCCATAATGATCAGCTTTTTCGTTATGCTTACTATTCCCGAGAACAAGTTCAACATCATTTACGTTAAATAGTAAAAGATTAAATTCAGGACCAAGCCATATTTTAAATCATCCCGGATCTTTTGTACTATCGGAATATACAATTCAGCAGCCTTACGATAAATAACAAACTATAACTAAATATCGGAATTGATGGAGGTCCAGGAAATTTTTTCGATAATTTAAAAATACATACGGCCGTATTTTCTGTGTATGTAATATACTAGGAGGACCATTAAAAAAATTATAAAAGTAAAGAGTGCCAATATTTTCACAGAACTGAGCTAAATTTCAGATAGCGTTCTGTAATTTAAGCGATTTACCAAAATTATTATCTGAGTTTAATGTGTTATTTTTGTTTTTTGTCTTGTTTTTTGTTTTGTTTTTTCTTTGTCAATAAATAATGCGAATAATATAAAAATAAAATCTTGGCTATAGCGGGGTTATCTATCATTAAGAATTAGGAAATTTGAGTTTTTTTATTTTATTTCAAGGCCTTTGGGAAAATGAGACTAATTGAGAATTTTTTTTGGCAAGTGTAATCAGCCAACATCTTAATGGATATTAAGTTAGTAATTTATTGTCATCAGGCTTAATAAATTGGTTTATGCTCGTGAATTTCGCACTCTAAGCTTATCTATATTATTACACAAGGTGATACTTTTAGCTACACGATATACATACATATGTACGTCCTGATCAATATATCTTTTCGATTTGTATATTGGTTCCAATAGTTCGATAATTAATTGAAGAAAACATGAACGGCGGGTTTCGGTACAAAAGGTCAAGAAGAGTTGAAATTTAGTAGATCTGGTAGATTATTGAACATAAAATTTCCTGCAACTTTCATAGGACACAATTTTCAACCAGATGAATCGCTCACGAATTACAGCGAAGTTAAGCTAAGCAATTTCTAAAATTCGCAAAATCACTGCCATAGAGACGCGAGTGAAAATATGCAGAGATCTTCTTAGCCAGAAATAAAATTCGATGCAGTGCAGTGCACTGTAAAGCATTGTAAAGCACATTGAAAACAGTGTAATGTTTTGACCATCAATTTTTGATGATTTCATATATAAATTTTTTGTATTGTGGATTTATTATTTTGAGAAAAACTCTATCAATTTTTTTTTTTAATGTCATTTTAAAATTAATTAATCAACTTGTGTTTCAGCCTTTAGCCTAAACGATGCAGTGCAATGTATGCCACATGGTATTACATGAGCTCTAAGTTTCATTGTATTTCATTGTATTGTGTTTCAGGCCTTACTCTCTAACGTACTAGAACTCACGCCTACTATAGAAAAATATTGGGGTCCGGTTTAAAATATTTTTCGTAAAAGAAGGTAAATGTACAACCTCTTTCAGTGCTGAAACTTCTACTACATGTGAAGTAGATTTACTATACTTTAGCTCTTAGAGTTGTTTACTATACTCCAACTCATTTCCACTACACTTTTGGGAATTATGGAAAATAAGTAATAAATATATGATTAAATTATCAATCAAAAATTTTTTCGATATACATATATGTTTCATCAAAAATGTCATAGTTTTTCTAAAGTTTGATAATGGAAAATAATCTCGAACTTTTGTGGGAAAATATTAAAAGTTGTAATAAGGACAAATTTGTATGTAAGCCATAGTAATTTGCAAAATTATCATCAAAAGGAAATAAACACCTATTTCGCCTTATATATAATTTACACTTAAAAATTATTATTAGTGCATGTATGAGATCAGCTTGGCTGTTCACTTTGTCGTATACGGCAGGCAGAAACCATGCCATACTGATGAGTATATATGGTTCCTGCCGATACGAAACGATCTCGTTTTGCAAAGAAATTTCTTTTTTGTTTGATGTAAAAAGATTTTTTTTTTGCACTGAAATTTCATAAAACTACTTAATTTCAATGATACGTGAGGTTCAGGTATCTCATAAGTATAATAAAAATTTTAATTTTGTTATTTTGTTATTACTAAAATTTATAATATTATATAATAAACTGATTTTTGAAATGAAATTCTTAAATAAAATCTCTATGGTTTTAAATATCCATAAATATATTAATAAATATTCCTAACAAATCGTTCAATTTTCTCATTAGTTGTTAACTGCGATTTAACAACACAATTTTTTAACAATTTTATGAGTTATCTCTACCAAATACTTGTACTTGTCATCTCATATTTATGAAAAGAACACATCAAGCTAAAAATGATTAATAAAATCGAACTGTACTTATAGTAATAACCTACAGAAAATGTACTACATTTTTACTACACTTTTGTATTCGAACTTACTACACTTTCAACGCACTGAAGTATCAGCACTGACCTCATTACCAAATTTCAACAATTTATGCATATCTACGAGTAAAATTTTGTTGTTAGAGATTTTGCAAAAGTTAATTGGAGTGAGTATACTACGGTGCCGATTCTGATCATTTTGTTACATAATTTGATATTAACTACAATTTTTTCGTAAGTCTTACTTTTCACCATAGTTCATTTCCTTTATTATTATTTGCATATGGTAGTAAATTAATATCAGAATATATATCTACGATAAAAAATGCGAAAAGCTTTGCAACTGTTCATGAGGTTTTGTCATAAGCTTTGAACTGTGAGCATATTCAACACCACTTTACAACATCTCAATCTTGACCCGGGGTTTAGGCAAATTTAATATACTAGATGTTCAGTCGAATAGCAGAAAGTATGCATATGAAGCAGAAATACCGATTCCTTTGTTAAGAGAGAAAGCTTTTAAGCATGTTTTGCATGCTCACATTTAATGTAATCCGTTTAATAGAGCGCGAAAATATGCTCTGTTTTCAAAAAGTATACAAAGGTAGGGGCAGACTGCGGAACTACTCCAATGATGCCACTTTGCTACAATTGTAGCAAATATGATACTTTTTTTTTCTTGAGGCCAGCCATTCCCTTTAACTCGTACACGAATTTGTCTATTTCTTTACTATTTTCGACACTCTCGTAGACCCACTTTTCGTCATCACAGCGAGCTGAAATTTGGTACACAGGTTCATGTCGCGTGACAATTGAATCTGTCAAAATTGGAACCGGAAATTTCCATGGAAAACCCGGAAAATCGGGAAAAATCATTTGAAAATTTGGTACAAATTTGATTAGTGATAAATCCGTTTCAGGAAAAATGCAGAGTTTTCCGATTTTCCGAAAAATTTTCCGGAATTTTCCGACTTTTCCGGAAGATTTTCCGTTAAAAAAGTTTTCCAAATTATGCAGGATCAAGTTTGCTATGAACTGGCATCATTACTTTCTCTCCGACCATGGTGAAAACTTACAGAAAAAATCGAGGAAAATTCATGTAAAACGCTTTTCCGGAGTTTTTCCGACCAAGGAAGCGTTTGAGCGTTTTGCAACCTAAGACAAAGTTGTAGAGCGAAATGAGTTGCATAAAGTTGCTTTTGTGGAAAACTCCATGGAAAACCCGGAAAAGCGGGAATATCATCGGAAAAATTTTCATCTATATGATAAGTGATAAGTCTGTTTCAGGAAAAATGCAGAATTTTCCAATTTAGTTAACGTGAAAAAGGCAGAAAATAAAATAAGTAAAAAACAAGTTTTCAAACAAAACTGAGGCCACGTCGCATGAAAAAGTAGAAAATAAACTTTTCTTCACACACAGAGGTGGACTCAGGTTTTATTCGCTGACAATCACCGATATATTTCAGTAAGATCAATCAGAGGTAATAAGTGATTTGATTCATGAAGAGAAAAAATATTCAAGAGAAATATCAGAGGTGGACTCAGATTTTTTGATTGGGACATTTCTCTTGAATATTCTTTCTCTTCATGAATCAAATCACTTATTACCTCTGATTGATCTTACTGAAATATATCGGTGATTGTCAGCGAATAAAACCTGAGTCCACCTCTGTGTGTGAAGAAAAGTTTATTTTCTACTTTTTCATGCGACTTGGCCTCAGTTTTGTTTGAAAACTCATTTTTTACTTATTTCATGTCATTGAAAAAATGCTACTTTGATACTTTTATTCTATTATTCTGTCTAAAATGCTACTTTTACATTAATTCAGACAAAGTTTATTAGATACTCAAAGTAGAGGAAGTTCGAAATAAATTTTCTAAAAGAATACCGGAGTTTGGAGAATTTCAGGATTATGCTGGTGTAAAGCAGAAAAAAAAACCTTGACATAGCTCCAACGAGCTGGCTATCTTTAAAGGAAGTTGTTGACTGAATTTTGGTGCAATTGCAAGCTCTTCAATTATTTTTTATATCATCTTCGTTAGAAGACGAAATCCTTTAAATAAAATATATTTTTACTTTTTGTCACAAATCTTTCAAGTTGTAACTACTATTAACTTAGAGTTACAAGAAAAAAAATTTAGGTTACATAATTATGCATAACAATTGAGACGAACTACAAGTTAATTTTGTCGTTTTTCATTAAACCTGACTTAATAAATAACTAAGATTGCCCGAATGATATTGACCTACAGCATCAAGAGAATTATTTGCCGCTTAATGAGATATACATCAGTGCAAATACTGATTTATTTATTGCAGAAAAGGGCTTAGTGGATTCGGTTTTGACAACTGTAAGGTCACATATCTTTTCGTTTTATGTTGAATTGTGTAGTCAAGTAAGAAAACGCTTCGATTTCAAAAGCGACATTTTAAAACACTTGTATTGTCTAGATCCCGATAGAGCATACAAATGTAACGATACTATTTTGCCATTATTAAAAGCATTTCCAAATCTTTATAAATATTCTGATGTAGAAAAAACTAGTACACAATGGCTAATCTTAAAGGTGCAATCGAATTTAAATTAGTTGTCTGACCCTGAAAGTTTTTTTACTTATCTTTCGACTTTAAAAACTCATTGGGGCAATAATTATTTTTTTAGAACTCTATGATTTCGTAATGAATTTAATGTAAGTAGAAAGTCAAAAAGAAACATACCTTGTCTGGACACCGTAATTATATAAAGCAACTTAAAATCGCGTTTAATAGTCATAAATATCAAAATAAAATATTTAATATAAGTACATATATATATACTATCTTATTTATTATGTGCTGTAAAATGGAATGAATTTATTTAAGGAAAAAATCAATAGTTTTTGTTCAACTAAGACATATAAATATTTTCTAATTCTGTGACTTATTCAGTTTTATTTTGTATGATTTGTCTTAATTTTTTTTTAATTGTTAACAGAAAGAGATTTTACATTTTTTTTAAATAAAATGTTACTATTAATTTATACTTCTTTTTCTTTAAGATTGCTACTTTTTTTTTTGTTTTACAAAATTTTGCTACTATGCTACTTTTTCCCTCGAGTCTTGCTACTTTTATTGCTACCTCTTGTGGCAACAATGCTACTCGTACGAATGTGAACATCTACTCTGCTTATGAAAAGTGGGATTCAAAGAGAAACAATCACGTTTTCTCTTCGCTTACATGAAGAGCTTTACTTTGAACGCGTAGAGCTTTCTTTTAATCGCGTGATTACGATTTTAAGAGGAGTCAGTACTCAGCAAAAATTTCAATTTAGATGCCAGCGATACTGTAGGCAATAAAACTTACTATACGTAGGTTTGTGTCCTGAAAGTATGAAAATACATATAAAATTAGCCTAGACCTAGACCACAAGTCACATTAGAGACATCTAGTGTAAAAGACAGAAACCCAACATGCGACAATTTAAGAAGAAAATGAAAATTTGCAGTTCAAAGAAATTGAAAATTTTTAAAGAGAATTAACTCTCCTAAATTTTATTTTGCACACAGTTGTTAAATATGCTATTTTGCTTTATATTTTTAAAACTTTCAACGAAATATTGCAATTTCTCGTCGGTGAAATATCGAGAGAAAAAACAAGTACTATTAGAGTTAAAAAAAGCGCCACTAAAAATGAAAAAACTCGACGTTATTTGCTAGATTTAGGCTTTATCTTTCTTAAATGGTCACAATCTAAAGAAATGAGAATACCTACTAACAGGAATTTGATTTGAAAAAAATCAATTTTTACCATTTTTTACAATTTTCCGAGCTAATATCTCCATTCCAATACATATTTTTTTATTTTTCTCGACGTTATTTACTAGACCTCTTCATTACCTTTAATTTAAGATCTAAGTCATTAATCTGGTACAAATAGTTTGCCAGAAATTCGCATTGAAAAATGTATGAAACTTGCAAATCTTGGTACTGACTGCTCTTAAGTGGCTCAGCATTTGGCGCAGTGACTGGACATCTATTATATCAAGTTTGTCTAAGCCCGGGGATTACACGAGATACAGAAGGCAGTTGATTGATTTGATGCCTTATCATCTTGCCAAATTAATTTAAGAAAAAAAAATCGAAAATTTAAGGAATAAAGTAGAAGCAGAATCGGATAAAAAGGAAAAAGAAGAGGGAGATGTGTGCATATGATGTAATGCAAATGATCCCAGAAAATTTCATTTTCCTGGTATAAATTTATTAATTTCTCTCAAGCATGTCTTTTCCGCAATCTTGAAAACTGTATAATGTCAAATTACTATCACCTCAGCTGCCATGATCTTTCATCATGCAAGTTCGCTGAAAGCTGTGCTGCCTGCATGGCAAGTTGTACTATCTCGTATAACCCCTGGGCTTAGACAATTTACATCTAGATGTGAAAAACATTAGAAAAACACGGTCCAACTAAAACGAACTAATGGCCCTCTAATTGAAAGCTCTACACATTCTCTCTCTCTCTCTCTTGCTGAAGTATGCCACATAAATTCTTCGCAATGATAAGTATTCTTTGGTTGAATAAAAAGTTAAAGAGCTTTCAAAAAGTGATCCGGGTTCATATGGAGATTTTCATATCTAGATGTAAGTTTTCTCTGCCCTGGGTTAACAATATTTTTATTTGTAATGGTATGTGAAATTTAATTTTCGATTTTTTCCACGTCATGCTAGACTTGTTGTGCTGAATAAAAACACATGAGAAGCAAAAGAAAAGTCCATTACATTCTGTCGTATATATTTTGACATTTATACATACGACAAAAGATTTGAATCACTCCTTTCGGAAATAAATAAATATACCTAGAGATTTTAGAGCTTGCTTACTTTCTATACGAATTAAAAAATATATCACAAAAATAATAATAATCTTAAATTAATTGGTGGCAATATTTTTAATTTATTTTTTAAACACTAGTTTTTCCCGTTTTTTTCTTAGAAAATACCTTTCGAAAATGTGAAACATTAAAGCAATTTTTTAATTAATTAATTTTTATGTTTTTATACTTATAGGTTATTTCGTAACCTCACGACACTTTTGTAATATTACAAATATATAATATGACTTCAGTGTAGAGATGATTAAATTTTTTACTTATACTAAATCTATTTCACTACTATTAATTATATATATAAATATATATAGTTACCACAAATCACATCTAATGCGCACAAAGTGATCAAATGGAAAAACTCAATTTCCTCCCCTATACGTTTTGACAAATTCTCCACAAGAATTTTACTTTGCTTATCAAAAGATCCAACAAATTGCTCCAAGACTTTGAAATGAAATGCTGGTGTTATAATTTTTCGTCGTTGAAACCATTTCTTTCCTACATTGATTAATAAAATTGGAAAACATTAATGGAACTCGTTCAGTCTATTTGAAAAAAAAAATAAATAAAACCGACCATGACTTATTAATAATCCTTCTCTCAGCCAAGGATATAGCATTCCATAATGATCAGCTTTTTCGATAAGTTTATTACTTCCAAGAATTGATTCAACATCTTTGACGTTCATAAATATAAGATTGAGTTCAGTCCCGAGCCATATTTTCAATGTATTTCCCCACTCTTCGCGGATCTGTTTCATCATCGGAATATATAGTACAGGATCTTTGGCGATAAAGAGTAAACCATTTCCCAAAATTGGAACTGTTGGAGGTCCAGCAAAATTTTTCGATAACTCCAATATTCGCGCATATTTTCTGTGCATGTAATACACTAGAAACGTGACCAAACTTATCAAACCGAAAACTAGAAACATTTTCACACAACTGAATTAAAATGTCAAATAACGACTGCAATTTAAGCCATTTAAAGTAAATATTATCAAGTTTTGTTTATTTGTTTTTTTTTTAATTTTATATGCAAATAGCTATGGTAATACATATATCCTCATGTATTCCAATTTTTATCAATTATTATTAATCTGCTTCTAATTTATGCGGAAAGGAATTTTGGAGGAGATAAGAATTTATAGCTGTGAGACTAAGCCGTTCGAATTTCTCTTAGTGAATACGGCCTTAAGATTACAATAAATATTAAAAACCTATTTAAAAGAATGCGATAACGTTGTACTTGAATAAATGTAAATTGATATGAGTTTAATAGTAGCACTGATAAAGCTGAAAAGCTGACTATGAAGAGAGTTTAGGGGGCAATAATTATGAGGTTCATTTTGATATTTTGATTATATAAGAATGAGATTAAATTACTATGTACATCATTGGGATATAATAGAATATTATATAGTAAACCGTATTAGATCTAAAGTGATTTGCATCAATTACCGCATATTTGAAGTTAAATACATGGTGTTTCATAAAAATATTGAAAAATGTCATCATCCTGCATATTTTGATATTATCTTATCAAGTTCTATAAATTTGTTTGATTGACATTGTTTCATATATTCTGATTATTTCCCTGTAGTCACTACTTGTTTGAGTCTCATTGACGTAATACCATTGGAAGCTGTAAAAATAAAATACAAATAATAAATCAAAATACTCGATTTCAAAATCAAAATGTCGAACGAACGATAACAAATTTGTGAATCCAAAAAATTATGTATTTTTATAAGGTTTGCGCAAATAAACAACAGCACGAATAGCAATGCAAATCCAAAAGACCATCGACATCAGTCAAACCTTAAATGATAGCCAAAGGTAAAAAAAATTATGTGTGTATTTAAGAAATAAGAGAGTCTGCTGGTACTTTATTTGGATCAGCTCAGTCAATTCTTACCGATCATCTAAAATCTATGAAAACTTTCCTCGCGTTGGGTAGATATCAAAACCATTGTGCCCATAACAGATTTAACTCTTGCCTTTTTGAACCAGATCGCAGAAAATGCAGAAGAGTTTTACTCACGAATTGTCCAGAAGAAGATGAGACTGTACGAGCCATAAAGTAAAATTCAGTTCAATCACTGGTTATTAAAAGAATCATCGAAATCAAAAAGATCGACCGGAAAAGTGATGGCACCTGTTTTCTAAGATTGACTCTGATAGATTATTCTAGGGAGAGGAAGAAAACAATCACGGCATTCTACTATGCTCACATATGAAGAAATTTAAGGTAGCTTTGGACAAAAAAAAAACCGCTTCAAAAAACTTCACCAATATTTTTTTTTCCATAACGATAACACAGTTCAAAGAAATTGGAGTGAATTTTACCGGAAAAATTTTTATTCGCCCCCTCACCCTATAGCAAAGATAACCTATTAACAGCCGAACAAAATTGGAAATTTTTTGTGTTTTGTAGACAGAAACAGGTAATGTCATATAGTTTCGTCTTTTCCATGAATGGGGGAAAAGAGTTTCTCTATGCACTATTTTAGTGCGACTGAGACAACAAGTTAAATACAAAAATCGAGAGAACGTAGAATAGGATTAAGGTTCCTCTCAAATAAAATTCTCATTTCTCCCGAAAATATCAGAGAATCCAGCATGAGTTCTCCCACTTAATCTCTTCAGAGCAAAACGAATGTAAACAAAAGCACGTGCTGTTCAAATATCACAGGATTACAGCAACAATATGTGACCAATACAGCAACAACATGTGATCAAACTCTGTCAATGTTTCATAAAAACCGGTTTTCAGTGACGCAGACCGCACCGGGTGACACCATCACAAGGAGTGACACCAAAATTAGGGCGGTTCGTAAAAATTTTTTTTTTTAGAAAGCTGCAACTCCAGTGATTTCATGTGAAGCAGTATGGCACAAAAGTATGAAATCCAAAAAAAAAATTGAAATCAAACAATATCTAGATTCTAAACCCCGCTCCTAGATTGTAAAGTTTTTACTATAACGCGAAATAGAGTAGAAATAGTAGTCGTAAAAATTTTACAAAATTACACAAGTGCATGGTTGGTGTCATCACTATCCTAAAAGTATTTTGGATGTGATGACGAAGCGTTGTACGACATTGTGGTGCACCATTATGCACTACTAAGAAATTTCCGCTAGATAGATGTGTAGACGATATGTCATGTCTATGTTATGATTGTTTCTTATTTATTGCTGTATATCTAGTCTTGTCTGGTTCCTGCCATTGGTTTGTCTGTGCTATGTATTTCCTGTTATGCTCTAATACTAGATCAATATCATGGAACTTTCTCAATCTGGAGTAATGTTCTTATCCGACGAACACCACTCAAAGTTGATTAAAAAATCTTCCCCTCTCACTGGAGTATATGTATGTAGCTCAACAGTTTGCCTATCAATATGTTTCTATATTGATCTTAATTATGGAATGACATGGTTGCACTATACCAAGTTGGAAACCTAATTATGTATTAATGACCACAATCATTCCTCCTTCTTTTAAGTGTGCTGGTCCTTGGGAATACTGTTAAGTTTGTTCGTTTTGTTTCCTTCTTTTAAGTGTGCTGGTTCTTAGGAACGCCGTTAAGTTTTGTTCGTCTTGTCTGTGCTTAGGTTCTTTTGAGAATTTGCCTATTGCTATTTTATGTTTAGTTATTGATAATTTTTCTTCTCCTGCGTTAGTTAAATAACAAAACTCATCAACAATAGTCGTAGATTGTATAGAGTGTACTGATCGTTTTCATTCTGAACTCCAGATCAGATCAAGAGCCATCAAGGAAGTAGCTGGCATGTTTGAGCCTGTTCAAGCCAAGATTTTGATTACTACCGCTGAAGAAGAGTTACTGGTGTCCATTCCAAAATTGATCACTTTCTATGATGAGTTATCAGAGGAAGAGCTTTTATTAGAAATACCAAAAGGCTGAGAAGGCACCTGAAGGCAGCAGAGATTGATCTCGAAGAAGTCAAAGACTGGTCAGTACTAGACGTTTTGAAATTCATAGCGGAATGAGACTTCCTAGAATCTCTCCCATATCTCTCAGTGAGCCTACAATTATTTCTTACAATCTGCGTCTGCGTATCTGTGGTTTCATGTGAGAGGAGTTTTTCAAAGCTAAAGTTTATAAAGAACTATTTGCGATCTACCATGGGACAGTCAAGGCTTTCCGATCTTGCAATATTATCAATTGATAGTGATTTGGTGAAAGAAGTTGATTTTGATGAAGTAATTAACAAGTTTGAGCTCCAAAGGCCAGGAAAGGAAAGTTTTGATTTAGTCGAGATTTAATATGACATAAAATTTAATATTAAAATAACAATTAAAAAAGTAACATATTTTCTATGTAGTTCTTAGTTTCTTCTTCTTATAATTTTTTACCAACCGACCTTAAATCATTTTTTTCTTCTATTGCCTTTGTAAATATAGGACCTATGTTTATAAGCGTTACTAAGGATTCTGTATGTTTCCATTATTTGGAACTGTCGGACTCGGAGGGGTGTCATGAGGGGGGTGACATCATGAGTTACCGCACTGGGTGACACCATGCCTAGTGACGCCACTGGCGGTTTTCACAAAAGCGCGGGAACATTTTATGAGAGTAAAATCTGGAAACTCCGCCTCTTCTCATTTATTTACGAAAATGAATCATTTGCCATTATGTTTCGTTGCATACAATCTGTGCTGTCACATTTTTTTATCTTTATTCATAAAAGTTTTAAAGAGAGTTTGATTTTTTTTCTTCTTTCTTCCTTTTCTTGTCGTGTGCATTTTAAATGTAAAACAATCGGAAAGCTCTTCTGTGTTTTAACTTGTCATTAAGCTACTTTGCCTATAATCTCGTTCTGTCCTCACGCATTTTTGGTTTCCTAAATTAAAAGAACATTTAAAGCTTCTTAGCTGAAGCTATAAAAAGCTGTTGCGACATGATTCAGAAAAAAAAGGAATCTGCTTTCTATACAAAAGGTTCGAGAAAATATGCTAAAAAATTAGTTTCAAACGTGGGTAAATACTTTAGTGAATTACTTTATTTTTTTTTTTTTTCTTGACATACTGCAATTTGATTCACAATTTTACAGTAGCATCCAGTGAAGCCCAAAATTCAAGCCAAAGTGTTAACGATTCCAACAACGACGTAAGTATTTTACGGTATGCAAGCATATTATCGGATCATCTTGCATTTGATTTGACCCCTATATTATATCTATATCATCCCCGATAAGCGACACACGTTATTTATATGTTTTCTTAGTTGTGCAAATTGTGTGTCAATTGTGTATTTAGCAATAAATTATATCTATAAGTGCTATAAATTATAAGTACTAATTACGTCCATCACTATCATCATTACTTACATACATATTATAGACTCCTTATCGGAGTTTTTCTCTTGTCTTATATCAAAGGTAATATTTACTTTTGGATTAAGATATTATCATTGATTGGTATGATTGAAAAATGTATAACAAAAAACTCCTTGAGGATGGTCATTTCACTCATGATTACGTTGTTTCATCGATTTATTTGTTATAGAGAATAAAATAGAAATTTTAGTAGACAAAGTCAGACGTATGTCTCCTTCCTCCTTTTAGGATTCCGTATAACAAAAGAAAAAAACGGAACCCTTATAAAATTGCTCGTGCGTCCGTCTGTCTGTCCATCACAGACGTTTTTCTCACAAACGACGTAACATAGTAATTTGAAATTTGACAGAGTGCTAGGTCGACTATATGAGGCGGACTTATTTCAACAGTCAAAGATTATTTCATTTCATTTTCATTTTCATTTCATTTCATTTATTCTTTTATAGGTGGCATTGTACAAAAGATATAAAACCTTATTTTAATACAAGATTAATAGGTACATTATCCAATAAGTAATATTATAAAAAACTAGCCTAATAAAAAATTAATTAGTTAATTAGCACTAAGATACAAAGGAGAAAAAAAATAAATTTTAACTGGAGTGGGTTGGGCCCTTAAAAAAAATCTTTGCAATCAATTCACATTCATTCCGAAAGTTTTGAAATTTTGATGGAATATTGGGTGAAGTAAAATATGTAACTACAAATATAATTTTGCAACCATCACCAAGCAATTCACCAAAAATAATATTTTTTTTTTTTATCCTTCAAAGTAGCTCTTTCATAGGCCAGTCAATTAAACGTTTGAATTCCAAAATTTAACATTAATTCCAAAAGTTTTGAAATTTTCGAATGTTAGGTGTGGTAAATATTTTAATATTTAATATTTCAACCATCACCAAGGTCCGGAACATGCGTAAAATCGCAGAGAAACAAAAGTTCTTATAATTTCCATACAAGAATTCCAATAGTCCTGCAAACAATGTTTACACCGCAATTTTCTGCAATTTTACGTATGTTCCGGACCTGGTTGATTGTTGAAAAATTGAATTTTTAATCATTTTACCACATTCGAAAATTTTGGAATTCAAATGTTTAATTGACTGGCCTATGAAAGGACTACTTTGAAGGATAAAAAAAAAATTATTTTTGGTGAATTACTTATAAAGTTATAGAAAAAGTACCATTCCCCCAGCTCTTCTAGGTTTATAAAGCTAAAATTTTGATATTATCAGTGTTAGTATAGGCATTAATTAATAGATAACAAGAAAACTGCTGCTTTTTTCGACACTCTCATCATTGCTAGAAAAAATGTTTTTTGTGTTAAGTTTTAAAAGAACTCTTATTAACAAGACCAACTCTAATAAAATATCTCTTGCGTTCGTATGTTTGAATATTATTCAGTTATCAGAGCCAAATTTGAATTTGGATTAGATTTAAAATACTTAAATTTGGTCGATAAAGTTTTGGTACAGAACCTTAACTGTGTGAGGATGATTTGTAAAAACTATCTACAACCACAATAAACAAAAACAATTAAGTACAATTTTCCTCCACTAGATAGCACCATAGCCATAAACGACGCAAATTTTCGTATTTATCAAGTCTAACAATTCGTTATGGAAACTTTCATTCATAAAAACCCAGCTGACGGAAATTTTGCAAATCTAGTTGCTGAAAATCGGGAATGAAGGTCTCTTACGACAACGAGAGGTGAGAGTTACATTTCCTCATTACACCTTTACCTTACGATGTTGATGCTAGTTTTTCTAGTTTTCATTTTCCGATTCGTTTATACTGATAGAGACAGCCTACAGATAATAAGTCTAGCGCGTTTAGCTCTGACGGCATTGAATATTATTTTTGTTTTAACTGGACTTTTATGGCATATAATTTCAACGTGGAAATACGCTAATGCTGTGTCTACTACTATCTATCGTGCGGTTAATTTATTGTGCTTTATTTCTGCCAGAAAGAAAATTCCGATAAATTGGATTATGTGCTAAGAGGTGGGTGATGGTAATCTGACCTACGTTCTGGACGCAGTTGTGATAATCTTCTTCTCCTGACATACGCTTTGAACTTGATAAAGTAGATGTGATTAACATTTTT
Source organism: Dioctria rufipes (assembly GCA_963924295.1). NCBI lineage: Eukaryota > Metazoa > Arthropoda > Insecta > Diptera > Asilidae > Dioctria > Dioctria rufipes. The sequence continues at coordinate 215,053,880 of OZ002741.1, forward strand.
TTGCTTCTCAATTTCTTTAAATCACGTATGAGGAAACTATTGAAAAGACCATTAGTAGTAGAGTATGCTTTACCCTAAGTAAACGTCTCAGTTCGTGACTCCAGATTTTTTCCCGATAATTATCTGTTTCCAAGTTGCTTCTTTGTCCGCGAAATTTCGAAGGCTACTCACGGCAGCACGAGTTCAATTGACACCAATATTGAGAAGCTGATGGACAGCCTGGAGGCAAAGATTCTTTCCAAAATTGAATTGTTTAGAATTGAAAGTGCGTATGTCCATATTTTGATGATTTTTGGTTTTGATTGAAATAAATTGTATGTATAGACGTATACCAATTTGATGTACAAACCTCACATATCCATATCTAACTGCAGTAACGTTATCCAAATAATAAATCAACAGTTAATATTGAAACAACTCACGTCCGGGACTAGTGGCACTTAAAATCTCAACTTAGTCCAGATCTTTTGGGCTTTGGACATATGACCTTTCAATTCTAAATGATTCAATTGATATTCTTATTAACAAATGCTAAACAAGCATTTTTTCCCTGTTCGATAATATTTTAAAACCATATAACTCTCGGCTATCTGCTTTGGAAAAATCCGTAAGTACAATTCAGCAAGATATTTCGCTAGTCCATAATTCTGGAGTTCTTGGTGATCGTCGATCCCGGCGACTCTGCGACATCGTCATGAGAGGTATACCTAAATATGAAAGTGAAGATCCTCTTAAAATTCTCAGAGGTATCTGGAACGTCATTAAGCATGACGTATCGGCATATGCTGATGCTTTTCGTATCAACAACAAGTGTCGACCATCACATCCCAAAAGCTCTGGTAGCTCCAATAAAATGACATTCCTATCATTGCCAAATTTTCCTGTCACGTCGCATAGAGCTCATTCTTTAAAGCGCTTAATAAGCATGCTGCCCTTAAGATAAACCGCATCGATGGTTTCACTTCTGATAGCACTGTGTACGTTTATGAAAGTCTCATACCCGAGGACCATGTCATACTGCGTACAGCAGTACGCATGCGCTACAACAGACTCCTGCATTCTCCAGAAATGGTGTAATATTTGTTAAGAGAGCAAGAGATGGTCCAGAGCTACAAATAACTGACTTAACGCAACTAGCTGATGTTTGGGGATCGAGAATACCAATTCGGGAGCCTATGCATATATGATGCTAGGCACTGTAATTAAATGCGTACTCATGCAATTTATACTCAGTATGATAAGACTCAATTTCTGTGGTGTAGAGTTTTTTCTCTTTATTTCACTTTTTTTGTAAATGGCTATTATCTTATTTTCACCTCTTTCTTAGTTCTATCCCTTATTCTGAAATTATTCATTTGTGTACATGCTTTGTAATTAATTGGCTTTGGAAAGAGTTGAGATCGGTGTCTATCAAATATGCACACTTATTATATATGCCCATTCGTTGGCCATTTGATTGTTTTGGTGGTCAGCTATCTGAAAGATCCCCTCAGCCGGTCATTATGCCATGCCAGCAAATACTGGTTTGTTACTATCGAACGGGGCGAAGTGCTTCTGAATCTTTTGTGCCAACGCGTTCGGTCCTGAATGTTGATCCTTTTAATGCCAGAAGCCTTAAGCCCAAAATTGACGAGTTTCATGAGATTTTGTAGGTTTCGACATTCATGCAATTTTGTCAGTGAATCGTGGTTTCACTCGGCAATCCCATCTTCTTTGGTCTCCCTCTCCGGATATAGGTCTTATCGTAACGAGAGAGATTTGAGGATGGGAGGCGGCATTATTATATATGTTAGCGAGGAACTAATGTCGAGAGTAATTTATCGATCTCACGTATACAATTTGGAGTTTATTTGTGTTGAAGTCAGAAGTAGAAATGGTAAGTGTATTTTGTCAGTTGTATACTGTCCACCCGATTGTTTTAGTATTGAATTCGCCTCAGAGTTTGAAGAAATCATTTCGCACCTAACAAGCGCTTACGCAAATGTGATTATAGGTGGTGACTTCAATATAAATATCCTTTAACCAATCCGCGGGCGGTGACTTTCAAGAACTTGACGCAATCATTACTTTTGAACACTGTTAATTGTTTACGCAATTACTTTAATACTTCTAACCCTCCTTTACTTGACTTGTTCCTTGTTTCGGATAGTAAATAAGTTCTTTTGCACCAACTGATTATCCCTCCATCGATACTTCATCACGATATGCATTTTATCACTTATCAGTTTTCGCATTGCGCAAGAAGAGCTGCCAAGACTTTTACCTCGATAACAATAATTTTGGTGCTTTACAATAGGAATACTCATTTTTATCTTGGGATGAATTTTCATTATTTCCGTTCAAAGTTTAATATGCACCTCCCACCCAAAAAACTCTAGAATTATTTGAAAAAGGCTGCTGTTTTTGGGAAAGAATATGCATGCAGGTTGTGATGTTAATCCATATGTACTAAACACACATTTCACTTCATCACCATACACCTGGTAGTTACAAGACACCTGGTAGTTATAAGACAGGGTCAGATGGCTTCATCTTTAGCTGTACTGGTGCTGACGAAATTATGAAGGCTTTTCTGTCTATTAAATCGCATGCTATCTGACCGGATGAAATTCCCCCAAATTCATAAAATATGTATGTTCTGCCCTGAATTCTTTCTCCGCTTTTACATCTGTTCAACATGTGTCTTACTACATCCAAGTTTTGCTCTCTCTCTGGAAAATCGCTACTGTGATTCCGGTAGCTAAGAAAAGTTCCCCTGCCAATTTAAATGAATTCAGGCCGATTAGTCTATTATGCTTCCTTTTTAAATTTCTTTAAAAAATTATGTCCCATCAAATAATCGGATATCTTTAGATTAATAATTACTTAACCAGCTGGCAATCGGGTTTTCGCGCCGATCATATTTGTGAAACTGCTCTCCTAAAAGTATTGACTGATATCCGCAGGGCTTTGAACGATAATAAGTTGTTCCTGTTGGTCTAGCTGGACTTCTCTAAGGCCTTTGATAGTGTTAGCCATGCTAAATTGCTGTCTAAGTTGTCAGATAAGTTTAATTTTTCTTCGTCTACCGTGAGCTTAATTTCTTCTTTCCTGCCCGATAGATCCTAACACGTCAAGGTCGGTGGCTCTGTATCAAATGCGCTGTCGTTAACATGTGGCGTCCCCCAGGGATCCATACTTCGCCCATTATTGTTCTGTACTTACATTACTGACCTCCCAGATGTTATTGAAGATTGCAGTATTCACTTGTATGCGGATGATGTTCAGCTATATTTAGCACGCTCAATAGGCCTCATGGACGATGCAAATCGCATCAATTCCAATTTTGTGAGGGTTCAAACTTAGGTCGTTAAGAAACATTTGGTGCTTAATCCTGATAAAACCCAATTGATGGCGATGTTTAGAGGGACCGTCGATCTTCTTCCAGTCTTTTTAGAATCGAAAATCTTGCGATATACTGATTCAGAGAGGAGCCTGGGAGTAACCATATCAATAGTGTCGTTCGTCGTATTTTTGCTGGTCTCCGCAGACTCTGGCTATCGGCTAGTATCCTCTCAAGGTCATTACGATTGAAGCTTGTCAAAATACTACTCATGCCTTATGTTACCAGTGGCAGCGTGATTTTTTCACATCTAGACGCAGTCTGTAGAAGAAAGATAAATGTTGCTTTCAACGACTGGACGCGATTTATTTTCTAGCTCCAACGCTTTGACCATGTTTCTCCACATCGGCATGCTGTACTTGGCTGTTCTTTGAATGCTCTTCTGGTTCACAAGGCTTTAATATTCCTCCATAAATTTATATATTCAAAAAATCCCACCTACTTGTACTGTGAGCTTGTATTCATGCAATCTTCTAGAAATGTGAATATTCTGATACCTCAACATAGACATTCCATTTTGGAGAGCTCCTTCTTCGTTCGAACAGTTCGTATGTGGAACTCACTTCCTGCTTATTTTCAGGGAACGCGCTCGATGGGTGTCTTTCGGAAATCTATTACCCAATATATCCCTTCCGACAATCTATCTTCATAAACCGCATATACTTTATATGTATGTATTTTTTTACTCCGATCTTGACTCTATCTACAACAATTCTTTTTTTTTTACAATTTTCTACCAATTTATAGTGTATTCACTTTACTTATTTTCATCTTTTTTTCTTTTCTTTTCTTTTTTTCTGTTCTCTTTTTTTATCTTTAACTTTACTTTTGCATTAGCTATCAAATTTTTCCTTTTTGTTATATTTTTCTACTCTAATTATATATTAGTATTAGTATTAATATTTGAATTTTAGCCTAGGCTTCATAATTAAATAGTTCCATTGTTAATATCTGCATTATATATCTGCACACTAGTTATTATTATTATTTTTTCTTTCTTTCTCCTGCTGAGAGATGGAGCAATCTAAAGCCTTCTTCTAATTAATATCGATGGCTCTCAAGAGTCTATCTCGGCCTATTACTTTTTAGGCTGTTTATGAATGACCTTTACCCCTATTTTAATATGTATCCATATATATTTTGACCGTATGTAAATTTACCTCAGTTTATTTTTTATTGAGAATTACTCAAAGCCATATATGTACGTATGTATAAATGTGTTCGGGGGCGCACACAAATAATCTTCAACTCAACACTAATAAGACTGTATTGCATTTTGACCCCAGAGTAGACTAAAATATCTTCATTGCTTGCCATAATTATGTGTTGAGTAGATTTTCAACTTGAAAATTATTCTAAACTCGTACATGAAGCGTTGTGATCTTGTTAAATCTCTCTTATCATGCTAAAATACATGTTTTGATGTATAGTTCTTGTAAGCTGGATTTGATTTGCTCCAGGAAGCTGTATGTTGCCTTTATTATTGCATTAGATTCATTTATGGACTATGTAGATCACTGAACACTTACATGTGTGACAAGTAGAACTGTATTGTTTTTCCATAGTCTATTAACTGTCATACCCTGCCAGTATATCTAGATAAACTCTCTATCCCATTAAAGAACTTCAGCTGCGCCTGCCCAGATTTTAATAGTATTATTAAAGGTATTCAACTTTGAGATACCTTATCCGCTTGTATTCAGAGAACGAACTTCTCGCCCTATGGATACCGAAAATTTGGCGATGATTTTCTTTGCTTGGTTTCGTATTGAACCAATTAGTTAAATTTATAACTACTTATAAATTATGTACTATCTTATTATATTTTCAAACCGTAGTAAATGAATTAAATTAAACTCATCTAAATAGAAGAAAAGTTTTTTAAGAAAACTGTTAATATATCTTCATCTTTGTATGTCGTACCTACTTAACTCCTTAGAGAATTTCAGCCTGAAGCCTAGCATCATATATAGATGACACAAGAACTAGATATCGCATGGTATACCAATGGCGGATCCAGACATTTGCTCTAGGGGGGCGATCGCCCCGATTGCCCCCTATAACCGAACTTGGCATCAGTTGTGGACCGCTCTGTATAGCTTTCTTTTTTGGTTTCAGCGTGAAAATTTCATTAGTATGCAGATATCGCCGGAGTTCTTTTATTTATATAATATAAGTTCTTGGTCCAGTAAGCAGAGTAAAATTTAGTCTCACATAAAATAGACATTATACACTTCTTGCTTGTCTTACTGCAGGTGTTTTCCATATAAAGGTCGCTTGAATTTCGTTCAAACCCAATAATCTCCTGGGCTGGACTGCAATTTCTGGCAAATTAAATGGTTGAGGAAATTTTCGGAGAATGCTACTTAGGTAGGGTTAATATATGTATAAAACTAAATTAAATATTTGCAGGAAAACTGAATCTGAGATTAATTACCCCGGCTATGATAATTTTCCCAACATACAGGGTTTTTCAATAAGAGGTGTTATTTTAATTAGCCCGCTATTTCGGTAGATGTCACTTTTGGAGCTGTCAATTTTTGACATTTTACAAGTAGAAACTACGCCATTGATAAAAATGGAATGATATACGATTCAACAACGCATTGGAATTATTAAAATTCACTATAAAAATGGTGAAAATGTGGCAGAGACGGTTCGTAAAACTCGAACATTTTTGGGTCGTCGTGAAGCACCTTGTCGGACCGCAATACAGAAATTGGTAGAAAAATTCGAGCTGTCGGGACAAGTTAGTGATGTGAAGAATAAAACCCATGCACGTCGCTCAAGAACAGCCGAGAATATTGCTGCTGTAGCCGAAAGTGTTGAAGAAAACCCAGGTTTGTCCATTCCTCGTCGTTCTTTGGAATTAGGCATTCCACAAACGTCATTACACCGTATTTTGCATAAAGATTTGGGTCTTAAGGCTTATAAAGTTCAGTTAACACAAGAACTCAAGCCGGCCGATCATCAACAACGTCGCCTGTAGGCGTGGTCGTGGTGGTCATTTGGCTGATGTTATTTTCCATTATTAACGGCATACCTTCCCCTTTATAATGAAATAAAGATCCGATCATTTATCTCAAAAAATGGCATTTTTCTTTGAATATCAAAATAACACCTCTTATTGGAAAACCCCTACTTTTCTTCAAAAAATTTTCCTTGTGCTGAAAATTCTTTAGTAGTGGTACAATTTTAAATATAACAAAAAACTTTTTAAAAAACTATCTAGAGTTTTCCATATATTTAAATATTAAAATTATATTACATTTCGGTATATAAATTTTAAAATTTTCATGGTAGGAAAAGAAAGCAAAATCAAAGCAAAGTAATTTAATTAAGTATTTTAATAAACATGAGTTCCAGATTTCTTTGTTATTAACTATAGTGTTAAAACTTAAACTGCCCACGTGCTAGACTCCGCAACTCTGAAAAATTTGCCAGTGCACACGATTTAAAAAACTCACCGTGCGGGAAAGTCTACACTTAAATGCTGAATGAAAATCTTTCTGTGCTGAATGTTGTTTGAGTGAAAAAATGGTCTTTTTGAAGAAGTTAAGTTCAATTATAAGAAATGAGTTACACGAATTCACTAGTATTGAGGCGACTACGGCTTAGAAAAAGATAAAATAAATAATATAACAAATAATATTGAAAATAACTTGACAAAAACTCACAAGTACCTCTTCGGAATTCACGACGGTGGTGTACACAAATTTTTTTGTGCACGCATAAACTCATAGTTGCGGAATCCTGGCCCAGATCTTGCTTTCTTTGTATACCTTGAATTAAAATTTATACACAAATGTAATATAATATTAATATTTAATTAAATGCAAAATAAACGGAAACTCTAGACAACTTTTGTGATGTATTCATTAAGTGACGAGAGAAATTATTTTGTTCTATTTTTATAATCCGGATTTGAAATTTTTTTTTTTTGTATTTTCCATTTCATTTATTTGATTAGAGTATAAATTTTGATTTATTAGAGCCCCGATCGCCCCCCGCTGTATCCGCCCTTGTGGTAAACCCGAGCGGAGTATACTGCTTGGGAAATACGTGGTACATTTCGGAATAGACCACAACATGTCTTACAGCATGCCGAGAGCAAGTGTTGCTTTAAAAGCAGTTTTGTATACATACATTTGATCAACCTCCTCAATATGGCAGATGGAAAAAAATATGAATTACTCGACGTATCCATTAATTCTCATATAGTCGTCTATTTCTGAATATACCGTCAGCCAAAATTTGTATACTTTGCTCTGGTATTACATATAGTTCTTATATCATCTATATAGTATGCACCTCGAGCGAAATGAAAAATCCATACAAATTAGACCGAACGAAATCTGCAATTAAAAAGTATCAACGGTATTCACTTTAAATAAAAAATCCTCTTTATCTTTTAATACTGGCCTATAGATGGATCTAACATGACTCTATATGTGGGTATTCAAGTCTTTGATATAAACATTAAAACAAAGAGTATTTAAATAACACCACTATAAATATTTATTAATATTAAATTAACAAAAAGGCTTTAAGAGCTACAATGTTTTTAGACACTATGGTTGGTCCTAGATGAAAGCGATAGATGAAGAAGTGCGAACATCCACTAAAATGTCAAAGATGATTAATTCATGTTGCTGCCACAAGTAGAATTATCGGAAAACAACGATGGGGTATCTGGTGGCAGCAAGCCCAAACCTCGAGGAGTTTTCCTTTGCAATACGTCGAGAGCAGAACCTAAAAGAATATTAGTGAACGGTTCGAGTAATCGTATAATTATTAAACTTTATTAAGTAAGAATGAAATCCTGTAGTTATTACAGTAAAATTGTACGTCAGTAGAATAAACAGTGATAACCTTTATGTTATGTTTTATTAAATTTGGACAATATCATACATAAAGTTTTTTTTATTTGCCTTAAATCGGCGACCTCTCTCTCCATTGGAGCACGGAATGGCGTAAAACATAACATTTTGGTGGCAGCGATACTTTTAAAATTCAAAAACGATTAGCAAAAAGAAATTTAAAATAGAAATAACAAAAAATAAATAAACCAATAATAATTAAGATTACTTAAAGTATTTAAATCCGGCCACAACTATAACAAACCCAGTGATAATTAAATCAGTGCCTACAAAAATAAAAAAAAATCTATTACATTTTGGTGGCAATTAAAAACCATAATAAAATCTAAACAGATAGTAGTTAAAATTATAAAAAAAAAATTGACAACAAAAAATTAAATTCATTTTTCTCATTAAATAAAATCATATAATCAAATACAAAATTGTTAAAACACAAATAAACAACAAATAAAAAATTTATTTAAATAAAGTAAAAAAAAAAAAGAAAACCCGGGTACTTAGAGGAAATTTGAAGTTTAAGCGCCAGAGCACTCAACATGGGACCCAAGGAGGCTTCATCCCTGCCTCACAAAGACGTCCCGGTCGCGCGACGTATACATTTTACTAGACAAAGACAATTGGATAATAAACAAGGTAGTAGATAAAACTTATTTCTCATCTTTTTTTTTTATTTTTTTTTAATTGATTATATTAATCATATTAACTGCGTTATTAGTTATGTTAATCAATAGAGTGGATATACATATATAAAAGAAAGTGTTGTAAAGGAATTGAAGAAAAAAACCGAAGTGCAAAACAATTTTTCCCATTTCTTTCAAATAAAGCCTTTTTTTATATATTTTTTTTTTTTTTTTTTTAAAATTGCTGTTCCTAGAAGCGACTCTGCGGCAAGACTTCGTGAGCTTGCTGGCCAGAGGACTTTAAACAGAATCAATAATCGCTCCCCTTCATAGGCCTATTGACCAGAGGAGAGATTTTGGTTGGAATTAGCGATTTTTGCTACAATTCTTTTCCTTTTATTAATCAAATATTATATATTTTTTTTTCCTTTTTGGAAATCCCTAAATAGCTCCGTTCCTATTGATGTGTTTTTTTATACTTAATTCAATTTACCACAGCTTAAATATTCTCAAAAGTGTACACAATTTTAATCCCCTCGAAACAAAACGTAACAACTGGTGACAGACAACCATAAGACATTTTCTACAAAATAAAACTAAATTTTTTTTCCCTGTTGACATATTCCAGAATTCTTCTCATTCCTATCGCTGTGTCACACCTTTTACAAAATTTACTTAAACATATTTATCTACGTATAACCAACTTGCTACCTGTTATTGTTGTTGGGAAAACTTAAATATAAAAATCTACCATTTTCTCCATAATTAATTAATTAATTCCCAAACAAAATATAACTCGACCCAGACATGATTGAAGTAAACAAATCTTTCGACGAGCTTTGCTTGTCACAAGTCCCAAAAATGTCAGAAATTAGACAAATTCTGGCCGACTATCATAGAGCCAATAAAAACAAAAGCACTTAAGACTTTACTTCTGAAAAACTCCAAAATTTGGAAGACGTATGGGCTTTATTTGAAAAATCGGAAACCCTGATTCAAGATCATGAAGATTTTAATGAAACTCATGATTATTTTAAGCAGTCATGCTATGACAAAACGGAGGACTGGTATAATTTTACAAAGGCAACTCTGTCTGATAGGTTGAAATCCATATCAGTCCACACAGAGCGCAAAAAAAACCGTTTTACGTCCCACTTCCAAAAACTTCTCAAAAAACAACTACAGCTGATAACCTTGACAGCACAGACAAAGATCAATCAAATACAGTACGATTTCCGTTGCAAGAAGATAGACGAAAAACATTATCCCATATTATTCAATCTATAGATATCACTTGCAACTGCAACCCAGGCATACTTAAACCAAAAATTAAACTCGTTGCACAAATATTGGGACTATTTTGAAGAAACACATTACGAAATAATCTTGAATGTTGGGGCCCAAGCGACAAAGATAAGGAATACTTCGTGAATGATGTTTACATATAGTAAACATGGAAACATCATTCTCAGACACTGTAATTGCGCTGCAAGAACAGTTGGACTCGAGATTCCAAAACATAACGAATACTACAAATAATTCCACAGAGCATCACCACAATGTCTCTTTCAAAGACCAATCAAATTTTTTCCTATCTGACGCGAGAGCATTAATTCCCAATTTCAATGGAAATCCGAAAGATCTCCACAAATTCATTTCAAGCTGTGATGATTCATACGCAACAGCAACCACGGCAACCTCGCCCTACTTAGCTTAATAAGGAGTAAATTATCTGCAGATGCATATGATATTTTCAGGTACAATCAAGTTGAAGATTGGCCTACCTTAAAATCAATTTTAACTCAAACTTTTGAGGTAGAAATTCCCAGAACTACGCTACAGTCTCAATTAAATAATTCTAAACAGAGAATAGGGGAGAATATGGGAGACTTAACACAAATCTATCTAAATTAAACGAAGCGATCCACTCATACACAAGTGATAAAATTCTTTTAAAATATCTTTTCAAAGATAATGAGTGTCAAGCAGTGAGAGCTATAGAGGACGGATTATCCAATCCACAACTCTAAACTTTAGCCAAAGTGCATTCCGATAAATCTTTTTCTGCATTAAAATCACACATCTTGGAGAATGCATCACGTTTAGAGCAGAAACAACTTGTTTCCCAAGCACAAAACAACATAAATCAAACTTCATTTGCGCAAGCTGTTTCAAATACAATAGACTGGGGCATGCTACTTCAAGTTTCCCAGTCATACAACGCCCCACGCAAAATTTCAACTCAGCTCCAAAACTAAACTCACAATTGCAACGTCCTCCAGATTTTAAGAATGCCACATCTTCGTCACAGGTACCATCTTGTCGATATTGTTATAGGATGGGACACACTATCGAAGAATGCTGGACAAGAGCTGCGAACAACAGTCGCTCTGGCTACAATCAGGGAAATCAAGGTAATTTCCAGAAGGTGAACAATACTCCACCAACAAACACGGCTGACAGACAGCCTCAAAATAGGAACTCGCAGCAGCCAGTATTCCGAGAAAGTCGACCTTCAATCCCTCGCATATACAAACTACAGCACAAGTCCACAGGAATCCCGGGACAATATCGACGGAAAAGTAGGCAGCAAGAAAATAATTCAAATCCCCGTTCAAATAAATAAACATTCTTTAATACTTTCCTTGTCTGTTGACATCTGCTCTGCTCCAAAACTTACATTTTTAATTGATACTGGAGCAGAGATCAGCCTAATAAAACTCCATCCACTGAAACCAGGCAGTATCTGCTACAGAGATGCTATGTGCAATATTAATACATTATTTACCGAGTCCACTTGTACAGGAGGACACATATTTGCAAAATTGAATTTGAAATCTACCAAATTTAACTGCATGCTAGAGCACCCATTTCAAATTGTGGGAAATAACTCCATCCTCTCTGTAAAAATAAACGATTCAAATAAATCTTATCCGTATGAGCAATATTTACCCATATGTTTATTTGAAAAGCGAAGACCCAGAAAAGAGGTCTCATACTAAACGTTTACTGTATACTCCAATAGCAAAAATTATGAAAATTCTTCTCTATCAATTGCTTCACAAAGCAATAATAATATATCTCCATCCAATGTTTCACAGAATATTAAAAATCTATCTTCATCAACAGTTCCCAACAGAATGGAACTCACTAATGAAAATAAAACTCCATCCGTAGCTTCACAAAAAACTAAGCAAAAACGTAAAAGTATATCTCCATCTACAGCCGCACAAAAGGCTGTATCTAGTAAAATTCTATCTCCATCATCAATAGATTCACAAAAAATGAATTCCAAGATAAAATCAAAGAAGTCAAAGAATTTCAATAAAGTTTTATCTCCTTCCAATCGGATAAATTAAATTAAATTAAAATTCCGGCTCGATCAGAATTCATCATTGATATTCCAACTCCTTCCATTCAACATCAATCGGTCTAATAAGGCCAGGTTTGTTTCTTGGAAATTCGATAGTTGAACCAGTCATCGGTATGGCAAAAGTCCTACTCCTCAATACAAATGAGGAGGACGCCGATCTGGACCCTTACGAGGTGAACCCAGTTTACCAAGACTTGGACGATTTTGTGGTTATCTCCACAGACTCTGAAAGAGATCCAATTAAGAGCAGAATAAATAAACTGCAAAACCTTATCAAATTGGATCACTGTAATTCAGAGGAGTCTGAGAGTATTCGCAATATCTGTAAGGAATTCAACGATCTCTTCTTTGTAGAAGGGGATTTCCTATCTTATACAGATGCGATTACCCACGAAATCGAAACCCTCCAAGACAAGCCACCCATTTACACCAAGCCTTATCGACTTCCCGAAGCAAGCCGAACGGAAATAAACCGGTAAATACAGGAAATGCTTGAGTCGGACATTATTAGACCTTCACATAGTCCCTGGAATTCGCCACTTCTCCTGGTTCCCAAAAAACCAGATGAGAATGGAAACAAAAAGTGGCGAGTAGTGGTAGACTTTCGTCGTATTAACGACATTACTATTGTCGATGCGTACCCACTGGCTAATATCACTGATATATTAGACCAGTTGGGGAAGTCGAAATATTTTACCACACTCGACTTAGTCAGTGGATTTCACCAGATAAAAATGGACTCGAAGGACAGGGAGAAAACTGCCTTTAGCACACCCTATGGCCACTACGAATACAATCGTATGCCATTTGTTTTAAAAGGAGCCCCTGCTACTTTTCAACGAGCCATGAACAATGTTCTATCTAGACTTCAAGGCATCTATTGCTTCGTACACATGGATGATATTGTAGTCCATGGATACAATCTCAAAGATCATAATACAAAACTCACAGCAGTATTTAGCCGTCTCCACAATTTCAACCTCAAACTTCAACCCGACAAGTGCCATTTCCTAAGAAAGGAAATTATGTATTTAGGGCACATTATTACAGAAAATGGAGTCAAACCAGACCCAGCGAAGATTACGTCAGTTCAGTCCTATCCCAGACCGAAGAAGGAAAAAGATATAAAGACCTTCCTTGGTTTCGTCGGCTATTATCGCCGCTTCATTCCAAATTTTTCCAAGATTGCGAAGCCCCTTACAAATCTTTTGAAAAAAGATACGCCTTTCAAGTTCGACGCAATTTGTGATGAAGCATTTTGCAAATTACGCAATAAACTTATTTCAGCACCAATTCTATCATATCCCGAATTTTTTGTCACCTCCGATGCCAGTGACTATGCCATCGGAGCTGTTCTTTCACAAGTTGATGATCAAGGAGATCATCCAATCGCCTATGTGAGCCGAGTTCTCAATGCTGCAGAGACTCGTTACTCAACAATAGAAAAGGAGCTCTTAGCTATCGTTTTCGCAGTTGAGCAATTCAGACCATACGTTTATGGCAGACAGTTTACAATTATAACTGACCATAAACCATTAGTATGGCGCATGAATCTGAAAGATCTCTCCTCAAGACTGATGAAATGGAGATGTAGCTAAAGATCCTCAGGACTGGGATACATGGATTCCATATGCCATGTTTGTATAAAATACTAATTATACTCCCCGCGAACTCCTATACGGATTCCCAGCAGAAATCCCAAATAATTTAAAATATTCTCCAACCGTTTGCTATAATTATGACAATTATGCAAACGAGTTAAAAGCGCGTCTACAGCATAGCTTCAAAATAGCTAAAGACATAGCCATGGCAAATAAAGAAAAATCAAAATTGCAATACGACAAAAACTCGGTCCAAAAATCTTTTATGGTAGGCGATAAAGTCCTACTTAAGAGCAGAGTTCGAGATAAAAAATTCTCACCATTATGGTCAGGTCCGTATGAGATAATGGAGATTAATTCCCCCGAAAATTCCACTATTAAAATCAATAATAAAAACAAAAGAGTCCATAACAATGACCTAAAACTTTTCTGAGAGTAAAAACTTCATCATCTTCAAATATCATTCAGAGATATTAACATAGTGTCATCTTCCAGGTTTCCAAAATGTTGCATATAGCATTCATTCTAATTTTCATCCCCTTAACCTACGGCTCAGGAATAGAGGTAAAGCAGATAAATGCTACTGCAGGCATTTACTTCGAAGAGATTGGCAGAGCCAACCTCTACACTAACGAATGGAAAATCGTCACCTATTACGACAGAGAAAGAATTTTTTTAAATAATGCAAAACTGTCGTCATCTTTATCCTCCTTTCATTCATTGCAGTTCATACAGTGAAAGAAATCGCTCTCCAGAGGATTCTGTTCTGTTCGAAAACGTTCGTTCCATTCAAAAATATGCTTTGGTAAAAAATTTATTGTTTTCAAAATTTTTCTAATTGCTGATGAGTTTATTTATATGAAAATAATTAATTTTAACTATTATATCTAGAAAAAAATAAATATTGGAAAATTTTGCATATGATCTCCATATAAAAAGCAAGGATGCACATTCGCTTATGTAACTACACAATGATTCTACTTAGCAAAGTATTATTTTTATGTTACTTATGTTAAGAAGTTCACAAGAAAACTTTTATACTAACTCAAAACCTTAAAAGGTAAACATTTTCTTAGCTTTGCTTTCTGCGATTATTATTGTGCCGATTTATTGTTACCGATATAAGTATATGTACTATATATAGACGCAATATCTGTCCGATGCTTCTAACGTTAGGTCCCACACGCTTCACTTCACGGATGAGAGGCATTCGGGAGAGGAATAACTTCTTGATGCCAGGTTTTGAAACGGAGCACGGCCAGCATACCAAAACTTCTACAAACAAATAGTTTCTGCCATTTTGAAATTACGAAATTAAATTTCTGATTGGACGGCTATGCAATTATTTACCTGCGAGTCTAGGTGATAATATAATATTTTAATTCCTTATTACGTTATTATTTTAATTTATTTTATTATTATTATATTATCACCTCAAATCGTAGGTACAGAACTGCACGGCTGTCAAATCAGAAATTTCACAATTTCAAAATGGCCGAAACTATTTACTCGCAGTAGTATTAGTATCTTGCTCGTGCTGCTGCTTAGAAAAGTGCAGCTCGTAATTTTTCCTCCTTTTGTTTTATATACATATTGGTTATATTTTTTTTATATGAAAGTTATGACGAGTTCCACGTTAATACCATGCTTTAATACTTTAGAAAACCGAGATTTTTCTGAGACTTTTCAATTGTATTTTTTTATAGATTTCCATTAATTTAAATATTTTTTTTAATCATATTGTTACGTGCAATAGAAAGAGACAACTGGTGACATCTACTGGCAATGGAGAAGTAAACGACTTTAGGTTCGGAGAATTGATTATGGTATCTACAGGAAGGTTCAGGAATAGAATGAATAGAATGAATAGAACAGTCAAGAAGCTTCTGGAAAATAGAACACTCGAGAATAATCTGGAGAGTTTCTAGGGTATAAATATAACAGTTGTCATAGCCAGAAGTAGAGTCTTGTCTTAGACGTTGCAGTGTTAACAAGTGAAAGTAATAAACGTGCGAAAGTGTTGTAATTAGATTGCGATAATTGAAAGTACAGTATTAGCGATAATTAGAGTTGAGTTGATTAATAGAAAGTTTATGAATTTTGTATGATTAGAGTGAAATAAAGAACTTGTATAATAAGTATTTAATATTGTGTTTTAAATAACAAACCAAGAGCCACGCTCGTAACAACTTAATAAACGTGCGAAAGTGTTGTAATTAGATTGCGATAATTGAAAGTACAGTATTAGCGATAATTAGAGTTGAGTTGATTAATAGAAAGTTTATGAAACTAGGAGAAGGAGCAGATCATCCTGCGAAAGTAAGGACGATGGTCTGCGAAAATATTACTCTTTCGCCATGCTCCGAGACACTAATATGGACAAAGCTTACTGATGACATGGGGACCTGCCAATTCTATCTGGTGGAGCCTAATCCCACAAAAGTTACATCGAGCATCATTGTTGGCAAGACTTTAGTGAAGGCAGAAGGTGCAACATTAATACCAGTCAGAGTGCTTAACACATCCGAAAATGAGGTACAGCTATAATTGGAAATTGTGAACCCGTTTACCAAATCGTCAATTTGGATAATGGTAGTAATATCAGGGAGACAAAACCTATACCAGCTACTACCCAACAGGTTCAGAAACTTTTTTCGTCCAGTGCCTTAAGTGAACAACAACACAACGATGCCAAAGAGGTGATCGATGAATTTTCGGAATTATTTGCAATGAATGATGATGACTATGGTAAAACAAATCTTGTCCAGCATCGGATCGATACAGGAGATTCCAGGCCCATTCGACAGACACCACGAAGATTGCCATTAGCCAAACAACCAGAAGTTGCAGACATGATGAACTCCATGAAGAAACAAGGCATAATAGAGGAATCTAACAGCCCATGGACATCGCCGGTTGTTCTGGTTAGGAAAAAGGATGGCAGCACCCGATTCTGCGTAGACTACCGCCAACTAAATAACGTGACGAGAAAAGATAGCTATCCATTACCAAGGATTGATGACACGTTGGATACCCTTTCCGGAGCGCAATGGTTTTCCACATTGGATTTGAAGAGTGGTTACTGGCAAGTGGAAATACATCCCGAGGACCGAGATAAAACTGCTTTCTCAGTTGGCAGTGGCTTATGGCAATTCAAAGTAATGCCATTTGGGTTATGTAATGCTCCAGCCACATTCGAACGACTAATGGAATGTGTTCTACGTGGTTTAACCTGGAAAACATGTCTTGTCTACTTGGATGACATAATAGTAATCGGAAGGACATTCAAGGAACATAAAAACAACTTACGGGACGTACTTCAAAGTCTCAAAGATGCAAAATTGAAGCTCAGTGCGAGTAAATGTGCTCTTTTCAAAGATGAAGTTAAATATTTAGGGCACGTAGTTTCATCACAAGGAGTAAGAACCGATCCAGAGAAGATAGAAGCCGTCAAAAATTGGCCAGTTCCAAAGGACAAACATCAATTACGGAGTTTTCTTGGGTTAGCTACCTACTACAGGCGATTCGTGAAAGGTTTTGCAGATATAGCAAGAAGCCTACATCAACTTACAGAAAAGGGAAAGCCGTTCATATGGTCGGATAAATGCAACGAAAGTTTTGAAAATTTGAAGCAACAGCTCTGTGAAGCTCCAGTACTTCACTATCCAAAGCTGGGAAAAACATTCATATTAGATACGGATGCCAGCAATGAAGGTATTGGTGCAGTGCTTTCGCAGGAGGAGAATGGTCAAGAAGTTCCAGTAGCTTACTATAGCAAAGCACTTTCAAAGCCAGAGAAAAATTATTGTGCTACAAGAAAAGAGCTACTTGCTATTGTAAGTTCAACAAAACATTTTCATAAATATCTCTACGGGCAGAAATTTATCCTTCACACCGACCATGCAGCGCTTAAATGGCTTCTGCAGTTTAAGAACCCTGAGGGACAAGTCGCGAGATGGATAGAGCGACTCCAGGCTTATGATCTTGAGATCCAACACCGAAGAGGTCGTATCCATGGAAATGCAGACGCCCTTTCACGACGTCCATGCAAACTTGAATGCAAACATTGCGCACGGGTGGAAGAAAAAGAAACAACAGCAACTATACAGTTGGTAACCGTGGAACCATCTACAGGTTGGAACAACGAGGACCTGAGAACAGCACAACGAGAAGATCCGGACATTTCACCTATTCTCGCTTGGAAGAAGATATGGAAAGACCAGACTGGAAGGATATTTCGGAACGGAGTGAGAAGCTGAAAAGTTACTGGGCTCAATGGAACTCTCTTCATGTTGAATGTAGTATATTAAAACGCAAATGGGAAGCACCTAACGGCGAATATTTCCGAATGCAGATAGTCGTGCCAGCATCAAACGTCAAAGATGTTCTAGAAGAAATGCACGGTGGAACCTCTGGAGGACATTTGGGAGTGAACAAAACAATTTCCAAAATACGGGAAAGGTTTTATTGGCTACATATGCGAGAAGATGTGGAGGAGTGGTGCCGCAGATGCACTGTCTGCGCTGCTTGCAAAGGACCGCAACACAGAAGCAGAGGTGAAATGCATAAGTATAATGTCGGAGCCCCCTTTGAAAGGATAGCTGTAGACATCGCTGGACCTTTTCCTGAAACGGATGGCGGTAACCGTTATATTTTAGTTGCCATTGACTATTTCAGTAAATGGCCTGAAGCTTATGCAATCCCTAATCAAGAGGCAGCCACAGTTGCGGAACAAATAATAACGAATTGGGTCAGTAGGTTTGGAGTGCCTCACGAACTTCATTCGGACCAAGGACGGAACTTCGAATCGCGGACTTTCCAGGAGATGTGTAAAATGTTGGGAATAAGAAAAACTAGAACAACTCCTCTACACCCACAATCTGATGGCATGGTAGAGCGCTTCAACAGAACATTGATCGAGCATCTAAAGAAATTAGTTGACTATCATCAACGCGATTGGGATCGACACATTCCTATATTCCTAATGGCTTATAGATCAGCTATTCATAGTACTACCGGACAAACCCCAGCTAAAGTCATATTCGGAAGAGAGATCCGTTTACCTAGCGACCTCAAATTCGGTACCCCCAGAGGTGAACAAAAGTTACCAGAAGACTATGTATCGGAGCTCAAACAACAATTAGCTGATGTGCACGAGGCCACGAGGACGAAATTAGCAACAAATACTGATCGGATGAAGACCCGCTATGACCTACGTGCTAATTCCGCAGGATTTAATGAAGGTGATCTTGTTTGGCTCTACAATCCGAGACGACGTAAGGGATGTTCTCCAAAATTGCAACAACCCTGGGAAGGACCGTATTCAGTGGTAACTAGAATTAATGACGTGGTATACAGGATTCAGCGTGGCACAAGAGGCAAGCATAAAATTGTTCATTTGGACCGCTTGTGTCAATACTACGAGCATTAAGACCGTGGACCACCTGTTGTTCGGGACGAACAAATTTAAGAAGGGGGCAGTGTTACGTGCAATAGAAAGAGACAACTCGTGACATCTACTGGCAATGGAGAAGTAAACGACTTTAGGTTCGGAGAATTGATTATGGTATCTACAGGAAGGTTCAGGAATAGAATGAATAGAACCGTCAAGAAGCTTCTGGAAAATAGAATATAAATATAACAGTTGTCATAGCCGGAAGTAGAGTCTTGTCTTAGACGTTGCAGTGTTAACAAGTGAAAGTAATAAACGTGCGAAAGTGTTGTAATTAGATTGCGATAATTGAAAGTACAGTATTAGCGATAATTAGAGTTGAGTTGATTAATAGAAAGTTTATGAATTTTGTATGATTAGAGTGAAATAAAGAACTTGTATTATAAGTATTTAATATTGTGTTTTAAATAACGAACCAAGAGTAACGCTCGCAATAATATATAGTAAGAGAATAATCCTTCTGCAAACAATGGTATTCTCACGAAATACCTCAGTTACAAACTCCACAAATAATAAGAAAAAATAACAAGAAAATTCCAGGAACATAGTAAGTTTTCAAGTTCATTCTTTACTAATATTTACCGAAATACGTTAAGGTACTCGTAAGCGTAGGCTCCGGAATTGTGGGCCAGTAGGAAGTAGATTGTCTGATAAGCACATAGGTATACAGGGTATCGCAAAAAAATCATTTCCCATTTTAATGATTAGCATGCAGTTCCCTTCCAACGTTCACTATAAACTACATAAATGAATATTTTCATATTAAACGCCTGTTTTCAAACTGCTGATCCTGATTGCTGGGCCCCATACCCCAAAACTACAAGTGTGTAAGTCTAACAAAACTTGTAGTATAATATTCTTGTTCTATTAGTATTTGTAGATTCTGTACCACAAAAATTCTTCATCTCCTAGTGAAAATTTTAAGTTCCCCTAGACTTTGAGATTCAATATACAAGTCTAAAATAAACAAACCGGTATGTATTTTGAACTTTTTTCATATAGCAAAGTTTAAATTCTTCCAGATACGATAGTACAATAAACTTAAGAAAATCCCAGACTCTGTCTGTAATGTGTACGAATCTCAGCAAGATTATTTTCTAATGAAAAAAATTTTAAAAAAGTTTATAAAAAAAAATTCAAAAATTAAAAACAACTTCAGGTTCGGAGAATCGGTGAAGGAATCTTCGTGAAGGTTCTGAAATAGAACACTCTAGAATAATCTGGAGAGTTTCTAGGGTATAAATATAACAGTTATCACCGCCAG
The DNA here is from genome assembly GCA_963924295.1 of Dioctria rufipes. Lineage (NCBI taxonomy): Eukaryota > Metazoa > Arthropoda > Insecta > Diptera > Asilidae > Dioctria > Dioctria rufipes. The sequence goes on from OZ002741.1 coordinate 215,074,452, forward strand.
AAAAGGAGTCTTGTCTTAGACGTTGCAGTGTTAACAAGTGAAAGTAATAAACAAGCGAAAGTGTTGTAATTGGATTGCGATAATTGAAAGTACAGTATATTAGCGATAATTAAAGTTGAGTTGATTAATTGAAGGTTTGTGAATTTTATATGATTAGAGTGAAATAAAGAACTTGTATATCAAATATTTAATATTATAAATAACGAACCAAAAAGCCACGCTCGCAACAATAAGAACGGACAACTTTAGCTAGTGAAAATATTATTAAAACCGAAAAGAAACATTTGAAATTTTAGTTCCATAGATATAATTTTGGAAGTAGCGTAGACCTTGAATGACTCGAACATGTAAAATCATAGGAATCCAAGGGAAAGAAGCACAAACGACAGCTTCTTGAAATTTCCCAAGTTTCTCATTGTTCTTAACCGAAAATCGAGAATTTTATGCATTTCAAAGTAAAGTTTCGATAAATCTACTTTAACTCCATAATAAGGCCCAATTATAACGGAATAATATAAAAATTATTAATTAAGGTAGAGATACACGGTTAGAGTATTTTGGTCTCCAGTCTACGGTTTAGGGCGACTAAGATTTTCACGGCAAGAGGTTTTTTCTCTGGAGAGCATAATAAAAAAATCTGTCAATCAAGAGATTGTTAGAAAGAATTATGTCAAAAGTTATGAATATTTTTATGTTATGGGAAAAATGAAAAAGCTTAAAAACATATAATCTTACGGGATACATAAACACAACAATTTCTTTTTCAAATAACTAGAACTTTATTAGCGAAAATAAATATCTGTTCCAAATCCATCATAATTATTATTTTTTTTATTAATTGCTTTATACAATTTTTCAAACTCACTCAACTTTATTCCTTTTCCTTTCCAAATTCCTAAACCACTGACTTACAACAATGGACTGAGCGTATTGCCATTTTCCTATAGGAAAGAATGGCACAAGTTTTATGCGCTATGGCAGAGTTGGAGCTACCAACACAAGATATCGCTTACTGAACGTTTTCTTATGCCATTTGATTTCTGCATTGGAACCGCTGGTGGGGACCAGGTACTTCCAAGCAGTACTCGCAACACTGTTAGACTGGCGAAGAAATTCGTAAAGGAACGGTTACTGTTTTCCGAATTTTTCTTTTTCCAAGCTCCGCTAATTCGATTATGTAAAATTGTCCACACGATGCTGGCATACGAGAAGTAGGGTCACGCTCGTCCTTGACGCGGATAACTCTTGCTGTTTAATTATCGGGTGACAGATCTTCACCAGTTTTCCCTTTTTTTTTATTTTTGTCTTCTGAAACAATCACGAGAAAATCTTCATGACATTTTTGCATTTATATTGTTGCGAGCGTGATCTTTGGTTCGTTATTTAAAACACAATATGAAATATTTGATATACAAGTTCTTTATTTCACTCTAATCATATAAAATTCACAAACCTTCAATTAATCAACTCAACTTTAATTATCGCTAATACTGTATTTTCAATTATCGCAATCCAATTACAACACTTTCGCTTGTTTATTATTTGCACTTGTTAACACTGCAACGTCTAAGACAAGACTCTTTTCTGGCGGTGCCAACTGTTATATTTATACCCTAGAAACTCTCCAGATTATTCTGAGCGTTCTATTCCAGAATATTCTTGACTATTCTATTCCTGAACCTTCCCGAAGATTCCATCATCTATTCTCCGAATCTGAAGTTGTTTACTCTGCATTTCCGGTAGATGTCACCACTTATATCTTTTTGTAGCTCTTCCTATATATTGTTATGTGCAATAGAAAGAGACAACGGGTAACATCTACTGGCAATGGAGAAGTAAACGACTTTAGGTTCGGAGAATTGATTATGGTATCTACAGGAAGGTTCAGGAATAGAATGAATAGAACAGTCAAGAAGCTTCTGGAAAATAGAACACTCGAGAATAATCTGGAGAGTTTCTAGGGTATAAATATAACAGTTGTCATAGCCAGAATAAGAGTCTTGTCTTAGACGTTGCAGTGTTAACAAGTGAAAGTAATAAACGTGCGAAAGTGTTGTAATTAGATTGCGATAATTGAAAGTACAGTATTAGCGATAATTAGAGTTGAGTTGATTAATAGAAAGTTTATGAATTTTGTATGATTAGAGTGAAATAAAGAATTTGTATAATAAGTATTTAATATTGTGTTTTAAATAACGAACCAAAGGCCACGCTCGCAACAATATCTATCTCTACTTTCGACTAGTTTTTATCGCGCAACACAATACGTTCACAAGGTTGACAGCGGCTAAAACTCAATTTATTTAGTTTTGAGATAAGTCACGCTCGTGAGCAAGCCCTTAAACTAAACTTCGAAGCTAGCCCTATGATTACACGAATCAGTATAGAGCTGACGGACAGTACTGAATTGTTCTGTCAATTTTACTAACTACAAACGCTTTGAATTCGTCGTTCGATCAACTTATTAGTCCGTTCATTATAAAACGTCAAACTATGCAGACATTCCTCTTCTGTATGCATTGCAAAGCGTTGCCCACACAGGGGAGATTATTGGAACTTTTTATGTGTGAGAAGTATTTGGGGGTGGGGAAAAGTCCGTCCTACCAAGTTTCGATCGGGAGTACGGAAGGCATATCAATACTACCCAATCCGGCCATTATGAAATTGGAAATTCTTGATCGGACGGCAGTACAGATGTTTATTTGCGATTTGAGGTGAAATATAATATTTTAATAATCATTACGTACTGTAAATTTGTGATGCAGTTATTTTTATATCAAAAACTGTGACTTAATTGAACACGCACACAATTAATTTCGGTAATCATATAAGGAACTACGCGAAGCAGCATTATTGTTATGGCACGTCTAAGCCAAAGGAAGGACATTCCTTCCATCCCTAAAAACTTCTTGTGTGGGTTGGTCCTAATGGTTTCTTCCTTATTCCGCCATTTTTCTCTAAAAAAATAAAGATTACAATGTATATTAAACTCTTTTCAGTCAAAAGAGCGAAGAGTAGAAATGTAAACACAAATTTTCACTAGCATCTATCTTTAATTTTTTAATTTTACGTTTGACAATTTACTGACTGGCCAGAAATCAGTTACAGTCAGGTACAGTATCAGTTCTACTGACTCGTGTAATCCGGGCTATTCTACCCAGGGTAAGTAAATATATATATATTCCAGTTTGGTATGCCATCTATCTTCGATAGTAATCAATCTCACGAATGTCATCAATAATATAAATTTAACAAGTCAATGTTAAACGATACACTTATAAGAAAAAAAATTCCTGACGTTTTGTGGTAGACCCCAGCTTACATAACTAATCACATTCCACAATCATTTCGAAGCCGTGACACAATCCATTCTATAAGGTATAAACCATAAAGTCACTTATGGCAGCCCGTACAACCGATTTACGATAACCGCAAAAAGTACAGCGGCGCCGGCTAGAGTGCATCGAACCAATCAATATTTTCGCGCTTTCAATGAAATGAAAACGGTGTTTGCTGTCAAAGAAGGTTAGAAAAGTAAATAAAATCGCCGCTTCGCAATATTTAAGATTAAAACATAGAAATTTTTAATGAAAATCACCAAAGAAACTAATTAAATGTTAAGTGTGCAGTCTATAAAAAACAATTCAGCATAAATTCAAGATGTACGATGTTGGAAAGTTTCAAAAAATCGAAAAAATTGGTGAAGGAACTTATGGAATTGTTTACAAGGCGAAGGACACTAAAACTGGAAAAGATGTTGCACTTAAAAAAATTCGATTGGAAAGGTAAATATAAAATGTAAACGCGAACTAATTTAAGTAAATTGGCATTTTTTGTGTGTATATTGCGTGAAAATGCCCATTATGCGGGGGTAATTGCGTTCCGTAAGGACATCCAGGTGTCCTTGATGAATGTCATTCAATCGTACAAGGGAGATTATATTCTTGTAAAATATATTTCCTGCGCAATTTATTAGGCCAGTGCTGAATTTAGATTATAATTATAATGCCTAAGAAAGCAGCCCAATCTTGTTCGTGCTACGTTTTTTGTATTATATATTCGTAGCACCACATGATTCGGCTTCCTTTTGAGGCCATTTCAACTATAAAGAAAAAAAAATCAAGCGTCTGTCTGCTGCTTTTCTTTTAAAAGATTTAAATTATCAAAAAATTAGTTGATTGTTCCTTTAAAATAATGTTCCTTCTATATTCTCTTGCATGTTTTACAATCCTGAATAAGAATGTTAGATTTTCCTTTCCTGTTCACGTTTTTCATAAGTAGACGTAATTTGTTTTTGCGTTAATTTATTTTAAACATAATTTGTAAATACATGTATAAATTTCATATTGTAACAGAAAGTATGCTTGGGCGGGCTTTTCAAACTCATAATAGGACGATTATTCTCTCTAAATTTTTGATGAGCACGTGGGTGTTTTTTTTCGCATTCCATCGATCACTCAACCTTTAGGAGTATCTACAAATAATGCTCAATATATTATTATTAGCGTAGGAATAACTGCACTGCGAAAAAATCTAGCGTCATTCTGGCGTTTACCTGCCACCAACTTTCTGTTAAGAACGCGTTTTTTAGTTGTGTTGTCTGCCTTTTGGCGGCAAATACTTTGATTCTATCGTTCAACTTTTCAGGCGTTTAAAATTTAATGGCGTAGTTACAGTTCGCTCTTAGTTTTATTATCCTTTACTTTCAGTGTAGGATTGCGTAAAATTTTACTATTAATTCCGCCGCTTGTGTTTAACGTAATTTTTTGAGTCGTTGCCTTAATGGCTCAGATTCAACTATTTTGGTAAGGTAGTCAGCCATCTTCTATATAGTCTCAAGGAATGTTTGATTTAAAAAGAACTGTTTACTGCGTCGCATTCTAGCACCGCACTTCAAATTCAAAGGTTATTTATTACATACCCCGGCATAAGCGCCACGTCACTGACGTTGGGTAAAGCGATTAGGTATAATGACATAGAGTACATAGTTTGTTACAGAATATTAAATAGAGTACATAGTTTAGCACTTCATTTTTTTAAGGATTTATTTATTTTGGAACTAGCTTTGGAATTTTTGCATGGAGGATGGTTAAAACCATCGGTTCGAAATCAGCAATACACGTAGGTAGGTACCTATATTGGACCCATTTTGTACCAGACTAAATATTCAGTTTTCAGTCAATCTTGTGGGGTTTATATAGAACATTTCTATATCCCTTTCGTAGTTGTACTAGCTAGGTATTTGTGTTGACTACTGTTGATCTTGAAATTATTTTAGAATACTTTCAATCAACATCATTATCAACACTGACTATTTATAATATAATATAATTTTTCATTGAAAACTACACAAATCTAGTCGCACTTTATTCAAAATTTAAGATTTTACTCGGTTGCAGGTCTTGAAAAACTTTCCTTAATTATTGCCTGGCTGTAGAAGAAAATCAACATGATTCTATTATTGAAAAGCTCTCTTCAGATTTTCCTAATCACTTAGCTTAGCAGTATGATTTATTATAATTTCGGCCTGTAACAGGCCTATTTTTATGATCATTGATCCCGAACCAAAAACTATTGCTTCAAGCTCCAGCCCCTATTATCTCTCTCTGGATAGAAACAAGTCTCCCATATTATCTGATGCCTTTACTAGTTCTGGAATTAAATCGTAATCTGACGCTTAGCATGGCTCTGGTCTAGAAGACCTATCGCCCAATTATCTCTACGTACATAGGTGTAGAGCTGTGTGCATGAAACCACACTTGCCTAGGCAAATGATTCTTTGTATGCTAGCACTGCTACTGCTACGCATTAACCACATTGATCTTCGACCTGTGCCCTATGTAATCGCTCCATATATTAATTATTATTATTATTAATCTGATAACAGCCGTACTAAGAAATCAATTGTTACAGTCGACGCAGTAGTTCAGTGCTCATAATGAAATCTCTTCAATAAAATATTTGTGCTGCCTAATAAAATATGAATCTCATTTTCATCACAAGCAATTATTATTAGCAACTACTTTTCCGTAATACGTTCTACGACTGCTATGCGTTGGCTACTATTATCGTTACTAGTACGGGTGGGGCCGGATAATTAACCCTTGCACTACGAGCTCTCTACTAAGGCAGGAGTATGTAAGTCGTAAGGAAAATATGACTTCTATCTGATTATTGCTGAAATAGTAGTTTAGATTTTAACTCTTTACACTCGGTTGCTTCACGCCTTCCGGAACTAATTCTCGCTTAGAACACACTGCACAGTCCGTTTTTGTACCTCTTCGCATTACATGAAGTTTTCCAGTTAACCTATCTTCGGAAATGTTGCTACTACATACCACCCGGAAACTGCCTATTAGTTGGTCGACCATCTGTTTCACAAATTTCAAGGCACAACAACTTTGAACACAAAATCTGCAAGTCATTTAACGCTGATACCAAATGCTGCAATAGTGTCGCCTACGAGGTGCAAAGAGTTAACTTAGTCCCTGCTCTTTCATGCTATTGAACCTTCAGGCTTCTGTTCTAGATTTTTCAGAAGCTATGCCGAACACCGCTCTTCTATTGATCTAGCCTAATCCTTTCATCTATTTTTCGTCAATTCAGTGCTCTTGTTTTAGAGATAGATTTCTTTGTCCCATTGCTAGTCTATTTCTTAGTTTGACAGAAGTATTTTGAAGGTGAGTTAACTCATTATATTATATTATATTGTTATCTAATCGCTTCGCCTGTTGTATCTGTTGCGGAGGTGTATACTTTTCCTGTCTGAAATGTCTTGCTACTTGAATCACACTTTTTATTCGTACCTCACCTGATATCCCCGTTCTTTGTATAACACCAGAACCACGACTAGGATGTGGTGGGCTACCGGTTCCATTTTGCTTATACTTTTTTTTTTTTTGTAGTTATGTTTATTTTAGCTATACATCAAATAACTATATGAAAAAAAAATTAATATAATCTTCTTCCATACAGAAATAAAAAGAATATTTTCAAAAGTGTAAATTAGACGGGACCCCTTTAAAAAAATCGAGTTTATCGGTTTCTTCATTATTTTTCTTCAAAACAAACTGTATTTGATCATTTTTGCTTTTATTTTTCTTGTTAATTTGAATTTGTATGGTGGTTCATGGAAATTAATCGATAATATTGTGGCGAACAAATTTGTGGTGGTATCTGGGCTGCTATATAGTATATATATATATATATATATATATTTTTTTTTTTCATTATCCAGGTTTAGTCTAGTCAGTAGGGGTTTTTTGCTCCACAAAAGTTGGGGTAGTTTAGATTTTTATGTTATTTAGTTCCGGGCCCAGATGAATAGTCCAAGTTCTCAGCGCAGTCCTCTATCTTGAATTAAAAGTACCATACTTTTTCTTTCTCTCTTTCTCTCCAAAATAATGCCCCAATGGTTGATCCCACGTCAAAAATGGCTGATACAAATTTGATGAAGACTAAATTCCCTTTATTTTATGTGTAAACACTTTTTGTAAGTCAGATGTGTAACGAGTTACAGCGGTGGAAGCATGAACAATCCTCCAAAAAAATGTATGCGTATAGTACCCATTATGCAGGGTGTTTCGTCCATGGTAGTCCATAGGACAGTATGTGATAGTAATCACCTAGTCAAACAAAAAGTTGTAATGCAAGGGAGCGGCATCTCAATCTTTTCCGAGTTACAGGGTGATTAAGAAAATATGTTAGTCTTTCACACATAAATCCTGTATCTTGAAAAGTATAAGGTATACGGTCTATTACAGAGCTGATGGTATGCAAAACGCAAAACTTCATGGCCTTTCCAACGACTGCTCGACCAGCCCCGTACTTCTCTCCACTCAGGAGTTATGGTTATGGTGGTCTAAACTAAGATTTTTTATAAAAACTGTTAACTGTAGACTCTCCTCTTTAATTTGTCCTATTATACCTATGTGCTCACTATAGTCGTTAAATAGTTATTAGGTCATACCGAAATTAGGCGATATTTTTTTAAAATGACGTGCTTTCAGTCACTAAAGGAACAAATTATCTTTAGTCAGGAGCACCATAACTACCTGAGGAGTACGAGACTGTTCGAGCAGTCGTAATATACGGGGTATTTTGTGAAATACTTGCATATTTTCCACCCACTTGCCTTGCAATTCTTTGTTTGACTAGGTCACTACTATCACCTCCTGTCCTATGGACCAACATGGACGAAACGCCCTATACATATTATAAGGGGTACTATGCGTAAAAATTTTCATAGAGGAATGCTCACGTTTCCGCCGCTGTAGTTTTGTAGGTTCGATGTTCCTGTAATAATTATTTTTTGTCGTTAAATTTCTTTTTCTGAAGGGAATAATTTCTCACTTTCAAAAGCTCGTTTTTTTATTTTTTAACGCGGCTTTATTAGGTAAGGAAATTTACGATACTCAGAACACCTCAGAATGGCTTCGAGAATAATGACAACAGGGGGGAAATTGTTTTCTCTTGTCCTATATTTTACAGAATTGATTGGGTAACTGATGGGCTCTTATGTATTGTATTCGTATGATATGTTCAATGTTGGTTTTTACAGTAATTAGTTGGGATTTACAAAAACAAAACTTTACCTTCTGACACGCCCACGTTAAACGTCTCTCTTTTTACGTTCAAAATTGTATGCGAAACAATTCAAAAGCAGCTTGTCGCTACATTTGTTTACTGATTATCATCTATTTATTAAAAAATCAATAAAAAAGAAAGAACTTTTCAAATAAAAGTTTTAAAAGCTAAACAACTGTCTGAACTCAATTCAGTGAGACGAAGGCGAAGAAAACCTGTCTAAATTCGTTTGCTTAGCTTCATTTTGAAAGTCAGCGAACGAACATAACCTCACAATATGTTATCTAGTTGAACAAGTCAACTCGATTGTTGAATCGGCGATCAAGCTAGCCAAATGTTGTAACTGTCATACAAGGTAGCAAAGCTCGGTGGCGTGACTTGAATTCGGATAGAGCTTGACTCTACGTTACTTCACTAGCTGTTATAATAAGATAAAGATGAAGACTTTGACAAAGATCACCTAATAAGAAGATAGGACATAGGCGAACAAAATTGGAAATTTTCCTTGTTTTCTAGGAAGGAACAAATAAAATAATGTATACTTTCATCTTTTGAATGAATGGGGGAAAAGAGCTTGGCTATGCACTATTGCAGTATGACTGATACAACGAGTCTAAAACAAAAACTAAGAGAATGTAGGATTACCCGAATGATAAAATCTTCTTGAATACCTTCAAAATCCTTTCAAACTATTCATAATAATGTACATCAGGTCACACTACCTAAATTTTTTTAAGGTCAAGATGCTGAAAGGAGATATAAAACTCCTTTCAAATGAAATTCTCATTTTTCCCAAAAACTTCAGAGAATTCAGCATGAATTTCTCCCACTTAATTTCTTCAGAGCAAAACGAATGTAAATAGAAGCACGTGCGTTCAAATATCATAGTATTACAGCAACAACTTTGCAACCCAAACATAAGATTACAGCAACAACTTTGGAACCCTAATATAAAATTATAGCAACAACTTTGGAACCAACTCTCTCAATATTTCAACAAACCTGTTTTCAAAAAAGCGCGGGAACATTCTATGAGAGTAAAATCTGGAAACTCCGCCCCATCTCATTTATTTTCCAAAATGAATTATTTGCCATTCTGTTTCGTTGCATGTAATCTGCGCTTTAACATTTTTGTTTTTATTCGTAAAAGTTTTAAAGAGTGACTTTTTTTTCCTTCTCTTGCCGTGTACATTTAAAATGTAAAACAATCGGAAAATTCTTCTGCGTCCTAACTTGTATTCGAACAGGTCAACCCGCACTATTCAGAAAGTGATTGAATTGAAGCACCTGCTTCAGTTCTAAGTTGCTCTACGTTACGGTTGAACGATCTAGCTAAACCATTCGTTTCGGCTATTGGACTAGAATATTCTTTTTTTTTTTCCTAGTGATGCATTTCATGAATCATTAAGCAGACTTCCCACGGCCTGTGATTTCACGCGCCGCGTCCTGCGAATACGAGTCAACTAAATGGCTTGGCTTGTGAAACCACGCTCCGTGGGAAGGACCTGGCTCGAGGTGGCGCGATGGCGTGTCCCAGCCATTTCGAGTTGGTAACTTTAAAAGCATGTTGCGAGTTAGCTCGTGGTGGAATGGATATTTAATAAAAAGTAGGTACCGTGTCGCAAATCAGCTCGAGCCAACTAGCGCCGTGAAGCATACAGGCGCGGCCCGGCACGTGCTCGTTCGCACTAAAAGTATTCAGCGCTCGTTTTAAGAAATTTCGTGGCAAACCCGAGATTTTTCCATCTGAACATCTTTAGTGTAGTCATTTCCATCCAAAAAGAATTTCTTTATTTCTTCTTCTTAGTTCCTTTTGATAAGAAACATCTTTTATAGATAAAAAATATGTATATATTTATATAATTTCTTTTCAAGAGCATGCAATTTTTCCACTGCGTCCCAATTTTTTTTCTTCTTATAAAGCAATCAAAAAAAATATTGTAATTAAAATTTTAATTCTTATCCAGGTCTTTATAATAAAGGATGCGGCAAGGTAAATTTATCAAGAATTGAATTGATTAGTTTTATTGTTGTTTTGCATTCTTTTTTTTTTTTTACAATTACTTACTTTCCTCTTCTTTGTAGCGAAACAGAAGGAGTACCATCCACTGCTATAAGAGAAATTTCTCTTTTAAAGGACCTAACACATCATTCAATTGTGCAATTGTTCGACGTGGTCATAGCAGATGCAAGCTTGTACATGGTCTTTGAATATCTTAACATGGATCTCAAAAAACTTATGGACAAGAAAAAAGAAGTCTTTACTTCAAAATTGGTAAAAGTAGGTAACATAGAAATTTATTTGTGACATTATTTTTTATTTATACTTTTTTGTATTTATTTCTCTTAACAGAGTTACATGCACCAAATGCTGGATGCTATTGCATTCTGTCATATGAATCGAATTCTGCACCGTGACTTAAAGCCGCAAAATTTACTCGTCAATACTGCTGGTAAAATTAAGGTACAAAATTGATTACTATACACCATATACATATGTACATTTCACACATCTGTATCTACTCTTGAAGCGCCAGACTATATAAATATTATTTTATTCATGCAACGTGATTTGGGATAAATTGTGGCGTCAATATAAAGTAGGGTGGAAATTTTTATTTATTTATTTAATTTTTTGTGTGGCACCTTAGATTATATAGCAAAAATGATAGGCTATGCAGTGTTAAATTCGTGTACGTGTGACAACCATTTTTTTCGTGACCCGGAGGGGGGGGATGACAAGTTTCAACCACTAAATTATGTGCCCGCTCAGAAAATATCATAGTTTACTACTTCCACGATTAAAACAAACACATGGATGCGATTGTGCTACATGAAGAAAAATTCTTATTTTCTTCCTCATGCATAGGCTATCCTTTTTGCTATATAATTGCTATATAATCTAAGTGTGACACCTTTTGAACTTTGTCAGTAAGCCTTCTCTTCGTCGTTACTTTGTGGTACAACTTTCGCATAGCCTCGTTATAAAATATCAGAAATAAGACAATTATGTACCAAAATTGTAACAACCCCTCAAATTCAATAAAATTTAAATATATATATACGCATCGTGCAGTAGGAGAGACTAAATAATAGGGTGTCCCGATATAATTTTAAGAGTTCGATTTTAAATGAGTATAACTTTTGAGTTACCCTATGAATTTTAGTAGTTCTTGAATTTTTTTAACAGCTTACAAAAGTATCTTTCAAATGAAGTATCACTTATTATATTTTATTCAGGCATATCTTAGTTACACACAAATATTTTCAAATTTTAATTTTGGGTATTTTTACATAAAACTTTCGTATACCTATATTGTTTATCACAATAATTTTCGTCTATCTCGAAACATCCTCTTTCGTCAGAAAAAAAAATCGCATTCCTATACCTGTCATAGGCTCATCCTTAGAACATATTATGAGAAGTGACTTTTCAAAAGGGGATTTTTTTCGTTAAGCATGAGATGACGTTCTGTATATTGAAACTCAAGATGTCCTCACTGTAAACCGAAATAAAACGCGATAAACTCAGGAAATTTTACTTGAAAACCCGTTTCCGATCAATAGGGTATATTTACATTAAAAAATATGGCATTAATGTTACTTTGATTTTATTTCAAAAGGGGGTATTTACAGTACGATTTTAATAATCGAATTAAATTTCCTTTCAAAAAGGGATATTTACTCTCAATTACAAGAAACATAAAAATAGTACCTGCTTTAGTCATGACGTAACGCAAACAATCCAATGCAAGCAATGCAAACATCTTGTAATAACCACAAAAGAGGGATATTACGACATTTTTAAAAAACATGGGAATTTGAAAATACTGGGCGAACATTGGATGCTTAAGGATATCTAAAACTTGAAAATATTTTACAGGAAATTGGATGGTATACCTACAGTCATTAAAAAGAATAACTCTTAAATAGAAGAGTTCGGAATACTTACACAATTGAACTAAAATGCTATGAAAATCATAGAGTTGAAAGTAGTTCCGAAAAATGCATATCATTACTTAAAGAGGCACCCTTTATCTCTAAAAGACTTATTCTTAGAAAGGCGTTCGTTAAATGAAAAAAACAAGAAAGCAATTAAAAATTTGGACTTGAAATAAAAATATAATTATTATATAATATATTAAAAAACTTATAAGAATACTCAAAATATATTTTATTAATTATTATTCTAGTTTAATGTACAAATCAAAAGTGGCTACTTAAAAAACGTATAACGCAAAATGGTACACAACAAAATGCGATATTATCAAGACTTTTATTCAAAAGGGGGTATTTCTAAACTTCACAATACAACATTACCGGAAGTAATAGTCATATTATTATATCCTTTCTATATATTACTGTGATTATTCTGTAAAGCACTTGGTATTGCCACTGTCAGTTTTTTCAATTTTCTGAAAAAACAGCTAAGACGTAGATATTTTGAAAAGACAATCCTCATATAGTATATCATACAGGAATGCGGGTATCGTATAAAATTCGTGTAAATGAGTAAAGTTTTCTTCCCATTATAATATCTCGAAGGCGACGTCCTTAACGAAAGACCAAAAATGCAGAGCAAGTGAAATGCAAGCACAAAAATTACAAGTACCAAGTCGAACCAACGACCAAAAAGCAATGGCAACAAATTTGCACTCTTATTAGAATAACTTGACTGCCCCTTCATGTCTTCATGATTTCTGCTAGCTGCTTATACCTGCACTGAGCTCCCACACTAGGAAACTTGAGCTCAACAAAAACATGGAGAAGCTTCACTTAACTTGGTTTATAAGCATTCCTGTTTGATATATGTTCTAAGGGCTCAACACGGAAGGTAAATTGGTTTGATCATAGAAGGCAGTGGTGCACTAATTTAGAATTTAAGCAAGAGGTAAGTGAAACCATTAGTCCATCGGCGCACGTTCTGTCAAATCTCCAAGGCAGACGCCCTGTGGAGTTTTAAGCCGCAAATATAAAAACCCCAGCAAAAATTCAATAAATACAAAATCTATTCCATAAATAAGCTGCAGCTAATTTATTAATCTTTTCCAATCATTTCTGGTTCTAATATCGTCAAAACTAAGAGCACGAAAAAAAAAAAGGAGTCTTTTGTGGCTAAAAATAGCTCTCAACAATAATAAGCATTCCAATGCCATCTTTGGATCAAAAGGATCTTTCTCTCTGGTATAAGTCATTTTCTTACCAAGTGCCTTGCAATATTTTCGTCCTTTAGCTAATGTCAACATAATTCACTAAAAGTACATGAACCCAAATCTTTAACATTTAAGAAATTTCATGCACTTATTATTCTTCTTAGTTAACGTCAGCATTATTTACCAAAATCTTTTCACATTCAATTTCACGCATTTATTATTTCCTATTTAAAATTTCATTTTAATGTCTTACAAGATGTCAAGATCAAATTTCACCTGAAGAATCAGACGGGTAACGTAGTTAAGAGATATGTGAAAAAGACGGTTTCGAGGAAAACTACCATCGATACGGTACGAGCGATTAAATATCTAAAAAGAAATATAATCAACTAATCGATTCATTGAAAAATTCGTAAAACAAACAAATATTTTTTCGCCAATAAACCACATAAAAGAATGAAATTTTAAATCACCCATGGACAACACCTAAACTGCACCAATCTCTCTAACTATTATGGGTCCTATATAAAATCCCAATATGAACTGTATCATTGGAAATCGGTTTAAAATTTTTAGATAACAATTGAATTTGTAGATGTCTTAAGTAATGCTTTTAATGATGAATTTATTTACAGTTGGCCGACTTCGGTTTAGCGCGCTCATTTAACTTTCCAATGAGAGGATATACGCATGAAGTTGTCACCTTATGGTACAGAGCACCGGAAATTCTTCTTGGTACAAAATTCTATGCAACTGGAGTCGATATCTGGAGTTTAGGCTGTATTTTTGCAGAAATGGTAAAACTCTTATTTTACAATTATCTCAAGTTATAATTAACATAGCTCTTCCAGATTATGAAACGCCCTCTATTTCCAGGTGATAGTGAAATAGATCAGTTGTATAGAATCTTTCGTACTTTAGGTACACCAGATGAAACAGTATGGCCCGGTGTCTCTCAACTTCCTGACTATAAATCGCGATTCCCAAAATGGGACTCACAAAATATTCCAAATGAAATTGTTTCACATGAATCCTTGGAGCTATTTAAGGTTTGTTAATAAATTAATGTTATTGTTGTAAATTCTTTTTCAAACCATCCAATTTTTAGCGTTTGATGCTTTATGATCCTAACGAGAGGATTTCAGCTAAGAATGCTATGTGTCATCCATACTTTGAGAAAATTGATCCGGTGCCATTTGTTCCACTTCCTTGCGATACTCCATAACCGTGCTTCCTTTCCTAGTTAAATTTATTTTTTTTTTGTCTTTTAATTGGCAAGGATAAAGTTTGTGATAATGTGAAATTTTGGGCTAATAAACAAAAAAGTAATTTTTATTTGATTTGCTAAGTCGACATTTACGGGGACCTATCATAAACCGAAGTCACTTTAACGACTATTTCTTACCTTTTCATAACTTAACTATGCATTTTCCCTCAATTTTAGATATGATATGATATCAATTGAATTCTGCTAAGTTCTTAAGTATGCAATATAATTGGTTTTAGGATTGCTAAATTTTTAATCCGCGAATTGGCATTGGGATTATTTTAGAGCAAACAGTTTCTTATCCACCACTTAGTTGACAAGACAAAGTCAGATGGTATAAATGGAAGCTAGTAACAACGTAGAATAAGAGTTGATGCACAAAAGTTACATCGACAACCATGCGACGTTTTTCAAAAGCTTCAAGCGATCATTATAAGGTGGAAGAATCAATGAATTATTCAAGGATAGGTGCCTAAGAGCGAAGCGCGGGAGGTTCCGCTGAACGGACTCGATGCGGTCGATGTGTGTATCGTAAAATGGAGACCAGATTGGATAGCGTATTCAAGGGGAGGTCTCACAAAGCAGGTGTACAAACGCAATGTTATGGTGGGATTCGAGAACTCTAAGAGACGAACGCTTGATAAAGACCAGCATAGAACTACTCTTTGATACCATGTAGATTATGTTGGAGATAAGATTCAATCTATGGCCACATTTGACACCCAAGCCACAAACAAACCGTGGAATCCGAGAACACATAATCATAGGTGATTGGTTTCTGATTCCTGTGTAAAGTCATAACCTCACATTTTTCGATATTGAGAGCCAAATTATTGTTTTTGCACCAAACGGAAAATTTGTAAAGGTCACCTTGTACCCGTTCACAATCGCTAAAAGATTTAATCTGAGCGAAATGTTTAGTGTCGTCAGCATAAATCAAAGCTGCAGTGCCTCATAACGGATACAATGTCGTCAATAGATAGAATAACAAACAGCGGGCCCAAGTGACTCTTGAGGTACGCCGGATGAAGCCTTCAAGACTAAGATGGAATGTCGAAATAAGATTCGATATAGTCTTTTATCTAAGTAAGACTTGTGGACTACGACTAATCTCCTCATCCCAATCATTACCTTTGAATTTATTATTTTATTGTTATTGAATATTTATATCTATTACTTTTATTATTATCTGATTAAATTGGAAGTTAATATTTAGTTTAGATTTTGATTCGTGGAGGGGTGTTCGGGCCCTAGCTGCGCATTCACTGTGACCTGAAAGATCTCTTGTGAGTCCCCGGTCAATTTATCCCTTTTCTCGGTTAAGACTGTTTATGAAGTCTAGAGCCATTCTGGGATTTAGATTCCACACTTAATTTCGTGGAGGTTAAGCATGTTTAATGTGGAGTAATCTCCGCCTGGAAAATGCTTTGCAATTGCAGAATATGTGCCCTGATGGTGTCGTAAAAATTTTTGCCTGACGAGGTCCTTGTAGCCTTTCCAATAAAGGGTCGGACAAAGGGAGTTTTCGCTCCTCTTTTGGCTAGACCGTAAGCAATTTCATTGTCTTTATCGCCCTCACGTCCCGGTACTCACATGAGGATAAATTTTGAAGGGTTTGCGCACTCCCAGACTATCCCTATTTAATAGTGAAGGACTTTAAAGTCTTGAGAGCGGCTTGACTATCCAAGGAGATGGGTAAATTCAAAAATGCATCGTAATGTCATCAGTCACTGAATCAAAAGTTCATTTTTGCATCACGAGCGCATCTGATGCGTCAAAATCAAGAAACAAGCGCATCATGGCAGGAGGTGATGCAGTTCGGCGTCTAAGCACATAATTATTGTAATTAATGCAAAATATTAAGTTAATAATTAATTGTGACTTATGATTCCAGTGGACAGAAAGTAAATTGGACGGACGACCAAATTAAATTATTGTTAAACATTAGGTTGAAAAATGAAGAGCACTTTTGCAGTGGGAAGAAGAAAAAAGTGTGTTATGGGGAAAAATGTTTCAGGAAATGAAGCTTATAGACAACAAATTTCCACATTCCAAAGCAGAAATAACAAGGAAATATCTAAATTTAATTATAACTTAGAAAAGAAAAAAAAGAAATCGTGAAATTAGACGGGACGCGACATGTTCGGAATACTTCAACATATTAGATGAAGTATGTATATGGGACAAGGCATGCAGTGAACCCTCCCATGGAAATCGTAATATCATCGTTCGCGTTCGTTTATTAATTCGAAATCATTTTGATATGCTTCTTCGATTTTGCAATGATTTTATTAAAATTAGTTTCCTTCGTTTTAAAAATATTTTTCTTTCTAAAATTGATTTTAATAAATTGCTGGCACAATCTCCCACATTTTCCAATGCAGAATTAATTAATACTTTGAAAGCAATTTTATCCATTTTTACTATTTTATCGTACTGACTATTGCTTTATTGACTAACACAATTTGACAATTGACGTTCAAAAATGTCAGAAGAAAGCATCAGCAATGCAGTGCTACAGCATCAGAAGCAACAGCGCATCTGGATTCTGCGGTGATGCCGTATGATGCGCAAAACTTTGACGTTTTTGAATTTACCCGATATTGATGATTGAGCCATTTATTGCTCTTTTAATACAGGTAGTAGCGCATTCTTTTATGGAAATTAATATAATAAAATTATATATTCTATGCTAATTGCGTCTGATCAAGATTAATCTGTTTTTCTTTCCTTATAAGAATATCCAAAATTCCTGGTATAAAAACAGGTTTGTGAGTGCAGTCATAAATTAAAACAAAACTGGTTTTAATCTTCTTCTCCGGTTTTGCAATTACTAATTTAACCTAACCACTTCCTTCCCTAAACACAATAGATCAACTCTGGTTGCTGTGTTCGCCGGATCCTAGTGGCTTTGGTCCCCTTTCTCTTAACCTTAACTAATAGAAAGTGCATACATATGTACATACTTGTCAATTTAATCAAAACAAGAGCATTTGGTGTTGTTTTTTTTTTATTCTATTATACAGACTTATTGATTTCATTTTATCATGGTTCTTAAAAACACATTTTTTCAAATTCTCAAAGAAAAAATCAAATATTTATCGAATTAAAATCTCTTCTGCAGCTATTAAGTGGCTCTCTTCATTGTTAAGACTGCTACACTTGGCCATGCACAAGTAGTACGATTTGCTTGAGCTGTGTAGCGGCCTTTAGTAAAATTACAAAATTTGTGATTAATAATATAAAAAAGTAATTTTTATTTCTCTGGTCAATAAATAAATATCACCAAGTGATTTCTATGATTTTAATCACGAACTATTTACAGCGCTGTGCAAAATCGTAGGTGTTGGTGTTCAGATGAAATGTGGGGTCTAACGATAGGTCACGAAAAATTTACATCTGAACATTCGCACCTACATATATTTTGCAGTAACTACATATGTTTTTGTATTAACATATTGAAAATTAAAAAATTAAATCAATTCATGATTTTTATTCTTTAGGAAAATATTACTCATCTTAACGATTATTGATAACTTTAAAAAAATAAAAAAAATTCATAAGCATTTCACAAGAACTGCAACCTTATGTAAGTGAAGTTTAGCCGTTTGTTTCGCACTTTTAAAGTAAAACTCATCTAAACATTAAATAAAACTTAAAACCGTTACGATCCCTACCTTTTGTGCATTGCGGCAGCCTTCAGTCGTGTCAAGACAGAGTGTACAGGTGTACAGCCTTACATCATTAAAAGTATAATTAAAATTAAATTGTTGACCGAGACTATCTCATACCTCAACGACACCTCAATACACTACTTGTGATCAGGCAGATGACACTGTATCGGACAATCGAACTTCGATAAATGTTGAAATTCGAGATTGGCTCCAAAAGCCGAAGCAGCACACTGATAATTACCATTCATTTCCCAGCAACCTTTGGTAGTGCATTATACTACTAGGCCTCGAAATCCAAACGGCGTGCTTCAAACTGCAAACCTGCCACCAGTTGAACACTACATTAAACTAAACAATTGGATTCCTACCACCTATCCGAATTCTATACACCGCATTAAAGTATATGCAATTTATTACGACTGTGAACCCCATTACAGTCTGTGTTTATAAATATACTCACCGTTTCGCTTTCTATTTCATTTCAGATTAACCAAATACAGTACTCTCGCATTAATCCGCCCCAACGAAAATTAAACTAGTGTCGGATCGTGTTATGCCGCGACGCTTAAGATGGCTTACCGTTGGTTCATAGCAATCATTGTTACTGTCAGTATACCGGGCCAACATTCTACATGTTACATTCAGTTCCTCGGCCAATTTTTGGTGCACTTTTTCAATGCTATCGTCCGAAATCGATGTCTTTGATTCTTGGCCCTTACATCGATGAAACCAGTTGTAAACGTCATTCCTATACACTTGTTTCACCAAATATATGCTTCGTTGAACATTTTGTTTAGTTTAACACAAAGCTTAATCTTTGCGCCTTGCTTCATTGCTTTTTCGTGACAACTAACACCAAACAGTTGTTACGCCTTACCCCACACTCTTCGAGCAGTAAACTAATGGAGTAGGCATGGTGTATAAAATATATGTTCAAGAGCTCTGATAGCACAAAAGTTCTGAAAATTTACTTCGCGAGGCCTAAACGGAAAACTTCCAGCTACAGTGAAAAAGGATAGAAAGTCGAGGAAAAAATCCGGGGTAAATGCTAACACAAATAGTCGCACTTTTAAATGCATTATTTTGCGTATGTAAAAACAGGATAGGTAGCTCTACCATAAATGAGAAACCTTCACTTTCAGGAAGGAAATAGTTTTTTATTACTTTTATGAGGGATTATGTATTCGATACTTTTAAACCAATGAAAAGAAGCACACCAGTCAGGCATATTTCTTTAAAAAAAATGAATGTTCTCTTTTAATACATTTAATCAGATTTGCTTTTATCTTGAAATAACTGCTGTGCGATTTGAGCACACATTACTGTTCCGCACGATACAGAAAATACAAGGTATTCTCATTAGGAATCACGTTCCACCATTAGGGGGAAATATGACGTGTAATGTATAGGAAAGCACGGTACGAACACAATACTCTCTCTGGCTTTTCTATATAAATGTAAATACATACCGTACAAAATTACGTCACGGCTCATGTGTCAAAATTTTAATGAGAATACCTTGTATTCTCTGTATCGTGACTGTTCCGCATAAGTCTATGGAATATGAGATTATGATAAACAATCAAATTTTGCTTGCTACTCATTGAAGTTATCGTAACCACATTTTCCAATGGCTCCATCGCATCTACACTTTCTGCACAAAATTGATCAGACTTGTATGATTGTGAGTACCAGTACTCATACTGGTGAAATATATTCAGTTAAAATTCCAGGTAAGTTTACTGGTGCTGGAAAATCATCTGTACCAGTAAATAAATCGGTACTGGCGAACGCCAGTAAATCACCAGTAATACCTGTGATACACATATTAAATTAGTCTGCTTTTACTCGGCGTGTGTCACCAAATAACCCGAAAAACAAGCGAGTAATTTCGGGGTATTCTATATCCTCAAAAATTGCTGGGTAAATGCAATTACCCTGATAACATCGCCAATTGGTAGTCGCTAAAAATATAAAATTTGTGTAAGCACATATTCAGCGATAAACAGTGACAAACCAAAGTGGAAATGAAAAGTGACAATTCGAAAATTGTCATCTGCATCGCCTGCTGACGCTTTGTTTGAATTAATGCAATTATACATCCATACTAAACGTCAGGCATGCACATTACCATTCGAATTACCCCGTATGTATAAGGGGTCTCCAATTAACTAGGTAATTCAATTACCCTGAAGCAAATACCCAGTTAAATTTATCTTATGTGTATCATAAGCATAACTACCAGTAAGAACCAGTAGACCAGTAAGCGCCAGTAATAACAAATAACAAGAATTAAATATCAATTTATCCACCAATATGATAAATGCAAGCAACACCTAACAAACGAAATAATGATCGACAACCGCAAAAACAGATAGAAATGTGCAGTGAGCTCTCGACTTTTGTCACTTGCATTTTCCTGTCGACAATCCTCACTTAATTAATTTCTTCAGGTAAAATCTGTCTCTTATTCTTTGTTTCCTTTCGTTCCAATGAATTTTACATAGTCTTGTCACTTGAAGTGAGGTGACAGCCATAATAAAGCTGTATGATTGTAGTGGTAACCCCGTAAGTCGCGCTATCAGGGAAGGTAACCTACGAGTAAGAAACTAAAGGAGTTAGTTATTTATTTTAGCGAATATTATGTACAATTCTTTCATAAATATATACTTAACTATTAAAATTTGATCTATAGTTATCCTACTACTAGTAGTATAATATTTGGCCCGGAGTTCCTACACTGAAAGAATTGTAATTCCTTACCTATTACCTATGATATATTTATTATTTATATTTAACTTTTACATACTTATTATTTTGCGCTGAACTAAGGCTGCCTATGACTATATAGCAGAAGAAACTAAAGAAGACGCCATTGCATGTACATATGTATGTCATTCTTGCGTGGCGAACTTGATGATTTCTTTCACTTTCTAACAAATGGTTACATCTCTGTCTACATGTACCCTAGCAGTCACTATTGTTTATTATCGGTAATGAAATTTACCCTAGCACAAAAGCCGTAGGTCAGATTAAAATTTGAAGGTTAAATAAAAAAATATTAACATTCTTTTATGTGGAAATTTAGTAATACTGTATTTGTTTCTGTTTTAATAATATGTAAACTGGGAATTAGAATATTGGTAAATGTTTGTAATTTTGATAAAAACACTCAATTTTTAATATATTTTCTTGATAAAGAATTTTAAGGCAAGTTGTTGGGCAACCGAAGATGGAAATAGACTTACTGGGGAACCAGCAATCTCAAAAAATTGATGTATATTACTAGCGCTCACTATGCTGCTGCTGGTATACCATTTTGCCTCATACTTCCAAAAACCGCGCCAAAAACCCTTGCATAAACCGCTTTATATGGGTGAGGTACGTTGTTTGGCCATTTTGTACCTAGTCTTTCAGATTTCAAACCGGGAACTGGTTATGTACTTTTGTTTACGTTGTTTTCCGTGGAAATTTTTGTTTGGAATCTGACACATTCACGTAGTATGATGGGAAGAAAGGAAAATTGCCCAATTAACTTTTTATATTTTACACAGAACAGGTATATGATCTTTCACCTACGAATTCGATACAAATTTTACCGGCAGATATCAAATGTGACTAGTTACCACTAGATGGCGCTTGTGATGCCGCTTCTAGAGCAAAAACTCGGTTTCTCTTGCAGATAACCTATGTACATATTTCTAAATTTCCTTTGTTGCACTAAGCTTGTTGAATACAAATTTTTAGCAAAGGGTTTCCACAGCAGATTTTAATTCACTATTTGCTATTAATGAAATTTCCAGAATTTCCTCCATCACCTGTTCATGCATAAACACATTAAATAAGAAAACAATAATAATAAACTTCAATAATTTTTAGGGTATATTGTTAAAATCTTGGAAATTTATTAATAACAATTTTCGCCCTATTTTATAAAAATTGCAATAATTAAATATTCAATAATATTTCGGGCGTTTAATATTGAATATAAATTCACTAAATATTAGTTCTTATCGGCTACACAAAAATATTTTTCGGCATTGGTAAATTGTGTGTACATTTTACGTAAAAGTGCGGTGACTATTAGAAATTCCTTATAAAGAGAAAGCCATGTATGTATGTAGATTTGCTCCACTATTATTCCTCCTGCATTTTGTAAAATATCTTAATAAGCAGCACATCATCACGTATTTTAAGTCCTCAGATTTTACTTTTATTTTTGGTTTTACTTATGACCAACTGTGACAGCGAATTATTACATGTAATGGCAACAGTTTTAAATGCAAACTTTCTTCTAATCAATATGATTTGTGGAATTTATTTATTTTTGTACTAGCTGCCTAACTAGGGTAATTTTTTAATATAAAATTTTGGCTTTCGTTTAACCCAATTATATTTCTTATTTTTATGTTTTTATATACATATATAGTATATGTATAAATAACATGGCAAATCCGATGACTGAAAACAACATATACGTAACACGTAACTAACGAAACGAGATATGACTACGAAAGTACAAAACTGAGTAAAAATAACGTTTAAATGATGTTAGTAACTTTAGGTGATACCCATACAAACGATATGATACGACATATAAGACCGAAATTGTAGAATTTAACCTAATCCTAAATGCAACAAAAATTCTATTTGAGACTTTTAGAGACGAACTTTAAGAGATTCCATTCGTTGGATGATTCTTTGACGCATTTCGGCATATCTGTAAAAGAATAATAGTAATTAATTTGTATCTGCAACATAACTTTCCGTATTCTATAACAGTGCTTAAAAATTGGATAAAATACTGAATATTTCAGAAGTTGTGTGCAAAAATGAACGGAGTGATAGATCTCGACGTGGTGGCTAAAAACGATGCAGGCAACCAAAAAGAAGGCCCTTAATGAGGTGAAAAAAATGGCCTTATTAGGCGCCACTGTCGCCTTCACATCGTGTCCTCAACGAGCACTTGAAGCCGTTCTTATCTTACAGCCACTATAACTCTTTATGCAGAGGAAGCAGCGTCTAGTATCTTCCGGACATCTTACAATCCTCGAGTAGGTCCACAATAAAGGCCTAGAAGCTGCAAAGGATTTTATATACTGACGGATCCAGGAATAATGGCAAAAATGCACAGAATTGGTGGGTCCAGAAGTGGAATTTCTAATTCAGCACATTCCGTTTTACAAGCTGAAGTCTAAGCTACAGAGGTTGGAGCTCAAGAAACTCTAAACAGGTACTACAAGAACACTAAGTTCGCTCAGACAGCCAAGCTGTCTCCTGGTCTGTCCACTCAAGAGAGACTCGAAACTAGTCTGGAGCTGCAACACGAAACTACAGCTGCTGACTAGCGACAACAAGGTAACCTTGTTTTGGGTCCCTGGACACGAAGTACAAAGAGGAACAGGAAAAATCCAAGCATATCAAATGCGAGTGTCGCGCGTTTTCAGCTTTAAGGTTGCAAATCACAGGAGAAGCATTTATCACTTCAAATAAGATTTGCAAGCTAGCCCCAAAAGGTTTCGGCTAACTACGCATTAAACACCTCACCTTTTACCGATAGATCACGTCCAAATTAGTCTATAATACCGTTTCATCAATGCTATTATTCGGTCACACTTCATTCGTTCTAATCTCTGATCTAATTCTCGAGCTTCCTCTACTGCACTTTTTTTAATTTAAAAAGGAAAATCACCAGAATAATTTCCTTGCGGAAAGCATTTCTGTGAGTAAGAAAAAGGCACAGATATAGACCTTTCTATGCAATGGGAAAGGTAGCCTTTAAAACTATGTTATCAACTCACCCATAAAAAACAGTCCAGCCAGCTTGAGACTCAATCCAGACAATACAAAAGAAATACTTTGAAAATGTTTAGATGAAGACATGACCGATTTGAAAATAAAAAAAAATGATACTCGGTTAACCACACTTCAATACGATAGAAACAATATCGCTAATAAGGCACTGCTGAACTGGAACTTACTACCCTTTAGAGGAGGAATACTCAGAACTACATGGAAGAGAACTAATTTAGTGTTAGTTAAAAGCTATCGGACGAAGCATCACCCGATAGAGATCTAAACATAAACCAATTACCAGATGAAATGACACTCAATACGACATAGAAACAGAAAAGTAAATTTTATATAGACTTTTTTGAAAACATGCTTAGAAACGTGAATGACAAAATGCTTAACCTTGATATTAACAGCAATGAACATGCGATTAATGGGTTCGTACATGCTAAAGTTGTACCTTGCGGAGTTAGTATGCAACAGAGGGAGTCTTTTCATATTGTGTCAACTATCACGGAAAGAGATTTTGCTAAGTAGCAGTGGAGAATCAACATTCGCGTTTAAGGGTTGATGCACAAACGTTACATCGGCAACCATGCGACGTTTTTCAAGCGAAGTGCAGGAAGCTCCGCTGCACAGACTCGAATTAATGATTGAAATGGATTATACATACAAACGATCAGGCTATTGTTTTGCGGTCATAATTATTGATGTTTCAACGCAGGTAGCACTTTATAGAAGACGCATGGAAGAGAAGCTTACTACTAGCTTAGAATTTGAAAATGTCAATAATAACAATAGTTCCGATAACAACAGCAAAAGTAAGCCAGCATGGTTTCATTATTTAATCACGTTTCAGGTTTGTAGCTGAGGTCTCTCATGTTTACACAATATATTTTAAAACTCTTCAGTGTTGTTCAAAATTCAAATTAGTAAAAAGACAAAAAATTATCATAAGAGATTTAAGGGTGAAAGTATCTTATTATTAAGCAAGAACTACAACTAAAGTAAATGAAGAGCATGCAAAAAAAATGTATTCTTTAGCCAGCAATCTCTTACCGTTCTTTGATCTTTACAACTTCCCTCTCCAATTCATCGTTATATCGATTCAAAATTGAACGACATTCTGGTATCGACAAGTTAAGAAATTGTGCAACTTCGCTACTGTAATTTTTAGTAAAATTTTTCATTACTTTTTAAAAGAAAAACAAAAAATCTCAAGTTACCTGATTTCTTGTGTTTCTTGTGCATCCATTAGAAAAATTCGTGATACATCTTCGTGTGGCCCAAGCATTATCCGAACCACAAGAGGATAGTCGTCCTCCTTTAATCTCCTCTGCTCCCCATTATCTCGAATGATGAACAGAGCGAAGTGTTCTGCACTGCTGTCGACTTTATATTTTTCCAAAAGTAAATTAATCACTTCCGTTGTGCTTACCAACGATGATACCCAAACGCTCATTTGGGAACCATGTGGTGGGGTGAAAAATGAGGTTTCACGATTGTAAAAATGTCCGTTAATGGAGCAGCGACGTTTCAGTTTAGCTCGAGCTCTGAAAAAAATAAATAAATATTATTATGAAAAAAAATAGCATTAGTACAATATAATAACGGTCTGGTACGATGATGCATTAAAAAAATTCCCTTCAATGGAGATATGAGTGATCCACTGTTATCGAACCAGAAAACTGTAAACAATTTTTTACTTTTAAAAAGTTACTAGGTTCAGTAAATTGTAATTATTTTTTTCCGTCTGGTATTGCTGAGGAAAGTGTACAATGGCAGTGTTACGTCAGACTCGTCACCCTTTTAATTGTCATTCTGCCCACAAATTTACAAAACTTTTTCGACTATGGGAAAAGTGAGATTGCTGCTGAACTCACTAGTAAATTAAATCCCTACATGTCAAGTACATCACATTCATCTGCTATGGATATGATGTAAAGATAATAACCGTAAGTGAACTGACTATATCAATTCTTTGTTGACTCTTGTTAGTAGATCTGTTTATGAGGCTGTCAACGCTTTACAAGAATAGGCTCTCTGATGCAGAACTGCCAATCCTACACCTCGCAAAGGTATGATAAGTGCACACATATTGTAAAAATTTTATCATGAACCTGTTATGCCGCCAAGCACTATTCTTCTTCCCAAGTCCCCATGTCTGTGCACTTTTTCTTTGGCTCGTTGAGGAGTCTTGTACATAAACCCCAGGATGTCTCCTGCAAACATTTTTTTTTTTATGAAAAACACAATCACTGAAATATTAAAGCCTAAACTAGATTCTGATGAAAGAAAGCACGAACTAGAATTGGATCTTACAATTAGGGATCTATCTTATTGTCCATAATGCTCTGAGACCGGATTCTGTAGTTCGGAGAGATTGGGAGATTAGAATTTTCATTTTCTCTGATTAAAACTCCCTAACTCTAGATTCGCGATTCTCTAACATGCTTGAGGAGTTGGGGAAAACGTGACAAGTGGAAAAGTGCGATTCGACAGGGACGATAAAGGGTATCAACTTTTGTTCTAGAGGGTTGACCTTTTTTTTTTGTATTCGAAGTGCCTGTGTCTATTACCACCTAAAGTCCAGATAAAATGATTTTTTTTTTATAAGGGTAGATTTTGAGGGTTGTAGGAGGGTAGGTTTTTTCGATTTTTTCCGGAATAACGGGAGAATGGAGAGAAGAAAAGTGTCTGTGGTATTAAAAAAATGGGAGCTCGAAGTGAATATGATAGGGGAAGAAAATGGAGCAGGGGTGGTGTGGGGATAAAAATGAGAACAGATTAACGGAAATTAAAAAACAAAAATCCGGAGTAGCAATTAACGGTAATTTGCAGATTTCATGAACCTCGGCGTTAAATATCCTTGTCGCGATATTGATGGACGCCTAACTCTGTATGGAAGGGTCGTAGAGCATTGAGGTTTCTTCCGATGTAGAGTCTAGAGTGCAAGAATATAGGTTAATAATATCTGGGAGAGGGGTTTTTGGAAATGGGGGTCGTACCACTCCTCAGAGGGACTGATTCACTTCTTTTGCAGTTATCTCCAAAACCATTAATCGAACTCAAAAGCCTGACATGTCTGATTAGGGGACAAAATGTAGATGCGATTTCCTCCTACATACAAGCTTTAACGACGTGTACATTTCAAATTTTTATAGCGTCTCTTCTGTACTGGAGGACGACCAAATTGACCATCTGTTTTAAATTTTTTAGCGGAAACACCAAAATCCATATTTCTCTGTAAGTATTGCATGGATTTCCAGAATTTTTTTTTTTTTTTGTAAATATAGCCAGGATATGCGGTGACTACATTAGTTTAATTTGAAAATTCCTAGATACCAACAGCGGACAATATTGTCAGCTGAGAAATATTATTCTAACTTCTCCACAACTAAAACAGCCGAGAGTTTTGTTGAGTGGAATAGAGAGTTTGGAAACTCTCAATACAAGTTCTCCGAATTAAAGAATTTCGAGTGGAGAGTCTTAAGTGTCAAAAGAAGTCGAATCTCGACAACTCTCCGTATTAGTGAATCCGGTCCCTGGTGCGAAATACCAGAGGTGAGTTTGGTATCAACACCAATGCCTGTAGATTCCCAAATATACGGGAATTTCAATTATAAAATCGAAGGAAGGCAGGCGGGCGCAATCAAAGCAAGTACGGCATCTCAATGCAAATAATAAGAACAAAAACATCAGTTTAAGCCCATTTTCTATGAGGAGGAAACCATCCCTTAAAGTCGGTAGTGCTAACTGGTGTCAAACGCTGAGAGGGCTCTGTTCTCGGCTCACGCTTCTCTGTTAAAGATGCTTGCAGTAACAATTGACACCCTGTTTGCTTACATAGCACCCTTTTGGCATACGGACTATTGGATTGCCCTCTTCCAACCGAAATGTCGATTGTTCGCGGTCATATTTACCCCAACCTCCTCCCAACGTTCCCAAGAGCGAATGGCCCAATAGAAAAATCGAAAAAGAGGTAGAAGGATGTGGTCTATCTTTTTAGCCGTCTGACCTCAACAGGAGCAGTTATGCTCCTCTTTTATTAACACCTTTCTGTGATATTCAACTTCTAGAAGCCACCACGCAAGCAAGTAAAACCATAAAATAACCCCTACAAAAGAAGTTTTACTGAACAATGAAAAATGTTACAAGCATAATGTATCAGATTCTCTAAAACATCTCCACTTTGGTTCAATACAGAACTGAAACGTCTTAAAAATAGAAAGAATAAATTGTGGAAAAGTTATATCAGGGACAAAGACATTATAACAACTTCCTCACATCCTATAATGAGTTCAAAGAACTTTCCTCTTCACTTTATGATGAGTATATCCAAATCATGCGTGCGAAATTATTTAGTGACCCACGTATCTTTTTCAAGTTTATTAATATGAAGAAAAAAACTGACAACTATCCCAATACCATGAGATATAAGAATTGTGCTAGTGATGATTCGTCTGAAATTTGCAATATGTTTGCTTCTTTTTTCGACAATGCTTTTTCTTCGTCAAATTTCCATCCTCGACATAACAATTTTAGTCATATGAACGATTCTCATATCGTTTCATTCACTATTCCTACAATTACACAAGAGGATATACTCAATCATATTAATGGGCTTTCAAATGACTTTGAAACGGGTCCTGATGGGATCCCTCCAGCCTTCTTTAAGTCGTACTGCCTTGCCCTGGCAACGCCGCTTAAAATAATATTTCAAAAATCGCTCGAAGGTGGTTGTTTCCCTCAGCTATGGAAAAACTCTTTTATCATACCTAATCACAAAAAAGGTAGTAAAAGTGAAATTTTTAACTATAGGCCTGTTGCTGGGTTATCTTGTATGCCCAAATTATTCGAATCTATCATTTACTCTCAGCTATCGGTTTCTGGTAAGAATTTGCTCTCTTCAAACCAACATGGGTAATTGGTGCGAGAGCAATAATTTGGTACTCAATATCGACAAATGTGAAGTTATGACTTTCCATAGGAATCAGACACCAATCACTTATGGTTATAAGTTCTCGGATACCTCGATTCGCCGTGTGGACTCTGTCTGTGACTTGGGTGTCAAATGTGACCACAGATTGAATTTTATCTCCCATATAAACTATATGGTATCAAAGAGTAGCTCTATTCTGGATTTTATAAAACGTTGGTCCCGAGAGTTTTCAAATCCTACCATAACATTGCGTTTGTACACTTGCTTTGAAAGACCACTTCTTGAATACGGTAACCAGGTCTGGTCTCCATTTTACGGTACACACATCGACCGCATCTGTTCAGAGAAACTTTTTACGATTTGCTCTTAGACACCTACCCTGGAATAATTCATTAATTCTTCCATCTTATGAGGATCGCTTGAAGCTTTTGAATATGCACTCGCTTCAAAAACGTCGCATGGTTGCCGATGTAACGTTTGTGCATCAATTAATAAACGCGAATGTTGATTCTCCGCTGTTACTTAGTAAAATCTCTTTCCGCGATAGTGGACATAATTTGAGAAGCTACCTATGTTGCATGTTAACTCCGCAAGATCCAACTTTTGCATGTACGAACCCATTAATCGCATGTGCATTACTGTTAATACTAAGGCTGAGCATTTTGTCGTTGACGTTTCTAAGCATGTTCTAAAAAAACGTCTATATAATATTTAGTTCTCTGTTTCTATGTCACATTTCATATCATTTCATCCGGTGTTTGGTTTATGTTTAGTTTAACATACTATTACTAACACCGACTAAGTGATGAAACCCATGTATTGTTGACCGTTTATTTATTAAACGTGTCCATGCAGCGAGCTTGTGTTAAGCTGGTTCTGATAGTCTAAAAAATTATCTTCTGCCGCAGGGCGTTGCAAGATTCAATATTACCCCATTGTATGTGTGTCCACTGCTCTTAAGTGCTTTCGATTCAAGGCACGTAATGGGGAAAGTTTATTTTTAGAATATTTTTTGAAGGATATAAAATATCGAAGCATATTATATTTTCAACAGATATCGGTCCTCCTTGAAAGAGCAGAACTTTTATAAGGCAAGCACCAAACAATAATCCAACTAACTGCAGATTGTACGGGGTAATTCTGATCCGCGAAACACAATTTTGATACTCTTAAAAAGTAGTATTTGGATTTTGGTATATTGTCATCTGGTTTATTCGAACTCGGAAGCTCGCACACATACTTCATACCAACGAAATTAATGCACATTCGTGCGAGACAATGAATTCACATGAAACGAACAAAAGTGTATCAGAATATCGTCTCAAGAATAAAAAAAAACATGTGAAAGTGAAGTGAAACGAAAAACATATCAAATCTAACAATATTTTGCCATCCATACCTTTTATTTCCCGATCTCCGCTTAATCGCTGAAGCTCCAGTCTTTGGCGCTCTCCTCAGAACAACTCCATCTTCAGTAACATGATTCTCAGTTTGGCCAGGACTAGATGCAGTGTCATATGTAGTTCCTGTTGAAGCAGAAATACTAATACTATTCGATTCAGTCGCCTTACTGACATCGTCACTTTGGTCGTAGCAATCCATTTTAATGTTCATATACTTTGGAGAGTGTAATTCATTTTTCCTCATTGTAGAAGCCTTTATTGTGGCTTCATCTTCACTATCTGTCGTATTATATCCAAAACAATTTGGCCCAGACCTTGATCGATTGATTCCTTTCTCAAAAATCCCTTTATAATCATGAGACGAAATATATCTGGACGACGCTGATCCAGATTTTTGCAAAGCATAATTACTGTAGTTTTGAATATTTTCTGCCTTTAAAGTAAGAGTGTCATTAATCAAAAAGGGATCTATTGTTCGAAGGGCTTTTTCACAATTGAAACTTTTGCTCATCATGTTTTCACTGTATAGTTTGAGTGAGTCGTTTATCCGTGAAGGATCAATCGGCTGATTCAATTTGAGTGTATCTGCATTAGGTGACTGAAATTCTTTTGTACCGTTAATATATTCTTCATGAACACTACGTTTAAAATCTTCAAAGTCCATTGGTTTTAAAGTGGACTCATCATCAGTAATTGCAGAAACATTATCTTGAACTGAACCATTTGACTTGGGTTCACTTTCTGTACTTCCTTGAGCTGAAAGTTGTTCTGGAATTTCTTCGCTGGAAGATTGTGATGGAAGTGGTGACGGCATTGTTTGATACAGTTTTTCTGTATCATCAACCTTCCGTTCGACCTAAATAAGAAATCTCTTATATTTGTTGAGACAATTAAAATTAAGTGTTTCAAAAATTTACTTGTAGCAAATCATCAATCTCATCCCATTCGATATTTTTTACATCCAACTTCGAAGGAAGAGTTGCTGACTTATGATTAGGTGATGACTCTTCTGATGAACTAGGTGGCTCTGTAGGAGCATCTTCAGATAGGCTACATGTTTCGAATGTCATACTGTCAGACATTGAAATATCTGTTGCGTAGTCATCTAAAATACTGGAAGCGTTATCAGCCCCCGTATTATCTGTATTATCATTTTCCTTGTCTGAGTAGTCCTCCAACTTTGAAAAAAAAAATGAAATTCACATATTCTGAGAATATGTCAAAAAAATGCTTACATTTTTTACATCTAGAGAATTTCCGTAACGACAGGAGTTACGCTTCCGCACAGTCACAACAGTTCGCTGATCATCGTCTTCTTTGAGATGAATGACAGCCTGCACACCCCAGTAAACCCGTAATGCTCCTTCTAATACAAGACGATTGTTAACTTCCCTACTACGAACTTCCATACTTTTATTGTCGAAAAACTGATTATAATTCTAAAAGCAGAGGGATAAAGAGCAAGTGCAGAAATATTTGTAGAAAATTACCTTCAGTTTTGATTCTAAATGATCTCGCGGTAAAGCAGGACCGCCTGAAGCTCTCGGTGTTCCTTTCTGTCCAAAATTTTTATGAGATTCGACTCGCGTTCCATGTCCAAACAGTTGGGGTCCGAATAGGGCTCCATAGCAGGGAACATGACAGTAAGGCACTCCTTTATGCTGACGGAAAAAACGACATGCTCTAAATGACGTTTGGATGCAAATTTTTAATAGTTACCTCAGCATGCTGGCCTGGATTCAATCTCTTTCCACATTCCTCACATCTAAGACACTCTGGATGCCAATCATAACCCAAAGACTGTTTTCTTTCAGCTAAATTTAGAATATATTAAAAAGATTGTGGGGTATATGTTGTTCTTTTTGGTAAAAATGTGAAAGGTGACATATTACGGTGCAGTTGCAAACTGCATTTTGTTAACAATTGCCTACGCAAACAAATAGTCGCCAGAGATTAAAACGCGTGTACTAAAAAAAACCCTTTGGACGAATTGAAATGTAAAAACCAGAAACTACGGAAACAAACTACCGAGTTGTTAAATTCTGAGCAATAGTTATGCAAAGGAAGATGTATGACATGAAATAAACCATCGTCCATTGATCTGAAATCAGTCAATGAATGCCCTCTTAAAATTAGACCACAAGCTATAGTTCAATTTGACAAGATCCGAATTAAGGATTAAGCGAAAAAAGGAGAAAAAGCCTGAATGTGGATTAAATATCCCAAAAGTGGATATAATAGGAGTACAAACTAAGACATAATAGGCCTTGGTTCCAGACGTCGGCAGTAATTTTAACACATCAAACATAGTCAGCTCTTCTGTAGAATTAGTAGAACTTTGACAAGTAAACAAAAACAAGAATGGCTTCAGGATGGATTAAAGGACCGAAAAGTCCCAAAACGCCAGAAAGCCCAAGTGAAAAAGCTATGGCAGAGCCCAGCTCAGTGAAAGAAATAAGGAAAGGATTAAGAAACATGAGGAGATTGGCGGAAATGCTTATCTATGTTACTCTTGAATTTTCGCAAATTGTAGGTTAGGAATGCTGTTCCACATTTCGGAATAAAAAAGCATTATGGAATTTCACTGTACCGCCGTATTTTGAAATGTAAAAAGATGTGCGCGACTTGCAGCGCGAGTATTGCGTGCAGGAATTAATTTACAAGGGATCCGAAATTGCGACGATGCTCGCGCGAGTAGATGTGGCAAGGTATTGCCACATCGCAAATGAGCTTGAAGATTCTCTTTTGATATAGGTCTTGTAGAGGAGCCCTAGATTCAATAGGCTGAAATATTTTTTACGCCCTTTCAGAAATCCAAGACATTTCGATGCTTCGCATGACGGCGTATCGGAATTAGTGCTCCATCAAAAGCTTTAGGAATGTTCAAAATATTAAAATATTTAAAAGAGAAATAGTAGAGTACATCAAAGAAAATTCTAATTGATTCATAAATGTAATAATTAATGTTAAATAGCAAAAATGCTAAATAAAGTTACTTACTTACTAAAAAAAAAAAAACGGGAGTGGTAAAATTATTATCTTATATATATACATATAAGACAGCTTTGGGTCTTAGACGCATTGAATTCGACGCGATTCGCTCTACACCAAGCGGGGACCTTGCGAAGGTCGTTATTTAATGATGGAATATTTGTCGATATGAGATAATAAAAACAAATCCTATCTCCTGCTGCATCAAATCTTCGCGTTACTGCATCCACTAGCTGTTGAAAATTAAAAGATTCAGAGGATAGTTCAACGAATCGGCCTACAGGGCCTGCGGTAGATGTCTGCGCCACAGTATGTTATGGACATTGAAACCGCTAGCCAGGAGGAATACTGTGTCGATATCAGGCATATTTGGGCTGCGATAAAGGAAACAGACGTATATGAGATGTTTGTGCAATTTGTACCTAATCCTCATGTAATTAAACTCTGGATTAGCAGAAAGAAAATATTTAAGAACGGTAAAGGCCACATCATTCCGTATATATAAATCGCGATCCCTCTATGCTATCAGAAACGACCTTGGTTTTACTTAGCACAAGAATTACCTTTTCTATTTAAGCTGACAGTACACCAATCGATCAACTCTTAGTCCACGAATGTTGCAGAAATGAAATAAGGCTATACATACTCAACACCTAAAACAAAAGTGACACAAATATATAGGCGCCACCAAACATACGAGGTAAAAAAATAACAATAGTGTTATGCCTATTTGCCGCTTTCAGTATCTCAGACTACGCAGATCAATAGCCACATCCGGCACCACCCGGAAATCGAATGCAAAAAGTAAGGCAGTTTCTACTCAGACACAGAACACAAAATGACCTAAGATTTGGAAGCATAAAGGACTTTGTTCAACCATCACGGGGGCTGGAAAGTAATAGCCAACGTTAGAAAGGGTTGCGGTAACGTCAGAATAGAATAGAATAAAAAAGTTGTTTATTTTCCACCCCGGCCATTTAGCCACGTCCTAAGACGTTGGGTATTATTAATATAACGAGAAAAGCAGGGGCGCTACGATAATCTCCTGCAAACTTCAGTCAGTATTAACTGAAGAGTAGACCCTGGACCATTACAGCTCAGGTAGTATTTGATAAGCCCACATGCAAGCCTAATCTAAGCTTGCGGATAAGTATATATGGCGCAGAATACAAAAGCTTTATTGATGTCCAGGAAAACATCTACAACTATTTTTTCTTCATTACAGAAAGCTCGAAACCTTCCAATAATTTTGATTAATTAGAATTTAATTTCAGTATGGGTGAAAAACAGCAAGGATTACATTTACAGCAGGGTGATTTATATTGTTAAATAAAAAGATTACATGTTCGATCACTCTTTTTCGTTTTGGTCCTGGCGTATGAATTTGAATTTGTATAGACAGTTTTTTCTAGTCGTTTTTTCGACAGGAATTACTAGAGTTTTAGAAATATTGTATTTGTCATTCTGTTGTTCCGCTTCAGTGAGTCTTTACCTAACAAAACTGTAACCGGATGTCTTTAAAATTAATGTACCTACTCCACCCTTACATATCTTTGACTATTTCAAAACTGAATTTCGAGGCTGCATATCCATAGATATTTCACATTTAACTGTTCATTACATTATGTGCCGACGTTGTGCGATATGTATTTATTTAGTTAATTCAACAAAACATACCAAAATATACTGGCTTTCCGCATTTATGACACTTCCACATGACTGATTACTTTTCATGAAGAGATCCTAGTCAACACACTATAGATTTTGTTTAAATTTCTATCAATCGACATTGATTTCAGACATTTTCTCAACTAAATTGTTTTCTGGTTGGTCTATCACTTTTGGAGACAATGAACTCTAAAAGAATTTTCTGTTTGACTTTATAAAAAACAACAAAAACACATCCTCCATGACGTTTCTGGCCATAAGCAGGAATTTGTTTGACAAATATGACAGGTGTTATAGTTTTTAGGCTTTACTTATTCACTCTTACAGCCTTTAGCGCCATCTTTTCTTCGTTGCTGGCATGTATTAATTAATATGAAAATAATATATTTCAGGTCTGTTTAATTAGCTGCTCTGGAGCAGATTAGAGCATAAAATCGTGCTTAATGAATTCAGAGCACTACTTTAAAGTGAACTGAACTGTCTTATGAGTCTGCTCTAAAGTGAACTGGAAAAACCTAGAGCTAGGCAAGTTTTTCTGCTCTACCTTTTTCGAAGCAGTAAAGCGTGAAATACAATTACGGCTGATCTGTCGACTGCGACTTTATTTTAGGTCGAAGTCGACGCTGAGGTAAAATTTGTAATTAAATTAAAGCTTCAACTCCTTTAATATTTCATTGGGTTGAGTTTGTGTATTGATGGTTCCAGTTTGCAGAGAATCCATCTTTTTATTTATTTCCTCAATAATATTTATTTTTTATTTCTAATGATTCCAGCTGTACCCCTCGCGATCAATGCGCTTTTTTTCTTTGTTATGAACCCACTTCTTGAAGTCCAACTTGCACATAGCACACAACCATATTGTTGTATCACCCAGTTCTTCGATTTTTTTGTAGTTCTTATCGGTAATTTTGAGGCATCCTATGCGGAACCGTCTTGATCCTCATTTAGGACCATTTCCTTACAAGATTCCTTGCAAGATTCACTGTAACTCGCATTAAAAATGGATTCATCCAAACTTTTGGCGCTCCTATTCATGTTGTTGTTCTGGTAACTCTGCTTTTCGCCTTATTTATTTATCCTATTACATAATAGATGTCCCATCGCTAGAATATTAGCAGCTGTCAAAGTCTTCCCAAAATAACCAAACTTTAGGCGGTTCAAAATAATAAATAAACAAATGAAATGACTAATAACTATTTCAACGCTTCAACAAAAATATAAGATTAAGTTACAATAAGTAATCAAAAACACAGAAAAAATGTTAGCACAGTCAAATTTAATTGAAAATTCTAGAAGTAACAATGTATTTCTTTCAGTCATAAAGGCATTATAAGTCACAACTTCCTAACATCATAACTTTACACTTTATGATGAATATATTCAAAGCTGCGTACGAAATTATCACGCATATTTTTTAAGTTTATTGATATGAAGAAAATAACGGACAACTACCCCAATAATATGAGGTTCAAGGATTCTGCTAGAAATGATTCGTCTGAAATTTGCGATTTATTTGCTTTTTTTTACGATGCCTTTGCCTCGTCAAATGTTCAACACCAAAAAAGCAACTTCAGTCATATAAGACTCTCAAAACGTTTCACTCACTATCCCTCAAATTTCAGTAGAGGATATATTCGATTATATTACTGGGCTTCCAAATGACTTCACAACTGGTTTTGATGGCATCCGTCCAACCTTCTTGAAATCATGATGCCTTGCTCTGGCAGCTCCGCTGAGAATTATTTTCCAAAGATCGCTTGATAGTGGTTGTTTTCCCCAGCTGAGGAAGAATTCTTTTATCATACCTATCCACAAAAAAGATAGTAAAAATCAATTTCTAGCTATAGGCCTATTGCAAAATATTCTTGCATGCCTAAATTATTCGAATCGATCATTTACTGTCAACTTCCTGCAAGAATTTGCTCTCCTCAAACCAACATGGGCTTATTTCCGTCAGGTCTACAACCACTGTTTTGTCTCAGATACCATTGGCGGGTTGACAAAAGGCTAAAAGACCGATTGTATTTATACAGACTTTAATAAATCCTTCAATAAGTTATCTCACTCCAAGTACTCTTTAAAATGGAAAAGTATGGGTTTCCCAGAACATTTCTAAAATGGACCATCTTATTTAGATAACAGAACATACCAAATCTTATTCCGCCATTCCATCTCTAGTCCTGAAGGTTTCGTTTGGCGTACCTCAAGGGAGTCACTTGGGACCATTGTTATTTATTGTCTATTCACATTATCTCTGTTATGAGGTACTGTAAGATCGTGATTTATGCTGAAGATATTAAGCATTTCGCTCAGATTAAATCTGTTAACGTTTGTAAACATGTACAGGTTGACCTCCAAAAATTCTACAATTGGTGAAAGAGCAATAATTTGGTACTCAATCCCGACAAATGTTAGGTTATGAATCTCCATAGGAACCGGAGACAAATAACTTATAATGATTATAAATTCTCGGATTCCTCGATTCGCCGTGTGGGGTCTATCTGTGATTTGCGTGTGAAATGTGACCACAGATTGAATTTTATCTCCCATATAAACTACATAGTATCAAACAGTAGTTCTATGCTGGGTTTTATAAAACGTTGGTCCCGAGAGTTTTCGAATCTTACTACAACATTGCGTTTGTATACTTGCGTTTTGAGACTACTTCTTGAAAACGCTAGCCAATTCTGCTCTCCATTTTACGATACACATGGATCGTATCGAGTCTGTTCGTACGACTTGCTCTCAGGCACCTACCCTGGAATAATTCATTAATTCCTCCACCTGATGAGGATCGCTTGAAGCTTTTAAATATGAGAAACGTCGAATGGTTGCCGATGTAGCTTTTGTGCACCAACTCTTAAACGCGAATATCGATTCTCCGTTGTTACTTAACAAGATCTTTTTCCGTGATAGTAGACAATTTGAGAAAGCTACCTGTATTGCATGTAAGTCAAGGTTTAACTTAAGCATGGATGAACCCATCAATCAATGTGTTAATATTAACGTGGAGCACTTTGTCGTTGAAGTTTCCAAGAATGTTTTAAACAAACGTCTATATAATACTTAATTTTCTGTTCCCACGTGGCATTGAATATCATTTATTTCATCCCGTGTCTAGTCTTTTTAGTATAACATACTAATGCTAACACCGACGAAGTGATGAAACGCATGTATTGTTGACCGTTTATTTATTAAACGTGTCACTACAGTGAGCTTGTGTTAAACTGGTCCTGATAGTCAATAAAGGATAACTTCTCACTTAATTTCTTAAAAATCAATATAGACGTGGGTAACAAATAGGCACTTAATCTTAATAACCACAATACGAAAATACTGGACAAGGAACTGTCGAAAATATGGTCCAGCCATCCTGAAGTCATGAAGTCAGAATGGCTGACCATTTTTCTTTAAACTGTCTTTGTTGATAGACAGGTATACATTTTTTAAAGATATTATTAATATAAATCTCCGACCCTAGTCCAGCCATCCTGATGGTCACGATTAAATATATATAAAATAAAAATAAAAAAACACGAAGTCTAAACGAATTGAACAATTCCATCCACGGAACTCGAGAGCGAAGAGAATTTCGTCGATACCACTCAGTATTGGGAGTTCCAAACAATTCCATTCCATATTTAGACCAACCAAGTTTAATATATCCACTCTGAAAAATAATTAAAACTGCATAGTTGCACAAAAGAAAAACCAAAATTTAAAAGAACATTCTTCAAAAGAAAATTTATTCAGACCATAAAACGTTTTTTTTTTCACAAGAGTTTATATTTTAACTAAACTGGTTTATTGATTGATTATACATTAATTAAAGTAAGTACTAACAACTGTTTCAGACTAAATCCAAGAAGTCACAGAAATTTGCAGAAAAGGTGAAGCCATCTTTCCATCAAGTAAAAATTTCATGTTGT
The DNA here is from genome assembly GCA_963924295.1 of Dioctria rufipes. Lineage (NCBI taxonomy): Eukaryota > Metazoa > Arthropoda > Insecta > Diptera > Asilidae > Dioctria > Dioctria rufipes. Next base: position 215,113,858 of record OZ002741.1, read on the forward strand.
TATGGAAACAAATCGTAAAATTCCATAATAGTGACCTATAATCTTCATATCCATTAGAAAACAACAATTATGTTATTAGATAAAACTCACAGATTTCAGCTAATTGCTTGTCCTAGATGTAAGAAGAGGCGACAATTTATCAAATACTGCACATGTTTTTGAGCTGGCCTTATCATTAAAGATTCTCAAAGCTGACAATGATCCAATAAGTCTCGTGAGCTGTCGGATTGTATGTACCTCAACATTATTTTTCAACTCCCACACACCTGGGATTGGTTAATTTCTGCCAAATTACATCAGTATTCCTAAGTTGGAATGGACTTTTGCACGACAAAAGCCTACGAAGTAATTGAACGAGGTTTATGGAGTGCCAATAGCATTTGGAATTCGTAATTATGTAACGCAAATCATCAACGTCAGTAAAGCGTTGCACGCCACTAACCAATCTCTTCAGAAGTCGGACTGTAAACACCAAATCATTCAATTCCCTGCCACTATATCCACACTGCTATCATAAAATGGCAGTATCCTGCCTTGTCATGAAGAATGTCCAATGCTGCAGTGAAAAAATCACAAATGTCCAATGCCTAGTCAAGCCATCAGAAATGTGCAACGTTTGCAGTCAAGCTTATCAGGAATGGAAATCGCCGCAGTCAAGCCCATCACAATTTCGAACGCCGCAGTTAAACTTATCAGGAACGTCCACCGCCGCAGTCAACCCCGTCAGAAATCGCCGCAGTCACAGGAATGTCCAACGCCGCAGTTTAACCGATCAGCAATGTCCAACGCCGCAGTCAAGTGCATCAGGAATTTCCACCACTGCAGTCAAACCCATCAGGAATGTCCATCGCCGCAGTCAAATCCATTAGGAATGTCCCCCGCCGCAGTCAAATCAATTAGGAATGTCCCCCGTCGCAGTCAACCCGATCAGCAATGTCCACCGCCGCAGTCAAACCCATTAGGAATATCCAACGCCGCAGTTAAACCGATCAGCAATGTCCAACGCCGCAGTCAAGTTCATCAGCAATGTCCAACGCCGCAGTCAAGTTCGTAAGGAATGTCCAACGCCGCAGTCAAGCGCATCAGGAATTTCCACCACCGCAGTCAAACCCATCAGGAATGTCCACCGCCGCAGTCAAATCCATTAGAAATGTCCCCCGCCGCAGTCAAATCCATTAGAGATGTCCCCCGCCGCAGTCAAACCGATCAGCAATATCCACCGCCGCAGTCAAGCCCACCAGCAATGTCCAACGCCGCAGTCAAGTTCATCAGGAATTTCCAACGCCGCAGTCAAGTTCATCAGGAATTTCCAACGCCGCAGTCAAGCCCATCAGGAATTTCCAACGCCGCCGTCACGCCCATCAGGAATGTCCACCGTATCAAACCCATCAGGAATGTCTACCGCCGTCTAACGCCGTCCCATAAGCCCACAGCACAATGCTAAGACCGTTTGTCATCATCGCTTCAAAGCCTTAAATGAGCAGAAGTATCCACCACAAAAAGGTGTAGCCAAAGTTGCTGTCAACCGTGCACAAAGGTACTTCGTCGGAGCAAAACCAGCAATCTGACTGACAATAGATAAGATATAAAATCTATAATAGATTATGCCAAATTGCTTTGTCCCAAATTGATAAGAGGATAACTTGGCTGCAGTCATCCGGAAAAGAAATATTCCACTATACGCTCAATGGGTTCACCTCAAACATGTCAATCCGTTAACTACATATTTAGTTGTTAAGCCCACGGTACCGTTTCAGCCAAAAAATCATGTCCCGTTTTGATAGTTATGGCTATAGCCCACACCTCCATTAAGATAAGAATGGAAAGTACGCGAAATCAATCCAGTTTAACACCGCAAGTCCTCGCAGGATGCAAAACTGCTTTTCTAATAAATTTACACAATGAGTGCCATTCACGTACAAGCTATCACAGGTGACGGTTGATAGTTCCCGCCGCTAGTACGCCGCCATATAAATCCTACAATGAGCCACCGGCTTCCTAGATTACGGTGATTACTTCGCAATCAGAGTCTACATCAGACGACTGATCTACAGAAATTTATCTACTAAGTATATGTATGCATATTGTAAGATCTCACAAGAATGATACTTCCATGTTGAAATGGATTGCATGTTACCGCACCATTTCTGGAAATTTTAGCCTTTCCTACAGTTGAGAGAGTACTTTAATTCCTGTTCCCTCCATATTTTGCCACCAGCATGTCTTAATATAAGCTCATAAGCCTCGGGGAAATAGGTATTAAGATGAATTGGACTGCTTTTCGTAACACTAGTAAGTTTACGATATGCTACCGTCTTAGCTTTACCAAAATTTCTGAAATAGGCAATTTGGTATTGAGTGAAAAGTGCAAGCTTTACCCTTTTCGATGACGATAATAAGCCATTAGGAATAAGTAGGCTCTTCTCCATAGTGTTCTTTCAGAAGATCAGCTTAAACAGGCTCAACAATAACAGCGTGCATCAAATTTGGCTCCTAATACTTTTCCCTAGAAACATAAATTACTTGGAAAAGTTAAGTTTAGGGCGCCTACCACATGTTGACTGGATACTGGTAACCACAGGCTTCTCAATTATTTTACGTAAAGTAAACATTGATGCTAAGACCCAAAAGTATGATATGAAGAGCAGCAGAAACATTGGTCGTCCATTCTGGAAAATTGCTGGCCAGTACGCAAACTTTCAGGCTAGTCGTTATTTTATGTCGTCTGTGTAAGACGTCCTTAACGACCTTCACATACTGAAAACGTACTGATCAACATTTTATCCAAACATAATGCAATCTTTCTTCCGTTGTATAGCAGCAATTTGTTGAAGACTCACATTATCAGCTCTACTGCAGATAAACTCGGAAAAAAGTTAGGTAGTGATGTGGAATGACTTCTGTAGATTTCTTAGGCACTGAAAAGATATTGGTCGATTTTGAAGAACAATTCAAATGATTACCAGTGAAGTGTCAACATGTATAATTTGTAGATTTCTCCTCATGGCTTTCAACAACCTGTATGATTCGCTGGCTCGTTCTTTGTCATATTTAAATGCATTGTGTTCAGTTAATTAAAGGGGGCAGGCCTCGCATTAATAAACTCATAGTCCACCAGGTTTCGTTGAGGCTTGGAAGCAACTCTATAACAGGCAACCTCAGGTTTTGAAAGAAATCACGTACACTGGAAAGAATAGACTGATCCAGTTGAAGGAATTTATATGTTACCATTCTTTCTCTCGATACAGTTTACGATGTAACATTTCTTCAAATATGTTAACATTTCCAGGAAGCCGTTTATTTCTTTTAGTCTTGAATTATAGCTTTTATATCTAGTCCACCAAAATGCAGATGAAAAGTATTCTTCGACCCCAGGCCAATGGAATGTAGTTCAGACAAGGTTTAATCAAGTGTCCGCTGCAAATGTTGTTTGAGAGGATCAACACCTCCGATGGTATCATCAGTAGCATCTCCATCTCTCTGGGAAGCATCTGAGCACCTTTTCGGTAGTACAAGCTCCTCGCATTGAGTAAATGTGTGTATATGTATATAATATATATAAAACATAAATAAGACAAAAATAAATAAAACATACATTAAGTATGTACAGCAAATAGTATAATGGTAGCCTAAAATTCTAACAACAATATTAATGCACGATTTGGATACCATATTAATGAAAGGCACATTTCTCCTCAATCGTATAGAAGCTGTAAAGCATTACTTTTCATAGGTGATAAATATCTCACATAATAACGTATTTTACCAGTGTCCAAAGTTAATACAAGAAAGTAAATTGTAAATGCTTTCGTATGTTCTTCTTAAGGCATTTATACATATTATATAATAAATAAATTTAGTTATTGCATAACAGCATAGATATTCCAAAAACAGGTAGAAATTTTACAGTCCCATTTATAATATCAATCACAATATATGTATATTAATGTGTTAAATTAAATAATTTATATAAAAATATTTAATTCGCCAGAAAACATGCGTGCCTTTAATAATGTACAAAAATATTAATTATGTTCAATAATAAAGAATACATCTCTGTTACAATCATCTAAAGTAGGTACACTGAACACGTGAGGACCTTTTTATAAAATGCAACGATGTAATTAGAAAGCTTTTAGTGTATATGTTCGTGCTTAAAATAGACAAGAATCAGCCTTTGGTATTACAGTGGTTATTTTATAAACAAACTAAATAAAAGAGAGCCCAAAATCGATGAGTAGTGAAAAAAAAATTAATAAATAAATAAAATAAAAACTAAAATTAAATTAAAATTCACAAAGTATAGCATTTTACCGAAATAAAAGTACATTAAACAAATAAAAAAAATCGTAGTCACAGAGAAAAAAAGCTCCGTTACTTTGCACACACACAATCATTGATAATATAAAAGTTGCCCGTTAAAGGCGTACATAATTTTAACACCATAATTATATGTATAATGTATGTAAAACATGTACAGGAAAAAAAAAATCACCAAAATACATAGCAATAATCTCCTACATGAGCAATGCGTATTATATAGGATTACAAAAATATATACAAAGATCGTATTTCGAATGGTTACGATTTTACAGTACTCTAATACACAGCATTCATTAATGTTGATTGTAGAAAAGTGTTGATTGGTGCAGATACTATTATCGTCCAAATGGTAACAATTGTACAATTTATTTTTTACCTAGCACATTTACTAATTGATGGTATGAAAAAATGTAATAATCTGACTGAAACCAGATGGGCTAAACTTGTATATCAAACAAATTTAGAAATTGATGGACAAAAGGCGGTATTAAAAACCAAACAAGTGCAAAGCCCTCAAATATCACATTTTAAAAACATCATATTGTTATATTTCAGCATTTATATAAATCTTAGCAAGCAAAAATATGAATGAATGTGAAATCGTTTTAAAAACATACTGTGCAAATTAAGATACAATATCCACAAGTCAGGAAAACTCACCTTCATACGATCCAGTATTGTATTGATACATTGGCCGTTTGCTTTAGAGAATGTACTAAGGATAAAGCCGTTTATTGTCCTATTGTTACATTTTCTATAAGTATTTGCGCCTTCATCAATATATCAAATGAGTCGAATGAAAGCAAGATCCCAATCACCTTGGATATATCTAAGACAACGCCTCAAAAGCTTATCTGTTAATGTTTAATAATATAAAACAAAAAGGAATAAATTTATATTTTATAAAATATTGGACACTGGTTTTAAATAGAAAACGTTATAGAAAAAAATCGTGCATCATTAATAACTACAATCAAATTTACTATTTTCCTTGCATATGTATATAGAGAATTTCAAAAAAATAACAAATATTCAAAAATATTGTGTTGAGCTATCTACTCTACACCATATAATACTTTAAATTCCATTATCTCACATACATTAGATGTAGATATTTAACAGAGCTGTAAAATATAAAAACCCAAGTTTTGCGAATATTTTTGAAAAAGCTTACTGCAATAATAGTTCCTAATACAACAACAGTCCGCACGCAGATTAAAATCAGATGATATTTCGCCGATATATGAGTCCCTTTGAAATTTCTTGATAGTTGTGTTTAAATTCCACATTCAATGTTATATTTAAAATTAAAATAGGCAAACAAATTCGATAAAGAAGCATCCACCATATAACAAGCTGTCGCTTATAACTGCAGCACGACTAGAAAAAACGATTTAAAAGATAGGATCGAAGAAATTTGACTTACACATTATTAGATTATGCAATTCGTCAACCGTTGTATTTTGTAATTCTCATTGGAGGTGATAATTGGATGAAATTGCAATGATATAAACAATATCAAAAATATCTACAGGCCTAGGTTTTAAACTGGTGACTCTCAGATTAGACAGCATTCTCATAATTATCTACGGAAGATGATAAATACTTAGATAATAAAAACTTACTACATATTATTATAGATGTCTTTCATGAGCATGTAACGTTTATGTAGTATTAAAATCTATGTATAATAGGCCCTCAAGATGTAGGTACGTACTCCTCGTTAAAGCAATAAAAAAAGCAGCTCAAGTGTTGGGGAAGCAATTTCCTCTCATATATGCTGTTGTTCAATGCATTTTAAACAAAAAAAGCTGCACATTCTAAATTTGTATGCACATCTGTTGAATAAAGGTTTGGTTGTTGTTCGAAAATGCATTCAAAAAATTTAAAACGTACATATATAAAAAAAAATGTTATCTTAAAATACATTATATAATGTAGGTACATAAGGTTGAAGATAACTCTACTTGAATAATGTACCTTAACGCACAGCCAACCATCGAAAACAAACCTACTTTGTTGTTCCTAAGTGATAAATTTTCTTGGATGGCGACCTTTTCATTCTCAACTCACGGTTTATTTGGGAATCTGCGAAATATGTTTAACAAATGTACGTAGAACAGATACAACTTACTCCTTTTCAATAATAATCTTTTATGTAAGTCCCAACCGAAAGAGATTAAGACTGCAAAACAAAAAAACTTTAAGATGCACGATACTATTACATTTCCTCCGCTGGTTTTAGATTCTGTGAAATATAATAAACGTGGATGGTATGCCATTTATACACTTACTCGCTAAGAGATTCACTCAAAATATTGATAATAGCAAGATTTCCGTTTCGCAGCCGGTCCATTCCAGATAGGATTTTAATATTTGTTAATCTACTGAGAGAATTTAAATAAAGCGTAAAAAATAATTCTAATGTGTGTCAATCGATTGCAGGCAGGGAACAGCTTCAATTAATATCCATTATTAATCTGCGAAAAACTTGCAAGGTTAAAATAATAACAACATTAAAACTTACTAGAAAGAAGAATTCCCAGCAGATTACTAACTTTGACTTTAGAGACCTATTTACAGTAAAATTTGAACAATATTATATATATATACGTAGAAAAATATCTAAGATTTAGCACCATAATAATAACAATATGAATTTTTGAATTAAAACATAATTATGAACCTAATAAAAACCACCGATTAGAAAGTATAGACGTGCTTTTAAAAAAATGGGATTAGATAACTTTTTCAGCAATGTTATGAAATAATCATTTTTTTAATAGCCTGTATACCACTGCATATACTATACATACTTGTATCAGAAATATAGTATAGTGCACGGCTGAATAGATTTACGCATTAGTAGAATTTAGAAATTTTGCCGTTTAAAGTTAAAACGTACTTTGTGAGCACTACCTACTGTACTACTACACAAAATGAGAAATTTTAAACCTACATATACACAACTTACTTTTTTATTTTGCATTAATGGAGCCCTTGCAATTTTCTTGATACATGTCGTAGTACTTCATATTAGTGTATATGTAGATTACTAACGAAAAAGATTTGCAACATGCTAATGGTAATAAATTTAAACTTACACATGCCACCGAAGATTTTTTATAACTTGATAAAGCCAGGTGTGATTCTCAATTGGTTCCTGTATGTTATGACAATCGAAAACTTAAGGAAAATACAAAATAACAACTAGGCCAAATCGAAAAATAAGGTATTATGCCTTTGAAAAAATAGATAAGTATGTATACAAAATAAGCATATGACTAACTTACTAGAGAAGATCTGAATCCAAAGATGCGTTGCTGCACTGTTTGAGAAGTTTTTTTTTTATATAAATTACACTAAAAGAAATCATGTTAATGGTGAAATTCATGAAACTTACTCAACGTCGACTTTAAACCAAATATCTTTATAAATTACTACAAATGGAAACGGGACGGTTTGTTATCCTATGTTCCACGAGGTATTGAGAATAGAAACGCTCGCAAATTCAATTGCTAAGGCTATTGTAGATGATCGGAGTAAAACTACTTAACACTGAAATGTTAGTTTGAAGGCACAATATAAAATATTAAATACCCCAAAATTATTCAGCTGATCCTGCGAATTAGAATATTAGGATTATATTTTTAGGGTAACTCGATTACAGAGTCACAAAATCAAAGTTTTTGTAGCGAAATCATTAACACAATTAGTCGTTAAAAATAATACCTAAAGCGGTTAATACGTCCGATCAAATGGGTAAAGGTACGTTCGTTAAGATGATGTTTATTGTCTGCAAGAAAATTAACTTGTTCTCAAGGAACAAGGGAATTTAAGCATTACTCAATTAACCGTTTGCACATTATATCACTAAGTACCGCAATCGCATGTTCAACCACCAAAACATATGTATGTAACCAAATAAGGTTCGTACGCGCTTCCATTGTGCGCGCTGTCTAAGTTCAATAATGCAGTTGACAAATAAATTTTAACCGAAAAGGTCAAATACTTTTAGTAACAACTAGTGATAATTTTCACTTTCACATTTGGAAAACATGAAAAAAAAAAAATCATTAAGAAAAATTAAGTTTATCGGATTATAATTTTTATGTCAATCTAAATTGAGTGTTGAATGGTGTGGCTACGGCACAGGATGCATGCAAACGGCACCATAGATTAAAAAAATGTAAATAAAAATTAAATCGTAACTTACAAATCGAAAAATGGTAAAAAGGATCAAATGGACTCATCGGTATCGAATAGGTTAAGTTTATTTGTCGATCATTTTTCACTCAGCGCATAGGACTATCAGTTATATTACCTCTTCGTTTACTAAAATACAAAATTTTCAGCGTAAAAATATGTCAATAGACTTACTTTTTATAACAGATCTCCATTCACCATGATTAGATAGTTAGTTCTGTACTCAAACCAATTTATGTATATACCGGAAACGCATATTGAACTAAATATTCTTCGCTTGCCTATTATAGAGGTTAAGTTTTCTGAACTCCGTCGCGCGAATCTTTCAGGTAGTAGATATCCTTACACTATAAGAAAAATTACCACATTGGAAATTTCATAACACTTACAATTTTTTCAAAACAGATTCGTTTCAACATCCTTCTCTAACAAACGCACAAAACGCATATATAATTTGATTTATCCATAAGATTGTTTAACATTCCCATATAATATTTCGGAGGCATTCTTACGTGCGTTCTTACGTAGCCTATTGTTTCCCATAAGGCTTTACACTCGATACAGCTACAAGACAATTTCTCAGACAAATTTTGAACGTGAAAAAACTTACTAACAATCCGCTGTTGCATTGCAAACATAGCTTACATACTCGATATTATAATTTTGTTTCCCTTTGTTATACCTATTTTCAAAGATGCCGAGTGGTGAAATAATTCTTTGAAGAAAAAAACACTCCCATCAGGATAAGACAACTATAAGACTCTTTCCAAAACATTATGACGAGTAAAACTCGTTGAAATGCTTAAAACGCACCGTACGCACATTTTTTTTTGACAAAAAAAAAAACGAATATTTAGAAGATTTTTGGAATCCAAAAACATACCTTGGACATTAATGCCAATACAACAATTCCTCATCTCACCATATGGAGTGCACACAAACAACTTTCAACTCAACGATATCAATAAGGAAGAGTACAAGCATTCAATCTGCAATCGAATTTCACTCGTTCACATTCCCAGATACCAGCTACACTTTGATAAGATTCCAACGGAACAACAAACACCCATGCGGTACCCCTTGCATTGCTCGTTCACATTCATCACCACCAGATAATTTCCGATTTGTAGCTTTCTGTAAAAATTTTCTCTTGAAATCCGACTCATTTCATGGATTAAAATTAATTGGAAATAATTTTTTTTCTTCGTTTCTTTGGAAATGTCCACATTTATCACTGCTGTTAACGTACGGCGGCGCCCAATCCAAATAATACACTGTTTCCACAAAACAATTTTTAGTAGACGAAAAAGGCCTGGTGAAATTGTATGCCGCCGTCGTCCGCACATACATTCAATATAAGAGCAATGTGCGGTTGCCTCGCCCTGTTTTCTTGCTCATTCCTGCTGTCTAGAAGAAAATGGGTGGGCGCGCACTGAAAAATAAATTATATAATAGTAAAATTCACTGAAAAATAATAATTATAGGAACAATAGGGTAAAAGGAATTTAAGGAAGTAGTAACATTTGATAGAGTTGAAACCGGAACAGCATATACTTGAATTTATCTAAGTTGATTAAAAGTTCTAGTAGGTATTTACTATGTAATTGCTTTAATAATTGCTACACAAACAATATATTAATATAGATATGTAAATGAACCACAAAGTGTTAACGAAGGCAGTACCGTCAATATGATTATTAAAATATTGGGCTAATTAATTACCCCTGGTAAGTACTGTTATTGGGTAAGTCTAAACTGCGAAAGATTGCAAGTTATATAAAAAAAATAAATTTGCCATACACAAACACAATTACGTAATAAAACCTTTCACTGAAGTTTTTAGTTACACAACCAAAATGGAACGAGAGTGATATTGGGTAACATTAGACAAAACGTTCGTAATTAACTAAACGCTTTTCTTAAACTTTTCAAGTAGGTATGTAAAAATATAAATTAAGCTAGTCTAACCTCATTGTGGTTTTTTAAATATCTTGCTATAATAATAGATACTTTTTCTGGTGTAAACTTAGAAACTGAAGGAAACCGAATAAAATGAAAGCGTTCGTTGTTATAACGATACTGTTTTCTCTATGGTTATACCCTAAACAGATCGGCTAAATCATTCGTAATTAAATGCTGCAAAAATCTAATTACCCAAGATTTATTGAACTAATGAAGTTTCTTTCTGTCAGTTTTTATATGTAATTAACATTTTTAATAATTTAAATTCAAATGTGAAGCGTTTTTTGATAATTCTTAATTACGAACTAATGATCATTGGTTTTGCCCCGTCTGCCTAGAGTATTATCCTATTCTTATTATGTAGGTACATGCTTTTTTTCTTTCAAAGCAATGGGCCCAAGATCCCAATCGCGGCGGAGGTCAAGCCAGCCCATTGTACTAATTAGTAATTACAATTGCTTAAAGAGGTATTAATAGGTCTGTTTAATAAGTTGCTCTAGGTTACTCTAGAGCAGAAGATCAGAAGCGCACTGCTCTGAAGTACTCCATCTAATATAATATGAACTGAATTGTGTTCAATGAGTCTGCTCTAAAGTGAACTGGAGTGACCTAGAGCAAAATTTTCTGTTCCTTCTCCTCGGAAGGAGCAACTAGCAGTATTTTTTTTTGAAGGGGAGGGGGAAGTTTCTTGACTATTCTCTTGGAATAATTTAAAAACTTAATTGTTTTTTGTGTGAAAAAAAAGTATATTGATATTAATCTTCCAGAAATTTCAAGTGTGCTTGCTGTTCTACTTTTAATTAGACAGTGAACTTAAGATGAACTGTTCTAATCTGAACTTTTGTAGACTTCATTAAAGAGACCTAATACCTATGTTGTTTAGATGTTCAACACAAGCGTAAGAATTTTTATTGCCAAATCATGCGGTAAGATGCATGAAGCACAAAATGAGGGATTTGGCCGCAAATAGTAGACATACACAAATTTGTCTCGACTAGTATTTCGTTGGGTTTTCTAATTTACAAAATAAGGCTTCTAGCCGATATAAAACTTTTCACGTAATTTTCTAGTGTACAATGCAATGAGAGTATATATAATTTGCCAATTAAAGCAAAATTTTTATCCTCGATGCGCCTGTAACTTCTGAGGGTAGAACAATTTTACAGGGAAACGCCTTTCCTTCAACGAGTTTACAATGCAATTTAAAGGCCTAGCCAATATGTGAATAAGCTTGCATATGCAAGCCTTGAAAATAACACGAATGCTTGCTTATGCATCACTAACATTTGTATAATTGTCAAATTTGCTTATGCAAAGTACGATCATGAGCGTATACAGAAGTTGACGAAAGGAATTAAAACTTGACGGACTTCTTATTCCTATTGTGGGTTGTTATTATGAAAAGAAATTGCTCGTGTCTTTGCATATTCACATTGTAGTTGGGCCTGAAGGTTTGAATGTTTTTACCAGGATAATTTTACGAATGTCGACTTAAAGTAACAAAACCAAAAAATTTCTCTAATATCCCAGGCTTATGTTAAATTATTTAGTCTGTCTACTCAAAGAAATACCATAGTAAAATAGTTTTATGTATATATAGAATTATGCTCTTACGTAAGATACCTATTTTAATTCTAAGAATCTACTTTGTATTTCAAATAGCCACTGACCAAGTTTCAACTTTTATGCATACATACTATGTAATAAGTATATACATATGTACACCACTTCCTTGACGAAAAATAAAGCTTTTAAATAATAAACCGAAATTTGAGTATTTAATGTAATTTCTATATTTTCAAATATTTTTTTTCTGAAAATATACATAATTGATTCAATATGAATCACAAATTATTAATCTCACGAAATAATCATGAAAATCTATCACGTCTCAAAAGTTTTCTCAGTTAATTAAATAACGCGCATGAGTAACAAATATGCGCAGTATGTTTTTTTCCGCTCGAGAATCGAAACTTAAAAAAAAAACACCTTCAGAAAAAATAGTCATTTCATTCCGTCGCCATCTTAGTTTAGAAATATCAATACATACAAATATAATGAATCCTACAAAATTTCGCCTGAGAATACTTTAGAGATAAATATCACAATTTTGAGCGTTTAGATATTAAATTATTAATTGAAAAATATATATATGTATATATACACATTTATAGTACAAACCAAATTTTTCGTTTCTTATTACCTACGTTACGTGTGATTAATTTAAATAAAAAATTAGGAAAACCAACTTTCTGACTGACGACACTGCCAAGCTCTTGCCCGGTCCGGTCGAGAAAGATGCATCATTCTTCACATTTGGTACTGTAAATGAAAAACTTTCATAATAACAAAGATCACATCAATGTACATAGTAATTTTAAAGTAAATTTCCTATCTATATAATATAAAACAAAGAAAAAAATTGCTTTTAGCTTTCAGTAACATTTTTACGAATAACTTTCTAAAAATATATATTATGTTTTTCCTCGGCTAATATTTCTCATAAACTCGTCCAGTCCCTTTAACTCTGAATTCCACAAATCACTAATATCTTGACGACGTTTAATATCTTCTTCAGACTCATCAGTGTTGAAATAGTAATTACTGCATTTCTTATTTGAATTAAAATTTAAAACTTCCAACTTTGATTGCATTTCAATCCATTTATTAAACCGTTCTTGTTGCTTACGTCGTAATTCTCTCTCAGCACTATTAAGTGCAGTTGTTATAATTGCACAAGCACGCAAATCACCACGGGATTTACGTTTCAATTGTAGTTTCTTAATGCGGAAATTTTTTACCCATTCAATAAGGGTTCTTTGATTTGTAATTACTTTATCAACGGGAGCCATTTTTAAAAATTCTCTTCACACAAAATCTACGTAAAATTTCTTCCTCAAATAACCACACACCTGTTGTTTTCGTAGTTTCGCCTTTATACGTTTTTAAAACTTTTAATTTTACCACAATAAAGAATAAAACTTCTAATTTAACTTTACTTCTTCTAAATCACTTATAAAACTGCTACGACACGACAGTACCAAATAATCCCAATGTGTCAGCTTCTCTTCTCGACTGAAAATTTCATGGTTGCTCACTTTATATTTATACCAATTCCCCCTCCAGTAAAGTGTATCACTACGCGATTTTCAAGAAAGTTGTTCCCAAGAAATAAGGGATGTTAATTTTGAAAGGGGTTGAAAAGTTTCACCTAATAGGAAGAACAATATTTTCGATCAATAAATTTCGGATTTAGTTAAAAATAACTCAATTAACAGATGTAATATACCTAAGAAGTGGAATTTTACTTAATAAATCAATTTGCCTCAAGTGCAGAATGGCTTAAAATTTCATTTCCTTTGCATGCGTTTTTAAATGTTTTTAATTGTATTGCAACCTTAATAGATAAAGTATGATACAAACACCCTTGCGCTTAGACCTACTTAATTAATCACTTTCCAATTTGTTTCGCGAATTTAAATATTTCCAGGCAAATTAAATTGGAGATGAATGCATTTTGAGTTGTTGCGAAGTAGGTGCTTGAAAACTTATTTTTTTTTTTCATTACAGGCTTGTTGTCCTGTTCAATTCGTAATACCTATTTAACTTCAAATCGTATTCTACTAAATACTATATCTCCTTTACTACTTTCTTCTTATTACGTCAAATTTAGGGCCTAAGTGTCCGTGGTGCGTCTTCATGCGCCCTGTGTCTGCTCGATAACTTAATGCGTTGATTTAAATGGAAAGTTGACATTTTATATAAGTACCTAACATATACCTACATTTCTTTTTTATAGATTCTCCTAAATTCTAATATTGTCAAAATTAGAATAATCCTTAGGTTACCATAAAAACTAACTGACTAGATCAGATTGTAGTTCTATGTTGTACAGCCATGAAGGTAAAGTTGAAGATTAATATGTTTCCTATGTATAATTATGTAAAAGAGAGTAGCAAATAGAACAGAAAAAAACGAACTTTTTGCCTTAATTCACTGTTTGTGTTTTGATATAAGAGTACCTAGTCTCCCATAGATCATGACATGTTGTCCAGAATGCACTATCCATTTCATAATCTGTATAGAATGCGATATCTAATTCTTGTGCCATCCTATCAGTACGTTTACATGAATAATTGATAATTGGCTTGAAATCCACTTGAAACTCATGTAGGGTTTTTGGTTGAATTAATTCCAATTACTTGACTTGAAATTTACTTGAAGTAACATTTTCCTTTGACAACTCTGCATTAAGTTCAATACAGAATTGCGGGTTTTTAGATAAATATCTTGAGAAAAGTGCTAAAAATCACAGCCTGAATTATCAAAAATAATCTTCCTCTTGTTCCTCTTTGCTGTTTTCATATCTCGCACAAATGAAAAATTTTCAAGTACTGAAGTTGCGTTTATATGAATTTTTTCAAGTAAATCGAACAAAATTTTGTGATTTACTTGACTCAAGTACACTTAAAGTCAATGCGCGCTTACATGATATTTTGATTAATTGATCTCTTCTTGAAGTATACTTCAAGTATTCATGTAAACGTACCATTTACTTGAACAGTAACAAACAGTTAAAAGAAGGTAATTTAAATAGTATAACGCTTGAAGTGATTGAGCAGGTACTTAAGTAGGTAGGAACAACACATCTGAAAGCCAGACTTTGCAACTTAAGATATAAACATACAAAAGTTTTTTTTATAACTGTGGAAATTAACCTACATGCAGAACACGAGAAACCAAATTGACTTCGAAGCTTATCAACCAGAAGCACATGCGGGAGACGGGCTCTGTGTACCGTGGAGAAAACTATAGAAAAGTGATCCCAGGTAGGGGTAGGTATAATATCCATTATCCAAGTGTATTAAGATCTAACCACATAAAATTATATTAACAGTTTAATTAAAAGCTTCAAATATGCTTAAATTTTACTTACTCCAAAAAAGTGTTTAAAACGGTAAGAATAAGAACGTACATTTCATATTGGTATGGGCATCTATTTCTGGTTTACCTCAAGTAATGAATCTTCTTAGTCTTTCTTAAACATATTAAATTACTTATAGGTAGGTATTGGTATATGGAAAAAGCACTAGCGGAAGTTGGTCCCACGAAAAACTTGGTTCACAGCAAATTTATAGCAATACAAAGTTCAGGTTATAGGTACCTACAATGTCAGTAACGGATTTTACCTATGTATTTTAAAAACAGGAAAATTGATCTTTTACATTCCTGCCATACAATTTTTCGTTTATCATCGCCTGGCTTAAACTCAATTCTTGATGTGTATTTGTAATATATCCATGTACATACCCATTGCAAGTTTAGTTGAAATTTTCAGAAAAGTAGCTTAGAAATTAATAACATGAGCACTCTGCTATCTACTACATACATAGGTACATATTAATCTGAGCTGAGACGTGCCTTGAATATCATAAATATGTTATGCATGCAATGAAATAGCGACCACAAGGTCGACATGTTAAAAATTTCAAAGATAAATCAATAAGCAAGCACACTTCCTGTATTATATTCGGTGCTCCTCGCGCATCACCTTATCGTTGCCAATCCATTTTTGTTGGAATGGGAGGCTTGCTGCACGCAAAAGTACAAAACTTTGTATAGGAGGTAAAGCTATGTATGTATGTAGCCTAGTGCTATGTGTGTGTGATCAGATTTGAGATTTGATCAATTAAGCCACCTTTGTTATTGATTTAATCCTCAAACAATTTTAGACAAAAATGAAAAAAATCCATTTTTATATCTTAAAAAATGAAGCTAATTATTCACACACGCGTCGCAAATAGTTCTCCACTGTTAACTTCGCTGCTTTTGTTGCATGCAGAAACCGATGCCTTCGCTTTCTGGTCACGTAAATGACTTGCATTAGATGAAGCAAGAGAGACTGAGGCAAGTTTACCATGAAATATTGTGTGAGCGAGATGTGTAAGGGACTGACTCCGTCAGTTAATTGTTTTGTTTTGGTTGCAAAATCGGAATCGGAAGTGCTCAGCTGCTCCTACGTCCTACCTCCTTCCTGGCAGGGGCTATGGTTGGCCTGGTGGTACCTGTGTGTCGAACAAAGCCGATCTCGATATGTTGTATGTATTATCTACGTCCAGTTATTTATTTGTAGGAATCTGGTAATACGCAGAAGCGTACGGTACGTACGAGTCGTAACGTCTGTTTTCATATGTCGCATTTGTCCTCGTTTCTCGCAACACACAGGCACAGGCAGATTACAACAAAACAAGCTACAGCAGGCAGGTATATCGGGGAAGATATTTTTAGCATGTGCGCATTGTCTTTCATGTATACCGTGATGATGTCAATTCAATTAATTTTGTTAAGAAAGGTTAAAAATTTGATTACGGTTGGGAAGCTGTTAAAATTGAAAGCAAAAATTTCTGTTTAATTATTTGTTCTAAATTTAAACCGTTTCCATATGGAGAGTAACAGAAAGAAATTCACGTAGATATTTGGTCGAAATGCTAGCGCAAACAACAGCACTACATTTTTTGCTGCAAAATTTGGCGGAATATTTTTCGATTCTCGAATTGGTTATTTAAAATGTAAGGAATATCGTTTTCTTTGGAATCGTTACTATCGAAAAAGTATCGCGCAAAATTTTAACGTTATAAATGAAAGTACCGATTATTTTTCTCCGGCAATTGCAACGTAGCGCTTCGTAATTGCCTGCACATACAAAATTGGAGTTTTAGGTATAGCTACCACTGTCCATCTGTACCCACAGTTTATGGACGTGACCGACCAGGGTCTTTTAATAAAGCGCTTTTGTATTGTATTGTACTGTATAACCTAAAGTTTACAATCGTAAATATTCCATAATAAATAGAATAGATGTGAATTAGAAATTTTCTTAATTTGAGTTTTGGCCATGGGTGTGTCACGTTATGGGTTGAGTTAGCACAATCTCCACATTTTTAATTGCATTTTTACCAAGAATACACATGCATAGTCTATATTGGATATAAGTTAGTCCGAAAATGATACGAAAATTTTGGTAAAATTTTTGATGTAAAGATTTGTTTTTGTTCTGTGAAATTTTACATTAGTTATTAACTTGATATATTATATTATGGAGAAAATGGCGAGATGCAAGTGCATTGAAGTTGTAGAAAAACTACAACAATAAGAAAGGTGCAGTATTTTAAATTGCTGTAAGAAAGGACCTAACAAGAGAATATTTGAAAGAAATACTGGCCGTTGAACTATAGTTTGGAAACACTTTTTCAATTATTTTATCTCAAAACTCTTTTTCATGTTTCACTCATCTTTTCATTTTGAAGGGATTTCAATAATTTTTTTTTCGCTTCCAAGTTAAAATATAATAACGTTTTTACTTGCTTGTTTTTACGGAATAAACAAATGTCTTGATATTATTATTTCATTAATTTATTACATTTAGGTACCTATTTCCTGAAAAATAAATAAGAAGGCAAAAATCTTGACTTTTTTAATTAAATTTTAGGTATGTAGATTCCAATTTTAAACTCATGTTTTCAAGCTGTTCACCGAAATCGTGTCATAAAATTTCAAGCTGAAGATGATGCACTCTAGGGATAGGATCGCGTTCGACAATTAAGCTATTGCAGCTAAAAACTGCTATGGCAGCTATAATCGTTATCAATTTTTGTCAATTTTAAAAATTTTTGGAGCTTGTCTAAGATTGCAAACTTACCAAATTGTGACAAACAGTGAATTTCACAAATATGAGCGCAGACCTAATCCACCTTATAGGGCGTTTTCACTACACCGAAATTACGTGATTTTGGAAGATTTGTCGAAATCACCTTCAAGCTATGAGAATGTCAAGCTGTCAAGTCGCGTTACTGCAGAGCTCCGTAATATTTTTGAAATTAAAACTAATTATCGCGTTTTTAGTTATTTCAACTGGTTTAAGTCAGTCCAGTGAATGCTATTAGTTCTATCAAATTAAAGTTATATTCGTTCTGAAAGCTTTAGTAATCTTTCCTGAGGAAAGTGAGGGCGCTTGGTTGGCGTCACATGCAACCATTTTCCATTCATACGCGCGGAATTTTTTGCAATCCAATTTATAATCATATACGCTAGAAATCATTCAACTCAGTTTATTGGGTAAACTAAATGGATAAGGCAGTAAGGGCCTCAGCACCACAATACAATCGATATTTGAATGAGCCCTGAATCTTCGTAAAAGTGAAATTATACCATATAGTATATGGGAAGAATCGCTGGATGCTGCATTAAATTTGATTAACTGAAGATGTTGCTTTGTGATGTGCTCCAATAGAATAGAATATAATAGAATAGAATAGAAAAGCATTTATTAAAGAACCTCAACTTACGCTACGTTACAACGTTAGGTACATCGAGTATACAATAGATATCGATAATAAGTCGAGTGAATACAAGGATTAGAAAAATAACAAAGATTGTAGTAATAATAACGAGTGATAAAGTTATAGGACTTAAGTTAAGGTTGATGTAATGCATGTATAGGACTTAAGTTAAGGTTGATGTAATGCAAAATACAAGATAAACAAGAATGAAATAAGATAACATAACATAAGATAAACAAAACTAAAATAGAACAAATCAACAAAAGTATCATGAGTAAAAAAGAGTAACAGATAAGATTAAAACCAAAATAACACACCGACCAATTGCACATCACATAAAGATCCAAATACAAATTAACAAATTAACAAAATAAAGTAAAGTCTAAAAATAAAAATAAGATAAAGATATAAAAATATATAAATATAAAAGAAGTTCAGTGAATTCAGAGCTGAGCACACTTTTTTTTTTTTAAATAATAATAGGGATAGGATGAAGGATATGCTAGCTATAGATCTAAAAGATGTGACATCGCAAGCTCCTTGAACTGCTTAATAGAGGATGTATTTCTGATAGAATCAGATAACGAATTCCACAGGGAGGTTCCCTGACCAAATAATCCATTAGAGCCAAATCAGGTATTAGTTCGGTGTGAGACCAGCCTGGAGGTATTGAGGAAGCGCCATGAGAGTAATTCACTTATGTACTTCGGTAGCAGGCTCCATCTGCCTTTATGAATGAAGCACAAAACCCTGAGTTCAAAAAGTTTGGTAAGGGAACCAGGCAAAAAGCTGCAACAATTGGGAAATATGAGAATGCCTCTTAAGACAGTAGTGTATCGTACACAGCATTTGAGCGCTCTGTTCAGCTTCGCTATCACAGTGGCCTGTAGTGGGTAGAAAGCAGCATCAGCATAAAAAAATGCGGCATGATAAGTGCTGATACCAGGGACTGCCTAATGGATTGTGGTAGGTGGTGTGATACAGCGTATAAAGAACGGAGGCCATAGTAAATTTTAGAGCACATCTTGCTTACCTGTGACCGGCAAGTAAGTTAGGGGTCTATAAGGAGGCCAAGATTGTTGACATGACTGCTCGTTAAAGGAATGATCTAGTCATAAAGACGCAAGTTCGGAAGTGTGTCAGCAAGCCTAGGAAAATTAGCTCGGACAGAATATCTTGTGTTTTAGCAGGACTTAGGGCCAGACCATTACCTAGGCACCAACCGGATAAATTATCAAGAGTTGAGTTCATCTATTATTGACGGAAATTCACTCATACTAGTCGCCTTATAAATCTAAGATCATCAGCGTATAAGTGGAATTTTACATCATCCAGCACCGAGGTGATATCATTAATGTAGATGGAAAACAGAAGCGGAGCAAGGACAGCACCCCGCGGAACTCCTGATGTGGAAGGCCGAGAGTTTGAGTGACCATCACCACTGACAACAGCAAAACTTCTATCCGCTAGATACATAGTTGGATATGAGGGAACACGCAGTGGAAGTGAAAGAAAATGATGTGCCAAGCCTGGCAACTAGCAGATCATGTGGAACAGAGTCAAAAGCCCTGCTGAGATCTAACAGAATATGGATCACTCTGTTGCCCTCATCACATAGTCTCCGAATATCAGTTGTGACCTTAACAAGTGCAGTGGTGGTAGAATGTTTATGATGGAAACCAGATTGGTATTGGGATAGGAGGGCATTATCATCAATAAATTCAGATATCTAATCCGCAATGAGTACTTCAAAAACCTTAGAAATGGATGGAAGAATTGTAATGGGGCGCCAATGGTAGTTTTGTCCAATTGAAATTGCTATTGAATTTTTGTTTGAGGAAATTGAGTTTGCTTATTTGGTATCATATGCGCCGCCATCTAATTAGAATTTGCATAATTCGATTGGTTTGTTTGAATAAATACTGTAATTATCGCTATATGTATGTATATGCCAAATCTAAAGGCAAGAGCAAAGGAAGAGTTAATAGAAGTGGAATTTCTGGATTGATTTATTAAATGTGACATTTGAATGAGTAATGAAGCTTCGTAAAAGTGAAATTATACATGGGAAGGATCGCTGGATGCAGGATTTAACTCGATTTACTTAAGATGCTGCTTTGTGATGTGCTCCACTGGTAGAAGATTTAGCCGCGGTAGCATCTTTACTTACGGACCCTGAGGTCCTTTAGTATGACCCTAGAACGAGCTTAGTGGTATATTTATCAATATTAATATTATATTTATCAATATCAATTATTTATTATGGTTTGTCTTATTTTATATATCTTACAGCTCGTCTAGTTTCATTGTTATATATACATATCCTAATAGCTCGTCTAGTCTTAGTTTTATATTTACCTGTAACTCGTTTTTGATTTGAGCTGGTTTTGGATTCACTGGCTTCATTGGGTTCGGATACTTGTTTAGCTGTTACTGGCACTTAGGTAGTTGGTGCATACATAACAAGAGAAGTGATCACATACCTTGGTCATCCACAATTCTTTGTATTGGCTCATGCTTTATATTTGGAACCTCTTAGCTCCCAGAGTGGTATCCAGCTTAGTGACACTGCTGTTGCTATTTATTGCTCTTATTTGTGTTCTCTTTACCTTCACTCATATAGCTTTTTATCTGTTAGCTTAGTGAATTTATTGTATTAATTATCTTTATTATTATCCATATTTAGGTTGGGGTTAGTTTATATTTCAACGGAGACCTGGTGTTTTGACTGTTGATGGTGTCCTGACTCGGAGTTGTGTAGGTGCAGCTTTCTTAAGTTTACGAGTTTAGCGGTGATTCAAACTCATATTTTGCATCACGTCTCATATTCTGTCTGTTGACTCTCGGGTGTTTATGTCTCCAGACTTGTCCACAGCAAAGAAATCGAATTTTTCAAGAACAAGGAGTTCGAAGTCATCTCCACCTAGTGGAATCGTACCTGGCTCTAAGGTCTGCGTAAAGTGTGCTCCGCATGCTCCGCTTTGTATCATTGCTCGTGTGAGAGTATCAGTGTTGGGGATTATTTGTCACACAACTCTGTTAGAAAATCAAATGATTCTTTGATAGTTGCTTCTGCTGTCTTAAATTTCATCTAGCTTTTCCTGTTAAGACCAAAAAAGGCAGAGGCGGTGTTAAACGCCAGTCTAATAGTCCTGTTTCTATCTCAAATCCAATTTCTGATTCTGTTCTTACTGACCTCAATGGGAAGATAGGAACGTTTTCCAAGCTCTTGCAATCCAACTCATCTTTGACGGATTTGGACAAGAAATTTGCAGCCCTTGCTGATGAAATTAATCAAATTCGGCAAGAGATCTTGCTGTTAGGTAAAGATCTGAATATCGTTAAGTCCCGCGCTTTAAGCTTTGAGAAGAGGAGATCCCTGATTCTTGATGACATTCCTGGAGCTGCATTTTTACAGGGTGAAGAATTTTTAGAAGCCCTCTGTGCGGCAGTGGGCCTTGATTCCTCCTTCGTTGCAACAGTGGTTCGATTCACGAATAACAGCGATAATTCGACTAACACGATTGTGAGGTCCAGCATTAGACCTAAAGGACTTATTAAATTTCACACTGAGGTTAAGTGTACCGAGTTCTTTAAAGCCTACTTTGAGAAAAAGCTCCGCTAGCACTAGACCAGCTAATTCCTGACGGTCCGCAGGGTCGTGTCTATATTAACGAAGACCTTGACAAAGTGGAGTTAATTTGACTGAGCAAGGATCTCTGATTTAAACGGAAAAAAGTAATCTCCCAGGTTCTGACCAGAAATAGAAAAGTGTTTGTGGTACGCAAGGATCCCAACAACGCTACTAATTCCCTCTGTGAGCGTCTCTCTGACTCTTTGGTTCTACAACTGACTGATTTTGTTAGGGCTTCTGAGATCACTCATGCAGCACAGCCATCACTGTCTCCCACATTGGGAGCCGAATCTTCTCCCCAACAATGAGATTAACATAGCCTCACTTAATGCCCGCTCCTCCATGAAACACCTCGAAGATATCAGGCATATTGCTCGGCAATGCAATGTTAGTGCTATGCTTATTTGCGAAACTTGGGCTAAGCCTCACCACACTGACAAAATGCTTGAAATTTCTTGTTACCGTTTACATAGGCTTAATTTTTCATTCTCTTGACAATAGCTGGTAGATTCTGGTTGTTATGGCTTGGGACCATACAGTACCGATAATGATCCGATTATACTCATGTCGGTGTACCGCTGCGATCACACCTTTTCTGACTACAGTCTGGTCCTTTTTAATTCCTGTTTGGATAATCTAGTCAATCAATACTCGAAGGTTTTTATAGGTGGCAACTTCAATGCTTATATTGGTGGCAATTTGGCTCTTAGTGTATCTCTTCGAGATCTATTCCCTGAATGTGGCCTTCTGCTGCTTGACAGTTACCCAACTCTTCTTGACCTTACTTCGGCGACTGCTCTGGACCTTATGCTCTCATCCTCCGACTTTCGTCCCATCAGATCTGGGCAGGCTCCTGGAGTTTTTGACCGCGAGGCTGTGTTTCTTTCTTTCGATCATCCTTGTGCTCAGCTCAACCCTCCTGTTTGTACACTTACAGAAATTTTGCAGCGATTCAGCCTGATGTTCTTAAAGCCGACATATTGCGGACTGACTGGACCACAATGCTTAATTCTCTTGATACGGAGGAGGCAGCACAGTGGCTTACTAGGGCTATATGAGAGTCTGTCACCATACATGTACCACTCAAATCGATTCGATCCAGGCTTTTGATGTCCAAAATCCTCCTACTACCAGATGTACGGGTCAGTTATCAGATGCGCGATATTGCGTATGGAGCCTGGAAAACGCTGAAAACTGACGAGACTTACAGAGACTTCAAGCGACTACGAAATTCGGGTTAAGACCATAGAGCTCGCACTGCACTGCTTCGAGGGTCCAATTAACTAGAACAAAATTATGAGTTTGGGAATTGGATCTAAGACTGGAACGAGTTCGTGTATAGATCCGGTTGAGTTTAGTGAGTTCATTCATTCCGCATTGACTGCTGGCTCTCATGGAGCTATTCTTGGACACTCTCATAATGTTGACCATGGTATTACAACTCGAACTGATGGGGATGGCTTTGCTTTTCGAAATGTTAGTGAGGAAGAAGTTCTTTTTGCTATCTCGCGTGTTCCTATCAAATTCCCCAAAACTATTCTGCCTCATTTAATAACAGTGATTACCCAGTTATCCAACAAGCTCCTCACATGTTCATACTTCCCGATCTGCTGGAAGCTTTGCCTCATCACTCCGATACCTAAGACTTCCTCGCCAATTTCGGTGGGGGACTGGAGACCAATCACTGTTTTACCCTCGATCTCGGAGGCGTTTAAGTCATTGATGACTGACCAAATTGCGGGGCACATTAGCATTAACAATTTTCTCTCGAAGTTTCAGTCTGGCTTCAAGAATAAGCACTCTACTTATACTGCTCTTACGTCGGTGGTCTCAGATATTCGTTCGCTTTGCCATTCAGAGAATGACGTCATTCATATTCTCCTTGATTTAAAAAAAAAGCATTTGAGTCAGTCCCGCATGTGCTTCTGGTTGATAATTCAATTTCAATTTAGTTTGTCGTCTTCTGCATGTAGGTTAATCTCCTGCTATTTAAATCAAAGAACGCAGACTGTGGTGTCCAATGGGAGAATGTCCTCTTCTAAGTTGGTTTTATCGGGAGTACCGCAAGGGGCGGTATTGGATCCGCTGTTCCTATAACTGTTGATATAATTCGGGAGTTACATGGTGCTCATTTCCATCTTTATGCTGATGACATACAAATCTATGCTGAAGCTCTAAAGGACGACCTTCCTTCTTTGATCTTTGACATCAATGTGATTCTCCCCAGAGTTTCTAATTTATGCAATGCTAATGGACTTGATCTCAATCCTGAGAAGACGCAAGCAATGATCTATACTAGTTGGTATAATGCTGTCTCTTCAGCTGCTCTCCCTCCCACTACTTTTCTGGGTCAGAGCAATCCAATATCCTCAGATCCAGTGAAGAATCCTGGGCTATTGATGGATCAAGACTAGCCTGGGGTCCAAATGTTAACCGTATTTGCTCGCGAGTCCTCGGACGCTCAATGCTGTGTCAGTCTTTCTCTCTGAAGGGATTCGGGCTAGTCTGGTGCGAGCATTGATTCTTCCCCATTTTCTGTATGCGGATGCTGCTGTCTACCCCCTGCCTGCCCTTGAAATTTTGAAATTGTCTCGTGCTCTTCATGCATGTGTGAGATATGTTTATCGTTCTCGAACATTTGAGTGAGTCCTGGTTGCGTTAGATTATTGAGTTTTTCCCTTCCTCTTGGTCTTGCTTGTGCTGATGTTTGCTTCTCTGATCCTTTTAGGGGTGGTCTTACTGCTCTGGTATTTCCGCAGTATTAAACATTTGTGTTTATGGTTGCAAAGTTTGATTATGTGTGATTATTCGAACGTCCTCATTCGATCTGTTATGCTTATGATACACATAGGAATTTAGCTGGGTATTTGCTTCAGGGTAATTGAATTACCTAGTTAATTGGAGAACCCTGATACACATAAATCGGGGTAATTTGAATGGTAATGCGCATGCTTGACGTTTAGTATGGATGTATAATTGCATTAATTCAACCGAAACGTCAGTAGGCGATGCAGATAAAAATTTTCGAATTGTCACTTTTCATTTCCACTTTGGTTTTGACTTTCCACTGGCTATCGCTGAATATGTGCTTCCACAAATTTTATATTTCTAGCGACTACCAGTTGGCGCTGTTATCAGGGTAAATGCAATTATCCAGCAATTTTTGAGGATATAGAATACCCCGAAATTACTCGCTTGTTTTTTGGGGTATTTGTCAAAATACTCGGGCTATTTGGTGATACATATGGAGTAAAAGTAGGCTAATTTAATTAGCCGGATAAATTTACCCCATGTGTATCATAAGCATTAATATCAAGGCTGATATACTAATAATTGTACTGTTGCCTAACTTCATTGAGAATTAAGTGTTAAGTTTGAATGATATGGTAGCTTTTAATATCTCTTATTACTAGATAGTTTGATTTCTTTTTAACTTATTGATTAATACTAAGGTACTTGATTGAGTTACCTGATTTATACCTGATGTTAGGTTTAAGGTTTTTCTATTGTAAACATCTTCGGGAACATTTATTTCTTTCGGAGTATTTATTTCTGATTTTGTATATTTTTATTTTCATTTTTGTGTTTCACAGCCAAGGTTTGAAACCAAGTATTGTATGTACCCACCATTTTAAGGACGTGGCCTTGGCCAGTGTCTTTCAATAAAATATTTTTGTATTGTATTGTATCCAATTTGCTCCGGAAAAGGTCGGACAAGCGTACCGAAAGTGTTCGGTTTTCTCAGGGTCTTCATCCAGACAGGACAGATACTCAGGGCTGTCAACAATTCCCATCTTTGGTAGATGAGGTTGAAGTGAGCTGCGATGATGCCAACCACAGTTCTGCATTGTTTTTTTCCGAGCCCCAATATAAGGTCAGAGTTATTCCTATTAGGTCCATCAAGAAAGTTTTGCATCTGCAAGCACTCAGGTTCGCCCATTACTACTGATGTTATGACACTTTACTACCTATAAAATAACTCAACAACGTGACTCATCTCAACGCATTTATGTATAAAAATATCTGCCGACAATTTCTGTGATCTCTTTTACGTCGGTGAGGAAAGAAACCACTGAAGGAAGGAAAAGTTTTATTACTTCTATGAAGGGAACGATGAACAGATTTTCAACTGGGCTCCTATTCTTATTCTTACTAACTCTCATTAACAGAATAAAGATAAAGTCTTTAACTGGCGAAGTGGAACAGCTGAAATAAGTAGTTTAAAAAAGCCAAAGGACAATCCCAAAAGACAAAGCTACAACACATGAATAGTAACTCAATTAAAGAGAAAAATCATTTAAAACTGGAAAGAAAATACACTTAACTTACTTTGTGCGACCTGTTATGACAAATCGTTCGGTATGTTCTAATGAAAGAGCTTTGAGAAAGCGAAATCCGAATTAAAAACGGTGTTTGCCAGAAGAAAATTAACGAATGAATAATTAGGCTGCAAAAATATAAAACCTCACAGACTTAAATTATTGGTCACCGAATAATTGTGGTGATACGCGCAGATAATGGAGAGACTCCAATTTCGCTGAGACGTAGGTGTACTGTAGGTCAATAAAAGGCGAACAGAAGTTACTACTAAAACAATCAAGTCCTTGTAAACGACCATTGAGATTGGTGAATTCGTGACTGATTTACGGTGGTAACGTTTTTTTCCAATATTCGTGAAACATTTCATAAAATATAATATAAGCCTGTATTTAAATTTTATTTACACAAAAATATAATATAGACATATTAGCAAGAGAATAGAATTAATTGCATAAATTGTTTCGTATTTCATTCAATAGTGTAGAGAAGTCTAATTTCTAACTTTTAGAGATAGTAGTAATCCGGTGCTATCAAGTTCGTCTGTTTCTTTTCATGAAATCCATTTCTTTTGCATAACTCTAGCCGGCAGACATCATTCTGGCATCCGGAGCATTCTCCACAAACACAGGACAAGTTGGGATTACATTGCCCAAATTGTGGTACCCCACTTGGCATTATATCACATGCTTCTCCTAAACCTTTGTAGCAAGTATTGTGACCGCAAACATCAATGTAGCTCCCATAGGGACAACTTTCAATTTTATTATTTGACGCAAATCTGCAGTAGAGCTCCTTGTAGCTGTAGGGTCCAATTCTGAATAAAAAAAATCATAAAAAAAAACAATCATTTTTATTAACCGCATATTTAATTTAAATATAACACTCGCTTTATAAACTTACAGTTTATTTGATTCAGTCGATTTTATCACAAGTATTAATACTAACAAAAGGCTCTGCAGCAAAATTGTTAAACGGTTTTTAGCAATTCCAGGAGCCATAACTTTGCGTTGGTTGGAACTGATTGAGGAAACTTACCACTAAGATTATCCTTTTATACAGTATCTAGAGAATTTTTTAAGTTATTTTAATTATATGCGACAAAATATCTCCACTTTAGATGTTTATTTTCATTGGTAAAGAAAGAATATTTGCGAACCTAGTGAACCATAAATAATAGAAGGATCTTAATATTCAAGAGGATGATAGTAATTAAATCAAAGTGTCAAAGGAGAGAAAGACTTGAGTATTATTTGTTCAGTCACTTCACTTGTGAGTTGTTAGAACGTGGTCAGCTAAATTCTTAGAAATGGGAGTGCATTTTGAAATCAGAAAATTGTTTTTTTTTTCACCCTACGGATTCTTTAATGACGGATTCTTTAATGAGTTATGCTTTTTAATAAAATTCTAAGCAGTATATACATATATAAAGCACCTGTTGTTAACTGAGGAGATACCGAACATAGCCATAGCCATACACATATACCTTGCACATCGAACTTATAGTATTCCTAAGATATCACCATAAAAGCAAAACTGTAATAACGTCGACATGCTATATATGTATAGTACATAATTATTATTGTGTTGGATTGAAATTGAAGTCATGCTTTCTGAGTATTGTACAACACCCCCCCCCCCCCCTGCTGATTGTTTATAATCCCAGAGCATTATATAGCTTACACTTATGCATGTTTACGGGATGAATGATCCGCGCGACGGTTATTATTGACTACTTTAAGCCGGCGGGCACTCAAAACTGCAAAGGATAATTCCATTGAGTTGAAGTTCCTTGCTCTTGTGAAAGAAATGATGATAATTTTCTGAGAGTATACATATACTTAAGCCTTGGCTTTTGGACACAGCCGTGTAATCTGATTGTGATTGACACGCTCCTATGGAAACTGTCTTTCGAGCATTAGTATATTGCGGTTAAAAGCCTGTCAACAGATTTGAAATTACAAAGTACGATTTGCCACTCCAATACTCTTCAGAGTACTTTAATACCTAGCTATTCGGAATAACCCGAAATGAATATCTGGGTATCAATATCGCATGGTTTTCAAAAGCGAAGTTACTATTCAAAGAAATATTTTCAGCCCGTTTCCCTCTTGAATGCCCTACTACCTAATTTTAAATACAGACTTAGAAACCGTTAACAACTGGTTAAAGGTAAATAAATTAAAGTTAAATCTTGCAAAGTCTAAATATATATAAAGTTTAATTATTTTGTTAATGCCTCTGTACGTATAGATGGAATTAACGTTGAAGGTGTGGATAATCTTAAATATTTTGGTATTGTATTAGATAATAAACTGACATTTAGAGGGCATGACTATATGTAGGATATATTGTTCAACATTCTTATAGCGAGCTCGAATGAACTAACCGGACGTTTTCAATTATTACAAAGGAAGCGATCCAGAATATGTTGGAGACCCTATAGTAAAGCAGCGATTAACATAATGCAATGGTTTTCATCTTTAAAATTAAATATAAGTTACTTCCGGCCTACTCAAGTGGATATGTGTTGTGTGTATCTGAAGCGCAACCGTACAATTTAAAGCAAAATTCTTTGATGTATATACGGGAATACATTACTTCAATAAATTTCTAATCGAATTGAAAGCAGAGCACAGAATGCATTTATTTAAGCCAAAACTAGGAGAATTTATTAAGAATAATTATATTTATATTAGCAGTCAATTAAATTAAGTCCAAAGAACTAAGAATTATGGGTAAATGAAATGTTATTTATAAAGTTCTCTGAAACTAATAAAATAATACTACTAGGTACTGACTTTTCTTACGGAACGTTGGACCGTAGTCTCAACAATTTTGGTGAGTCCAAAATCGTTTCCGAGGATATTTCAAAGGCCTTTGATAGATTTTGGCATCCTGTCCTTTTAATCAAACTTAAGACACTTGGTCTCTCCCCTCCTCTTAGATGTATTGTATTAGATGACGTTATATCTGAACCTCTCACGCTATAAATGCCGGTGTGCCCCGCAGGGCTCTGTTATCTATCCGTCTCTCTTCCTAATTTTTATTAATGATCTGCTTTCGCTTACTTTAAATCCCATCCATATGGCTGGATTACTTTAACAACGCCGAATCGCCGACGACGGCGTGGTCGTCGTAGTCGTCGTCAAACGCCGAACAAAACGCCGGGCAAGTTACAATAACACTGGGCGGCAGCGCCATACCTTAATTTCCCTTACATTTTACAGTTGAGTTATTTGCTTGTAATCTCTGCCGGTTTGAAATAAAATTTTAAATAATAATAAAAAAGATATTTTCTTTTCCGTCAAGTCCACATTTTTTAATATAAAATCATTTATTTTCAGAAATTCAAATATCATTTAATTTTTTCATGTTTTTTCATAATAGATTATTGTATATTGGCAGCAATGGAGCGCCAGCGTTAAAATTAGGATTAGAGGTGGGTCGACGATCATGCCGACGATGACGCCGGCGTGGGTAATTTAATGCATTTAATGCATATCTTCGCTTGAGGCAAAGCGAATGGCATCGAATTCAATGCATTAAGACCCAAAGCTGTTTCAAGATCACCACTGAACCACTCCCATTTCATTTGATGGAGCATTAATTTCCGATTATATTTGATATTTCCAGTAAATTAAGCTGAACAGACCACATCTTCCGCCGCAATTTGGATACCTGTCGCTCCTTTATCGTTACATACATGGTCAATGTTCCGATGAAATATCTAGTCTGATCCCTGGTAGATTAATTCCTGCACGCAAAACTCGGTCGTACAGTAAAATTTCGTGATGCTTTCTTATCTCGAACTGTGCGAATGTGGACAGTCTACCACTTTCTGTTTTTCCTCGGGTTTACAATCTGCTAAGGTTCAAGAGTGACATACATCAGCATCTCCGCCACTCTGCTCACGTCCCCTAATCTTTTCCCTGCATCCTTCCTGCAATGCTGTCCTTTGCATCATAGGATATCCCCTAAGATTGACTCCGTAATATAACATAAAACAGTCTACTTGCGTCAGTATGGATGTGAGTTCCACCCTCTTCAACTTTTTGGTGAAGTGTAACCTGAGGAATACTGAAGTTGAGTATATTTTCTGAAATTGGTATTCTTTTTGATCTATGTAGTAATTTAATTAATTTAATATTGATTGCCAAAGAAAATGAAGAAAATTATTTTTTTTGTTTATAATTATCCTTTATACCTATTAAAAAATTTTTACCGAAAAATTAAAAAAAAACACTTCGTTTGTTTACATTACAAACCATAGGTGTTAATATTTCCACACCAGCTGATGTTACATGACTACTTATATCAAAAAGTGTACCATTAGCAGAAAATATACTCAACTTGATCACGTTCGCCTTCGCTATGGCGTTTACATGAATACTTGAAGTATACTTGCAGTATGCTTGAAGTAATCAAAATATCATGAAAACGCTCATTCAACGCGTAAATTTCAATTTAAGTAATTGGAAAATTAAATTCAAGAAAAATTCAAGTTAAATAATTGGAATTAATTCAATCAGCCGCCCTACCTGAGCTTCAAGTGGATTTCAAGTCAAGTACTCAAGTATTCATGTAAACGTACTGCTACATATGTCAAGAGATGAGGCCTGAAAATGACGTTACTTTTACTTCGCTTGTAAAAATCATACTTTAACTGAAAACTTTGCAGTTCTGCGAGTTCCAACCATTTTTTAAACCGACGTAATTATGAGGTAATCAATTTTTTGTCTATATGTAAATGTAAATCAGGTGATCAACATACGAATTTAAGAGTAATGATGCACAAATTATGCAGCTAGTTCCGTGGTAAAAAAATGGATGTAAAGCTCCACACCTGGATAAGTTCCAAATAAAAACTTTCTAGGTACTGTTCATCAACTTTTGTAATGTTCCCTGGTATGGTATACACATTGTTCATTGGCTTGGGATTTTATTTTTATACCCTGGATGATGAAATCATATGGTATGCTAATTTTTTTATTATGTTTGTAACGCATACAAATAATGATAGTGGAGCAAAATGGATTGGGCACCCACGCATAATATTAAAAGATGTTTTTATTGTACTGAAAACTTCTTCAGAATGTGAAATCCTATAAAATTGGTTATAATCATTTTTTCTGTCCGATGAACCGTTCCAGAGATATATACGAAAGAACACTTCAAAAATCAAACTTGCTCAAATGGGTACCATACGAAATTTCATCGGGCATCATCTAGGGCAAATGTGGCTCTCAGAGGCGCATGCGGCACTTCATTGAGCTAACTTCGGCTCCCATGGCAATTTGAAATCCGCTTTTTTATAATATTATTTCAGAAATTTTTAAATGAAATAAGTAACTATCAGTACGTTTGTAAATAAGTTGGGTTCTTGGCATAACTTTGCTTGCCTTCTTCAGTTGCTCGATCTATTAAGGATGAACGAAACGACTTTTAGTATTAGAGCGAAGAAAGCTCAATCTCTAAAAAGTCCACCAAGTTAAAGCTTAAGAGCTCAATATCTGGTGTAAAAAAAAGGAGAGATATTATTAGTGAGAGCTATACAGCTCAATACCTTTAATATCAGCCATGTTGGAGCCAAGGGGCTCAATATCTGGCAGTTAAATAACACGCTTGGAGTTGTAGGTAAAACTCTGAATTTTTATTCTCAATCGCACTTAATTTATACTTTTAAAAATTGCTTACATGGTAAAAACCTTAATACAAAAAATACTATTTCTCATGAGAACTAAAGACTATTACAAAATTGCTTACATTGCTCATATCAGCAATATCGATCAAGAATATATTTAATCGATAAAAATGCATATACATTAACCCCTACATGAACAAGCATAGCATTGCTTCGATGCTTACTTTGCAATCTTTTTCTTATTGAACAAATGCTAAGTAGATATGACACAGTTATCGATTGCGTCATTGAGCAATTACTTTTATTTATTTTTTTTAAGCTCAATGAGTAATGTATTGTATGTATCATCACGGTGCAATGGTGACCAGTGGTGATCATATTACATTTTACAACTTTCTTTCACTTAGCGTAAATTCATTAAATGATCGTAGAATGGCGCATGGCTATTCCGATCATATTTCTTTTTTTTGTTGCTATTTACTTTTGCTTGTCATGTTTGTTTCGTTTATTTTTATTTCTTTATTATTATTCGTTGTTGCGGTAGGTGCATGTGCATTTATTATTGTGGTATGTAGGTATGCTCTACATCCTTACCGTAAAAAGAGGAAAAAAAAATTTTTTTTTTTATAGAAAAAATTTTTTTTTTGATTTGTTTATATGAGTGCAATAGGCAATTTGCATATACATGATTTTGATGGAGATGACAACACTATCTTTATTTAATCAATTATTTCACATTCTTAAATGTTTCTTTATAATTATTAAAGTTGATATGTACATTATGTGTATATATACTATAATACATATTATAATAAATGTCAGATGTCGATATCATATTATTCTAATGCTATGAGATTTCTATATTCTAATGAAATGGTATGCTATTTATATATTTTATTGGTTATAAGTTATCTTTTTTAGCCTATTCTTATGTACTTTCTTTCTTTTATTGTCAATATCTAAGTAGACATTTACTCCTTCTATTTCTTTTACTTCATATGGGCCTTTATAAGGGCTTTCACATTTTCGTTTATCTTCTCTTTTCAGAAGTACAAAATCTTTTACTTTTATTTCAATTGGGTTTATTACTTTATCTAATTTTTCTTTACGTTTTGTTTTTGCTAAGTCTAATAATATTCTAGCTCTATTGTGTGCTTGTGTTAACCTAAATTTTAGTTCTTTTGCGTAATCTTCATAATTGTATATAGGCGTATTATCATTGAAATCTACATCGTTCGCCAGGCTAGCGAGTTTTCCAAAGACTAGTTCGTATGGAGTGTAACCTGTATCAGAATGTGGTGTCGTGTTATAACAAAATGTATAGTACGGTATCCATTCATCCCAATTGTATTCCTGTGTGAATGATAGAAGATATTCATTTAGGACTCTGTGGTTTCTCTCAATTGAACCTAATATTTGGTGATGATATGGTGTAGATGTTCTCTGCTCTATCTTCAAGTATTTGCATATGTTGGTGAATGTTTCATTTATGAATTCCGTTCCCAAGTCTGTTTTTATCGTATTGAAGGTACCATATCTTAATATGAATTTTTCAACTAATGCTCTGGCAATTGTAATTGCCTCCTTGTTCTCCAATGGTATAGCTTCAATATACTTGGTCAGTTCACACTGTATAGTTAGTATGTATCGAAATTCTTTTGACATTTTTAGTGGACCAACAGTATCTATAGAGATTACTTCGAAACTCCTTTTTGGGGTATCCGTTATCACTAATTTTTCTCTAGTGTGTTTTAGGATTTTATTCTTTGCACACAATTCACATCTGTTTATATAGTCTTTAACCATCTTGTTTAGATTTTTCCATATGTATCTTTGTTTTATCTTATTTATCGTTCTTTTGACACCTGAGTGTCCGCCATGTGGTGAGTTGTGGAATTCATTGATTATATTATTCTTCATTTTAATATCTTTTATTTGTATGGGAGTTTTATATATTATAATTTTTAATTTTGTTTGCCTATTATTCTCATTTATATTTTGTTTCTTATTTTGCTGCAGCTTGTTAAATAACTTTTTAAATTCGTCGACGTTTATATAATGAAATATGATGTCATCTTTCGCTAACGATAGTGACTCTGTTTTCATTTTCTTCATTTTCGAAATCAGTGTCTCCAAGATCAAACCTAAGTCGTGATATGGATTATTGCTGAATTCGATTATCACTCCCTTACTATTTATTATTATATTTGGCAAACTATTATTTCCTTTTTGTAGCGCTTTATTCTTATTGAGCTCAAATTTTAACTTTGGTATCCTCCTTACTTCGTTATTGGAAGTGCATTCCCATGCATAAAGGTGATCAGTCTCTATGTTAGTTGGGCTGCTATCCTGGGGTTTCTTCTTGTTAAGTTTTTCTATCTTGTTGGACATTGCTCTTGTAGTTACATTTATGCTTGCTGTGGGAATCATTGCTTTTAATATATCAGAATCAATTTTTATTCTTGATAAGGCATCGGCATTCGCATTCATTTTGCCTTGTTTATAATTAATTTCGAAGTCGTAGTCGGCTAGGTCTAATCTTATTCTTGTTAATTTGGAAGATGGATTTCTATGCGTGAAGAGACTTACTAAAGGTCTATGGTCTGTTACCACGATAAATTTTCTACCATATAAATAAGGTCTGAAGAAATTTATTGCCCAATGAATGGCTAATAATTCTTTTTCAATAATTGGTTTATTAAGTTCATGCTTTGTTAGCGTTCTGCTAGCATATGAAATTGGTAAATCAGATCCTATGTCACCTTGTGATAATACTGCTCCAAGAGCAAATTGTGAAGCATCTGTTGTTAATATAAATTTTTCTTCAAAATTGGGGTATTGTAATATTGGTGAATTTGTCAATTTTGACTTTAAACATGAAAATGCTTTTTGACATTCATCTGTCCAATCGAAAATGGTGTTCTTTTTCGATAGAGAATTTATTGGTCTAGCTATTTCAGCGAAATTTGGAATGAATCTTCTGTAGTAGTTACAGAATGCAATAAATCTTCTTGCATCATCCGCATTTTTTGGGGTGGGGTAATTCAATACAGTGTCAAATTTCTTAGGGTCTGTTCTAATACCATCTTTTGTTATTAGATGTCCCAAATACGTTACTTCTGTCTGTAGAAATCTACATTTTTCCGGATTTAGTTTTAAATTATATTTTCTCAGTCTGTTAAATGTTGTTATCAGATTTTGATTGTGATGTTTTAGGCTACATCCAAAGATAATAATATCGTCCACGTATAAGAACGCTTCAGAATCTAGTCCAGATAAAGCTATTGAAAGCATTCTTTGAAAACTATTGGTTGAAATTTTTAAACCAAATGGCAGTCTTTTAAATTGATAGTGGCCTTTGTTGCTTGAAAATGCAGTCAATGGCCTAGAATTCTTATTTAATTCAATTTGATGAAATGAACTTGTAAGATCAAGTGTGGAAAAGTATTTCGCTCTTCCAAGCTTGTCAAGTACATCATCAAGTCTTGTTAGAGGAAATTTATCATCAAGAATTTTTTTATTTAGTTGTCTGAAATCTACAACAAGACGCCATTTTTTATTTCCGTTGTCGGATTTTTTTGGAACAATTAATAAAGGAGAATTGTATGGACTTATTGATGGTTCAATAACGTCTTCCTTTATGAGCTTGTCTATTTGATTATTTATTTCCTCGATTTGTGTCTGAGGAAGTCTATAATTTTTAATATATACAGGATTCTTGTCTGTAGTGGAGATTTTTTGACTGTAGAAATTATTTGTAGTTAATTTGTCATCCGGTAAATGGAAAATATCTGAGAAATTTTTGCATATTTCTAAAACAGAATTTTTTGCATATTCATCTAGATTTTCTAATTTGAGTTCTTTCAGAAGTTTAGTGAATCTGTTGTTGTTTTTATGCTTGGTACTAGTATTTATTATGTGATAGTTATCTAGAGGTTCTATTTTGGGTTTGAAATTTTTGAGGATAATTTCTCTATCTAGCGTATTTAAAATTTTGATGTGTGCAACGCCTTTTGCAGGAATTATAGAATTAGCTATGAAAACTCCTTTTTGTATTTCTTCGCTTAGAACTATGTTATCTTGTTTTATATTAACATTGATTGCTTGTATTATCTCTGTTCTTGGTGGGATCTTTATCAAATTTAGATTTGGTAGTTTAGTATTCATTGGCAATATAGATTCTATCTCATTATGAAAGATAGAGATTGTAAAATTTTCATAATCAATTTTACATGAGTTTTGAATTAAAAAATCTCTTCCTAGAATTCCACTTGTCAAGATTGGAAAATCATCATCTACTATATGAAATTCTTGTGGAATATCTTGACCTTCTATTTTTAGATCTGCCTCTAAGGTTCCTAAAGAGAATGATTCTGACTTAGTGATGCCCGTTATTTTGCATTGTTTGTGTTCTTGAATTCCTTCACCAGATTTCAATTCATTGCGTTTCATAATTGATATGTCAGCTCCAGTGTCTATAAGAAATGACTTCTGGCCCGGTGATACATTTATGGATGTTGTTATGTAGTTGGTTAGGTGTTTAGTAAGACTATATATTCTTATTGGATTTATTAGTCTATTTCCCCCGAATCGGTTACTTGGGGGATTTCCCCGTTTCCCGATTGCGTTAGGTTGACTCTTCTATTGGGAAGATTTCGAGATTGGTTGCCATGTCTATACTGAATATTTGATTGGTTATAGTTTTGGTGTTGATTATGAACTCTATTATTTCTTGAATATGAATTTGAGTCCATATTAGGACGATTTATAGCATAATTTTGCGAAAATCTACGGTTATTATGATTGTTATTTCGTCCGATGTTGTTAAATTGTTGACCTCTTGGATTGAATGAATTCTGTGCATGTCGGTTTTTTCTATAATGATGGACATATGTTTGCGGTCTTGGTACTTCAACTTCAGCCGCAATTTGTATTGCTTCTTGCAATGTTTTAGGCCTTGCGGCGAAAATTGTCGCCTTTATCTGTTCATTAAGTCCATTCTTAAATGCATTCAATGCTATTTGGTCATTGAGTTTCGCAATTATTGTTCTATTTTCTTCACCTTGCTCTGTTATCTGTATAGAGTTTAATTGAGCAACCAAATTTTCTATTTTTGTGGCGTAGTCTGTAATTGTTTTACCAGACTGAGTTATTTTTGTTAACTCTGTTTGTATGCTGAGTGGTGTTTTCGTGCTTTTAAAGATGTCACGCAACGTTTTCTGTAGCGAGTCATAGTTTTTTTCAATTGTGATATAGCTTATCTTGTTTTTGACTGCTGCTGAGAGTCTTGTCTTTAAAACAAAATCTATTAATCTGCTTTTCTGCTCATTATTTGCTAGATCACTATGCATAAAATGCACTAAATTTAGAAAGTTGTCCAGATTTTTTATTTCTCCATTAAATTCTGGAATAATTTTTATGGCTGTAGCTATATCAAATGTTGCCATTTTTTGGTTCTGAGTCCTTATCTTTTAATAATTCATTTGATTCTGAGTCCGTTTCTTCTAGTAATTCATTAGTTTTTTGTATCAATATTAAATCTAGTTCTGTGTATTTTGCCTCAAATTTTTCTTTTTGTTTGAGTGCGACAATCTCATCTTGCTTGTATGCAGTTTTATATATGTTATTAAAGTTATCTTTTATCTCTCTGGCTTGTTTAGTTTTGCCTAGTATATGCGCGGAAGTGTATGTTCTATTTGGAGTCTTTTTAAAATTTTCCAATATTTTATCTAATTGTGAGATTAATTCCTGTAAACTCATTATTCTATATATCTGTTTAGTTATACTCTAGCTATGGCTATCTGTCTATCTACCTTTTTAATGAAATATTTTTTTATTTTTATTGCTATTAAATATAAAATAACTAGAATTCCTAAAATGAGTAATATTAGCTCTAAATCTGAAAGTATTCTATTCCCTTGTTCTGTATTATTTGTTGCTGAACCTGCATTATTGTTTATTATAACCTCTTCTTTGGATTCTTTCGACTGTTTTTTACCCATTTTGAGTGACAAAGAAAAAAGAAAAAATGAAGGATTAGCTGTGAGCTGATATTGAAGGTAAAAGAAAGAGAATAATATGTAAATGTAAATAACAATATGCCATGTAAATAATGTAAATAAGTTGATATTTTATTCTATGTAAATAAGTTGATATTTTATTTTTTTGTATATATATATAATGTAATAGTTTATGACTAATTAAAGGTTTATTTATAACATTTTTTTTTATATATATATATTTTTTTATTTATTCCTTCTCTTTTTTTGTTTTTCTTTTCTTTTCTCCTTTCTTTCCTTTTTTAGCTCTGCTATTTTCATCAGGAACTTCTTTTTCTGCTCCCCTTGTGATATCACAGCCAGACGGTGATATTCGCCGATTTCTCTTCTAAATTTTGCTTCGAAGCCAGCTCTTCTTTTTGTATAATTTTCCTTTGGTGGTTGTACTTGAGGTTGTTGGTTCTTGTTTCTGCTTCGGTACTCCTCTATTGTGATGGGCCTCGGTCCTTTGGTGGGGTCCCGTAAAGCGTCTATCAGGGATTCCTTTAACTCTTTCCAGGGTTGTAGAGTCTCTTCAAAGATTCGGTCCGCAGGGTCGCCATGTAAATAAGTTGGGTTCTTGGCATAACTTTGCTTGCCTTCTTCAGTTGCTCGATCTATTAAGGATGAACGAAACGACTTTTAGTATTAGAGCGAAGAAAGCTCAATCTCTAAAAAGTCCACCAAGTTAAAGCTTAAGAGCTCAATATCTGGTGTAAAAAAAAGGAGAGATATTATTAGTGAGAGCTATACAGCTCAATACCTTTAATATCAGCCATGTTGGAGCCAAGGGGCTCAATATCTGGCAGTTAAATAACACGCTTGGAGTTGTAGGTAAAACTCTGAATTTTTATTCTCAATCGCACTTAATTTATACTTTTAAAAATTGCTTACATGGTAAAAACCTTAATACAAAAAATACTATTTCTCATGAGAACTAAAGACTATTACAAAATTGCTTACATTGCTCATATCAGCAATATCGATCAAGAATATATTTAATCGATAAAAATGCATATACATTAACCCCTACATGAACAAGCATAGCATTGCTTCGATGCTTACTTTGCAATCTTTTTCTTATTGAACAAATGCTAAGTAGATATGACACAGTTATCGATTGCGTCATTGAGCAATTACTTTTATTTATTTTTTTTAAGCTCAATGAGTAATGTATTGTATGTATCATCACGGTGCAATGGTGACCAGTGGTGATCATATTACATTTTACAACTTTCTTTCACTTAGCGTAAATTCATTAAATGATCGTAGAATGGCGCATGGCTATTCCGATCATATTTCTTTTTTTTGTTGCTATTTACTTTTGCTTGTCATGTTTGTTTCGTTTATTTTTATTTCTTTATTATTATTCGTTGTTGCGGTAGGTGCATGTGCATTTATTATTGTGGTATGTAGGTATGCTCTACACGTTTACATGAATACTTGAGTATTTGACTCTAAATCTACTTGAAACTCAAGTAGGGTTTTTGGTTGAATTTTAATTCCAATTACTTGACTTGAAACTTACATAAAGTGACATATTACCTTTGACAACTCTGCATTAAGTTCAATACATAGATGCCGATTTTTAGACAAATATCTTGAGGAAAGTGCTAAAAATCACTACCTGAATTATCAACAATAATCCTCTTGGTTCCTCTTTGCCGTTTTCATATCTCGCACAAATGAAAAATTTTCAAGTACCTACTGAAGTTGCGTTTACATGAATTTTTTCAAGTAAATCGAACAAAATTTTGTGATTTACTTGACTCAAATATACTTGAAGTCAATGCGCGTTTACATGATATTTTGATTACTTGATCTCTACTATACTTCAAGAGTTCATGTAAACGTACTGTATGTATATCTATTTTGCTATACGGATTTTATATTGTGTTAATTTTAGTTTTTATGCCTAGATATTGTGTTGTTTTTTTCAATAATTATTTGGTTGAGTAATGATATTATTTGAGGTTTTACTAATATTACATATTCATAAGAGTGGCCAATTATCGCTTCGAAAAAAACGAATCATTGTTTTCGTTTTTATTTTTCAATCTTGTTAAAACAGAGTACCTACCTACGGAAACGCATGCTCGCGTGCGCACCTTATCGATCGTTATTCTTACTGAGAAACGCCAAATGGATTTTTTAGGTAACAATCATTACGTAAAATTATTTCACGTATTTTACAAATTATCAACAGAATAATTTGTTAGGCGACAATATTAAATTTTTTTTAAGAAATGTAAAAATATGCTATTAAAAATTCCACACGAATGTTCATCAGTCATAGACGCAAATAAATGAAATTGAAAATAAACAATAAAGTTGGAAATGACCAATGAGAAATTCGAGTGCGTACATGAGCTTGCGTTTCCTTAATCCTGTTTTATTTTATTTTTTATTTTATGGTGAGGGTGCTTGAACAAGAGAGAAAGCATACTTTATTTTGAATTTGAATTTCCTTAGTTATTTAAATATTTTAATCTGGCAGACTTTTTTATCAAGCAATTTAAGTTTACGATGTGTAATTTTTCAGCTGCATAAATTTATTAATTTTCTGTTTCAATTTCAAACTTTGGATATAAATTTACGAAGAAAGTCGTTTCCAAAAAAAAAATAAACTCAATTCAAAATTGCGAACAAAGAAACTTAAGTCATTGCAACCAGGGTTTCGTAAGCATTAAGGACTCTTGTCTTTTTTTAGTCGCGAAGATGACAGATCCAACGAAGCTAATATTTTTTTAATAGCTTGGCATATTGCGTGTGCGTCTACCTGACGCCCATATGGCACAGGAGAATTTATTACAAGAAACTTAAATTTTGGATCCCGTTAATACAAAACTGCATAAATTGATTGCTCAGGTACTTCACTATGTCACGTGGTGCAACTGAACGTTGTATTGGTGAAATTAGTAAACATTTTGAAAATAAGCTGTTGCTGTGTGATTTGAAAAATTATACAGCATTCAGGTTTTAGCTCTCCACGAGTCTACAGACCTTCAGGAGGTTCCACAATTCACTTTTTTTCCAGCTACATATTGTTGCGAGTGTGGCTCTTGGTTCGTTATTTAAAACACAATAGTTCAAATTTTAGTTCACAAGTTCTTTATTTTTACTCTAATCTTATAAAACTCACAAACAATTACTTAAGTAACTCAACTTTAATTATCGCTAGGACTGTATTTCCAATTATCGCAATCCAATTAGAATCCTCTCGCCTGCTTATTACTTTCACTTGTAAACACTGCGCTGTCTAAGACACGACTCATGCTCTGGTGGTGGCAACTGCTATATTTATACTCTACAAACTCTCCAGAGCATTCTTGAAGATTCCATTCTAGAACCATCCCAAAGATTCCATTCAAGAATCATCGATTCTCCGAACCTTAAGTTGTTTACTCTTCATTTTCAGTAGATGTCACTTCCACTTGTGTCTTTTTGTTGCACGTAACACTGCCCCCTTGTGGTCCACGGTCTTGATGCTCATAGTATTGACACAAGCGATCCAGATGAACGATTTTTCGTTTGACTCTTGTACCACGTTGAATCCTGTATACTACGTCATTTATTCTAGTTACTACTGAATACGGTCCTTCCCAGTGTTGTTGTAGTTTTGGAGAGCGTCCCTTATGTCGTTTCTGATTGTACAGCCAAACAAAATCACCTTCGTTAAATCCTGCGAAATTAGCACGTAATGCTTATGATA
This sequence comes from Dioctria rufipes, assembly GCA_963924295.1. Lineage (NCBI taxonomy): Eukaryota > Metazoa > Arthropoda > Insecta > Diptera > Asilidae > Dioctria > Dioctria rufipes. Next base: position 215,156,033 of record OZ002741.1, read on the forward strand.
TACATAGGGTAAATTTAGCTGGGTATTTGCTTCAGGGTAATTGAATTACCTAGTTAATTGGAGACCCCTGATACACATTAATCAGGGTAATTTGAATGGTAGCGCGCATGTCTGACGTTTAGTATGGATGTATAATTGCATTAATTCAAGCGAAACGTCAGTATACGATGCAAATGAAAATTTTCGAATTGTCACTTTTCATTTCCACTTCGGTTTTGGTTATCGCTGAATATGTGCTTACACAAATTTTATATTTCTAGCGACTACCAGTTGGCGCTGTTATCAGGGTAAGCAATTACCCAGCAATTTTTGAGGATATAGAATACCCCGAAATTACTCGCTTGCTTTTTGAGGTATTTGTCAGAATACTCGGGGTATTTGGTGATACACACGGAGTAAAAGTAGGCTAATTTAATTAACCGGATAAATTTACCCCATGTGTATCATAAGCATAAGTCATAGCGGGTCTTCATCCGATCATTATTTTACACATCTCCTGGAAAGTCCGTGATTCGAAGTTCCGTCCTTGGTCTGAATGAAGTTCGTGAAACACACCAAATCTACTGACCCAATTCATTATTATTTGTTCCACAACTGTGGTTGCCTCTTGATTAGGGATTGCATAAGCTTCAGGCCATTTACTGAAATAGTCAATGGCAACTAGTATATAACGGTTACCGTCATCTGTTTCTGGAAAAGGTCCAGCGATATCTACAGCTATCCTTTCAAAGGGGGCTCCGACATTATACTTATGCATTTCCCCTCTTCTTCTGTGTGGCGGTCCTTTACAAGAGGCACAGACAGTACATCTGTGGCACCACTCCTCCACATCTTCTCGCATATGTAACCAATAAAACCTTTCTCGTATTTTGGAAATTGTTTTATTCACTCCCAAATGTCCTCCAGACTCTCCACCGTGCATTTCTTCTAAAACATCGTTGACCTTTGATGCAGGCACGATTATCTGCATTCGGAATGATTTACTGTAAGGTGCTTCCCACTTGCGTTTTAATATTCCGCATTCAACATGAAGAGAGTTCCATTGAGCCCAGTAGCTTTTCAGCTTCTCGCTCCTCTCCGAAATATCCTTCCATTCTGGTCTTTCCATGTCTTCTTTCCAAGCCAGAATGGGTGATATGTCTGGGTCTTCTCGTTGTGCTGTTTGCAAACTCTCGTTGTCCCAACCTGTCGATGGGTCCACCGTTATCAACTGTACAGTTGCCTTTGTTTCTTTTTCTTCCATCCGGAGGACGCAATGTTTGCATTCAAGTTTGCATGGACGTCGTGAAAGGGCATCTGCATTTCCATGGATATGACCTTTTCGGTGTTGGATTTCAAAATCATAAGCCTGGAGTCACTCTATCTATCTCGCCACTTGTCCCTCAGGGTTCTTAAACTGCAAAAGCCATTTAAGCGCTGCATGGTCGGTGCGAAGGATGAATTTCTGCCCGTAGAGATATTTATGAAAATGCTTTGTTGAATGTACAATTGCAAGTGGCTCTTTTCTTGTAGCACAATAATTTTTCTCTGATTTGAAAGTGCTTTACTTTAATAAGCTACTGGAACTTCTTGACCATCCTCCAATATGCACCAATACCTACATTGCTGGCATCCGTGTCCAATATAAATGTTTTTCCGAGCCTTGGATAGTGAAGTAGGAATTTCACAGATCGGTTGCTTAAAATTTTCGAAAAAATCGTTACATTTATCCGACCATATGAACGGCTGTCCCTTTTCTGTAAGTTGATGTAGACTCCTTGCTATATCTGCAAAACCCTTCACGAATCGCCTGTAGTAGGTGGCTAGGCCAAGAAAACTCCGTAACTGATGTTTGTCCTTTGGAACTGGCCAATTTTTGACGGGTTCTATCTTCTCTGGATCGGTTCTTACTCCTTGTGATGAAACTATGTGTCCCAAATATTTAACCTCTTTTTTGAATAGAGCACATTTATTCGCACTGAGCTTCAATTTCGCATCTTTAAGTCTTCGAAGTACGTCGGTAAATTGTTTTTATGTTCCTCGAATGTCCTTCCGATTACTATTATGTCATTTAAGTAGACAAGACATGTTTTCCAGGTTAAACCGCGTAGAACACATTCCATTAGTCGTTCGAATGTGGCTGGAGCATTACATAATCCAAATGGCATTACTTTGAATTGCCATAAGCCACTGTCAACTGAGAAAGCAGTTTTCTCTCGGTCCTCGGGATGTATTTCTACTTACCAGTAACCACTCTTGAAATCCAACGTGGAAAACCATTGCGCACCGGTAAGGGTATCCAACGTGTCATCAATCCTTGGTAACGGATAGCTATCCTTTCTCGTCACGTTATTTATTTGGCGGTAGTCTACACAGAATCGGGTGCTGCCATTCTTTTTCCTGACCAGAACAACTGGCGATGTCCAATGGCTATTAGATTCCTCTATTATGCCTTGTTTCTTCATGGAGTTCATCATATCTGCAACTTCTGATTGTTTGGCTAATGGCAATCTTAGTGGTATCTGTCAAATGGGTCTGGCATCCCCTGTATCGATCCGATGCTGGACAAGATTGGTTTTACCGTAATCATCATAATTCATTGCAAATAATTCCGAAAATTCATCGATCATTTAAGGCACTGGACGAAAGAAGTTTCTGAACCTGTTGGGTAGTAGCTGGTATTAGTTTTGTTTCCTTGATATTACTACCATTATCCAAATTGACGATCTGGTAAACGGGTTCACAATTTGCAATCTGTCTTCACTAAAGTCTTGCCAACAATAATGCTCGATGTAACTTTTGTGGGGTGAGGCTCCACCAGAGAGAATCGTCAAGTCCCGAGGTCATCAGTAAGCGTTGTCCATATTAGCGTCTCGAAGCATGGCGGGAGAGTAATATTTTCGCAGACTATCGTCCTTACTTTTGCAGGATAATCTGCTCCTACTCCTAGCCTCATAGGAATTTCTATGTTCCCATATTTGAGAATCCGTTCTCCGACATCCAGATTTATTTTATATGTGGTCATGAAGTCTATTCCAAGAATGCATTATGTCTGAAACCAGGAAAGTGTGAGGAGATAGTAGTTCACCTAGTTGAACATCTAAAATTATATCTCCAAAGACCTGTGCTGCTGCTCCAGTTGCTGTTCTTAGTACATATTTGTTGGTATTGTGAAGCCATTTATATCTGCTCTAATAATTGATCTCGAAGCTCCAGTGTCGATAGTGACCGCGCACTAATTTTTTCCTATACTTCCATATATAACAATACTGTTATTATTTCTCTGCAACTGGGCTATTTGAATGATGACTTTGAGGCTGTCGACTCCACCAACCAACTTCTGCCTCACGAAGTTGGTTTTTACATGTTTTCCGACTGTTCAACAGGAGAGGTGATGCGACTAATCGCTGCTTGATATCTAGTCTCTTCGCGAATAGCTTGTTCCCTGGCTCGACATCTTTGGCATTCTTCTTTCCCTTCTCCGTCTGGCGATTCTACTCGTCGACGTTTTCTGCAGTCTTTTTGAAGGTGTCCTGGTGTATTACAATTCCAACAACGAAGGAGACCACGTGAAGGTGGGCTCTGTGATGACTGCATTCTGTTACAAGTACATTCCTCCACTGAAATTTTTCTCACTCGCACTGCACTCCGCGAAGCTTGTCTGGCACATTCATACGCTAATATATAGGCTAGTGCTTCTGCTGTTGATTTCCTTCCTGCTAGCCTTAACGCTTGTTATAAGCTTTGATCTGCAATAGCGTTCACAAATGCCTCCGTCGCCACTTCATTAAGGAAATCCGCATTTACGCTGGAGTATGAAAGATGAGTTAATCTTAAAATGTATGCAGCAAATTGGGCAAAACTTTCGCAAAAACGTATGGGTGAACTAATGCACACTCAACTATAAGGCAGTATCAATAAAAATTCGAAAATATGATTTTTCTAACCCAATTTGATGTTTAAACGGGAAATCTAGTCGCGTGTCCTTCTTACACTGGTTTCATAATGACTACTTTTCAATAGAGCTGCAAACTGTTGCCTATATAGAATATAGATTTATTTTTCTGGATATAGGTTTTAGCGATAGATCAAAATGTTTGCCATGTCTTCGTAAATATTTTTCTGGAAAGTAACAAAATTAAAATATGGCCAATACCTACGAAATAATAAATAAGAATGTACCTAATATGTTTTTCGGTTGTCACGGGATGAAAATATTTTGAATACGCTTTTGCAATATTGACAGCTAAGTGCCGCCCGCTAAATAATGCAATTGAAAGACATGCTAATAATGGCTATAAAATTGTAAAATTTGTGTGCTTACTACAAAATATAAAAAAGCAAAAGTGCTGCAAAAATAGTGGGAAATTATAATGCCTCTCAGATAGTCTGCACACAGGATCCCAATTCAATAGGAAATAATCAAAGTAAAATGAGTTAGAAATCTTTGGAAAATAAATAATTTTAATGGTATTGATGGAATTGCACAGAAATATTCTTGCTTAATTTATTAACCCTTTATGTGACCAAATAAGGTACCCGGTATTTTTTTCGGGTTTAAAGTGATATATAACTTTCCACATCGCTCCTAGAGACTTGTGTATCCCTGAAAACTCCTACAAAAACTTCTAAAAAAATTACGAATATTTTCGATACAAATAGAGTTTTAGAAATATGTTTTTTTTTTGCTATTACTGAAAACTATACTGAGCTTCAGAGTTTTGAAGGAAGGCATCTGAAGCATCCTACATTGTCCTCAGTTTTCAGGTTTGAAAATGTCTTACTTCATAGCATTCCGATTGCGGGATTACCCAGCATATTTAACTTCCCTTCTGGGTGTGGTAACTTTTGTCACTTTCTTTTTGTTTGCTTAATACGCTCTTATTACCTTTAGTTCTTTCGTACAAATAAAATTGACCCACAGCCCGTTTACCGATTTGCTAATAAAGTATGCAAATTTTGATGAATAGATTCGTCGTCGAGGCACGTGACATTGATCGTCGCTGTCGCAAATCGGTAAAGTGACAAATGAAACTTTGATTTTTTCCCCATAAATTCTAATGTAATTAATTTTAGGAGATTGAAACATATCAAATAGCTAAGAACCTTTAAATCTCCACACACAACTAAAATTGTTTATTTGCAACACTCAAAGACAACAAATTATGATTCCCACTTTTTTGTTACATCAATATATTCTCCATCAGGACTCTCATAATTTTCTATTGGCGGTGTAGAAACTGGTCCTTGGCCTTTAAATGGTACTAGTAAAATATCAGGCTGAATAGCTTCTTGATAGAGTTCCTCAGATTCCTTTCTAAGCTCATCTAATGCTTTTTGCTGAGCATTAAGTAATCTATCGATGGCTTGAAAATCTGCAATTTTCTGTTCTAATTTAAAACGAGCCCATTTTTTATGTAAGAGAAATCTCTGATCAGCAATTTCGGGAGTAACATTATTATACTTCCTTGCGCGTTTCCTAATAAATGAAAACTTTATGATTAATATTTCAAGTGTAATAAGACAAATTACTCTTTTTCATCGATCAATTCTAGAGGAACCTCAAGCTCATCTATCGGTTTCAGCTGTCTAGCGTTCTTTTCTAAGCGGCGGATTTGTTTTTCTAATTTCTTTTTCCTTCGTTCTTCTCGTTGCTTAATTATCTGTGGGTCAATCTTTTTCTTTTTCTTTAAAGGTTCTGCAAATAACACAGCCGTCGTCTTTACGTATTGTTGATTTGATGTGGTGATTAATCTTATCGAAGGCAAATAGTTAACAGATAACCTAAAAAAGGAGAATATAAATTCTTTAATACAAAATGAATCTATAATCATAAAAACCTTGAAAACACTTTTAGTAGCGACATCCCGCTGAAAATTTAGATCTAAACTCAATAAAAGGTTTTTGACGTATAATACATAAATGGCTCCAATTGACTGGGCTCCACCAGTCACAGTAACATATTCTTGAAGAAATATACGTAATATGGAGTTAATTGAGGAATTGTGAATTATAATTATTGTAAATGAGCCTTTCTTAAATTGTCAATACTGACAACTGACAAGCAACAACAAAACAACCATCAACTTTGATTTCTGGGGCTCTCGCTAGCTCACTGAAATTGTTAAATATATATTAATGGAAACTGCATCTACAGTGTTGGGGTGCATTTTTATTTAATTGAATAATTTAGAATTTCTGAAAATATTAACTATGACTAGTAGTAAGTGATTTCTCTTTTATTATAATTTCTCAGTGGATTGAGATTTTGAGAAAAGATGCTTTCGAGGAAAAATAAGGACAAATCATTGAAGGAAGGCGTTGTAGGCAAATATGTTAAAAAGGAAACACCTTCAGAAATACCAAGTAAGTTGTTTGAAAGATAATAATGATAAAGAACATTTATTATTTTCAAAAACTTCGTACGATTATCTGAATGAATCATAAGGAAACATAAAGCACTCGTAAAAAAACCTATTTTTGAACAGATGCAATAAACAAAACAAGTCTCTTCCTTAAATAATATATATATATTAGATATGTTATTTCGTAGTTGGAAAAGTCGAAGCAGGACGTCAATTCTTCTAGATTCTATTGTCCCTATATGCTATCTCTATTGTTTCCAGGGTGGTCAATGTGCGCCAATCTTCTGAATAATTTTGTAATTCACTTGAACGACTTGTGATATCTTGCTAGTACTTTGTATGTATTATTTAATTTAGAACTTTAGTACTGCTACACAATATGGTATAACCTGAAGAAACGAATTTGAATTGATGTACGTTACTGTTCACGTTATAGGCTGATGATGATGATGCAATATAAAAAAGTATAAAAAAGAAAATAATATATTCTGGATAAACATAAACATAACATAAACATTTATTTATTTGAGTGCCCGTGCCAAAGGCACGCCAAGCGCTGGGCACATCTTAGCGAATTACATAGTAGATACATATTTTAGCAAAAGTGAACATAAACAATTCATGGTAGTGGCAGTTCAAAGCAGCCATAGAAGCATATAGCAACGTTAGAGCATCAAAAGAAAAGTTACATAGTTACATAGTACAATAGCAAACTAATAAGAAATGAAATGAAAACATAGTAGATGCAAATTATAGCAAAACCTATCATAAACAATTAGTAGTAGTGGTTGTTCAAAGCACCCATTGTAGCGTAGATTAACGCTGGAGCAGCAACAGAAAATAATGTACTAACATAGTAATAAGAATGAAAATAATGGCAATAATAATTAATATATTTTACTTTTAACCCTTATGTCAATACCCAGTCAGTATAACGTTGTTCAATGACCGGGTTACATAATTTATTATGAAAATAATAAAATTAAAAAAAACAACCGAGCAGCGATTGTTTTTACAATTGAGAGAAGAATTGTGTATGCCAGCGATTGAAGGCCGATTTCAAAATATTCACAAAGATTGCGATCGAAAGCATCTATGAAAAGCCAATGAATTCCGCAAGTAGAGCTACAACACCAACCAACCGACAAACACCACCGGCCGAAAATCGTGAATCATGCTATATATGTTACCAGGGTGTAAACGAAAAAAAAGGAGGAGGACGCGAAAATCGTGTAAAATTTGCAATAAACCTGTTTGTACTGAACTTTCAAAAGAAATAACAAAATATGACTCATGCTTTCAAGAATAAACTCCATATGAGGATATTACATGCATATATATAAGTTATAATAACCGTCATTAACCCTGGAATAAAGAAAACCCCCTGGAATGCTACCCGTGAGTAAATTTTACTCACTTTCTATTTGAAGGTTGCACTGCTCTTCACGACATGACCACAGCGTCCCCACTTCGTAAGTAGTGATTGTTAGTTTAAGGAAAGGAGAGCCTTCCTAGTAGGTCAGCCCTCTCATTCCCCATGGTCCCCATTGGCCGGGAATCCTCTATAAGACTAAAGTTGTTGTATAAAGTCCATTCATGAGAAAAAAATGTACAAAATGTGATTACTTTAATTTCTAATCCTTACCTTATTAATTGAATTTTTTTTATGTAAATCTTAAATTATTCTTGCGGGAATCCTGTTTTTTTCATTTTTCCGTTACTGTTTTCTGCTAAAATATTTCAACTCTTTTGTTTATTTTGTTTACTCAGGGTTACAATAAGTGAACATTAAAACGGGTTATCATTCCAGGGTTATATGTTAAATGTCTACATTTGTTTGTATATAGAATATTATTTTCTAACCATAAAGTTTAATTATTTATTACTATGCAATTCTGTAAGCGTATTAAGTTCTTAGATACCCTGGGTATTTTTCAAGTGGGTATTAGACTTTAACTTTTATTAATTCTTTTGTATTTTTAAACATCAGAACGTATATAAATCGACGTAAATTGATTCAAGTAACGAGGGTATGAAAGGATTTGACAATTTTTCGTTAAATACATAAGATATGTATGTAAGTACGTACTAAAGGGTACCGGGTACCCGGGTATTGACATCACAAAGGTTAAATATACATATACCTCTGAGCTCTTAGCATTAAACCATGTACTTGTACACCAGCGTATACCTACTTATATTTTCGATACTCTAGCTCTTAACAATAAACTGGTGTGAAAAGCCAGCTCTAGCTAATGATTTTATATACTTTTGTTGTGCAAATTTTATATGTATATATTTAACCAGTGTGTTAGTAATAAGGAAGATCTGTAATTATTCGATTTGTCCACCGTTGTTTAACGTGGCCGTTGGCCGGGGCGTTCAATAAATTTTTCTTTGACTATGAAGTTGAAATGGTTAATTTCAATCTTAGAGATTTTGATGGCCTTTTATTGCTTTCCTGATTCCGACTTAAGAAAAATTGTTTTTTCATACAGAGTCTAATCTTAAAATTCTTTGCTGGAAAATTTCATATTTGCTAGTCCTACTGCAATGTTAAAGGAGCTTGGACTTTATTGCCAAGTTGATCAGTCGTGCTTTCCCACTATGTTCACCGCATATAAAATTACAAATGTTTTTTTAAATCATTATTTAGTCCTTGTTCTTTAGCTAAGCTTCAAGCAATGTGCGCCTTACGTAAACACTTTATTTTATTATTATTTAATATCAATTTTATAGTAATATTAATTTGTAGTAGATCAGTTAAAAGAATATCTTAAGAGTAATAATTTGTTAATTTCGAAACAATCAGGATTTTGGGATCGTGAAACGTTCTTAATTGAATAATGTTCGAGTGAAAAGGAATTAGATAAGAGGAAAAAGTTGTAGCAGTATTTTTAGATCTGAACCGTACTTTCGAGACTTTTGATATGTAGAAAGATTTTACAATTTAACTACAGAAGCTTCATGCATGTGGTATAAAAGGTAATGAATACAAGTGGTTTTAATCGTACCTTGAGGGGAAATCTCAAAGAACGAAGTTAAATGCAAATGTGTCCGTTGCAAGATAGACTGAACTAGGAATGCCACAGAGATCAACACTGGTAACTTGAAGTGAGTGCCTTTGCCGCTTCTATCTGAGTAAAGCATTGAGTTGGTCATCGCCTGAATTTGAAGCCTTTGGCCGCTCTGTCGAAGTAAAGCATTAGCTGCTCCTTGAATTTTGACTCTCATTAGCAATTATCACAATTTTATGTTCCTCTTCTGCCTTTCTTTACTTAGATTACTTAGTCCAAGAAGGAGTGAGTCCAAATGATTATACATCTTCATTGTTTTTTTTTTGCATAGTTATCTATGAATCATTTCTATCTGATAATATATCATTAAAAACAAGATTGAACATAGTAATTTTTTTCTTTTTAAAATAGTTATTAATGTTTGGTCGTTTGATGACAACAAAAATAAAGCAAAGAATCGTCGAAACAGTCAAACTTTAAATCAGAAAAATGATAATAATGGAAAAGAGAAATTCGGTAATAGTAAAACAATATCGAAAGCCACAGGACTTGGACATGTTGGCAAGTATACACCCAATTTATCTGTTCAAAATTTATCTCAACGATATGGAAGCTCATCAACAATGTTGGAAGGCACCTATAATCACAATTTTCAAAATATCCCATCGGCAGATATGGATCTTTTTCAAACTAGACGACCATCATCGCAAACAAACTTTACTTTAGCCAGTAATAATAATTTAAGTAGCACTAGTAACTACGTGAATATAGATCAAATTGATCGTATGAGACATCACCCAGATAATCCATATAATCCGTATGAACAGTCGGTTGAATTTTTCAACAGAAATTACTCGATAAATCAAAACCATCCGCACACAATTGATTCACGTTACAGTTCAGAACAGCATGGCTTACAGTATAATACAGTAAATACTCAAAACATATCACCTCGTCCGCAGTCACCGTCAGCACTCGCAAGGGTAATGCGGTAAAATTTTTTTAAAGAAAATAAAAATTATAAATTATCTTGGCAGACCACATCTAGTGGATACAGTTCGGAAAACTCTCCTATATATGAAAATCAATCTCAGGTTTCTGCAACTGTTGGTGTGCGCTCAGAGTCTCCTATTTACAGTAATACAAATTCTAGTTTATTGTCGGCGTATCATAATATTCAAAATAATTCTCGGTAAGTATCTAACTAGAGATTTATAAATTTAAAAAAAAAAATGGAAAATTTAAGATAAATGATTTCTTCTTTCAAGATTTGGTGCCCATAATTCCCATCAGTCAGTATATCCTAGTATACAAGCTGATAATTCTGGAATAAGTTACCAGCATCTAGGCCAAAAGGTTACACTACTTCCTACTAAAATCCCAGTATACCAGCCCATTAGAAATTACGAAGCAGTGGGAATGACTTTTGGAGAGCACTTGGTGCATAATGCAAGGCATCAAGTCGTACCTCATGGTAAGTTTTAATTAAACAATTCGCTATGAACCAAATCATAATCAAGTTGAAGTTCGGTTTTTGTTGCAATGAGTTTATTGCTTGTAATGATCTTGGTCCTGAAGCGCAACGTCACCTTTGTTACCTCAGCTACATGTTATAAATAAACGCCCCCTCCTTGCTCTGGAAATTCATTGTTCTAGTAATTGAGCTCCAGTGATGATATGCTTATCAACAATACTTTCATGATTTCCAAGAAATCTTAAGGATATCAATTACCAGTGCCTCCGAAATTTTGTCTAAAAGTGGTTTACAGTTTATGATGATTTCAGTATCTAAGACTGCGTTAGATTGCCGGTACTCTACCACTCCTTGCTTTGCATATCGGGAAGCTTGATTAATAGCGAAGGCTTGACCACTTTTTGGCGAAATCTGATTGCTAGTTTTTTTAATACGATTTCTTAATTAACAATTAACAATCCTTAATTTAACGTTTTCATTGTTTTCCATTTAGGAAGAACGGTATTCTTGCATTAAAAGCAGATTCAATAGCTACTTCTCGTTCTGGTTCTATAGTTCTGCTGATGAAGAGTGTTACTTTCTATAATCGTAATCACACACCATTTTCACCTCACCCGTTTTTACACTAGCCAAATTATTTATATCTGCAACATATATTTGACCTACCGTCGGAAACGAAAAACAAACGCTATCGAACAAAATATCTAAGTTGATCAATTGCAATCATTCGATTCTTTCTTAGATTTTTGAATCTATCATTAACTTCAAATTAATGAAGTTTCTAGAAACTAAACAATTCATCAACGATCGCCATTCTTGCAGACTTCCGATTGATATGATAAAATCATTGCAAAACGACCTTCACGAGATCCTTGCTTAGAGCAGGGCGAATCGTCTAAGACCGTCTCATCTCTTTAAAACAAGATCATATTATCACTCCTTAGTTAGCCAAAGAAACATCGAAATATTTTGGATTTCTGAAATGGTGTAAGAAATATTTAAGCCCATCGAATCTAGCGCTTGTCTTCGAGTCCAATATCAGAATAGAATAGAATAGAAAAGAATAAATATTTATTAGCCCGAAAGTTCTAACAACAACGTTATACGTAATTTCATAAAACTCTCGTAATGGAAAGTCGTTTAAAATTCATTTTTCACGTAGTACCTAATTCAATTCTTAAATCAGAAACCTGTATAGAATGAAATACAATTCCCACATTTTTGGCCGGAGCTGGCCGCACAGCCTCAGGTTTATTAAATACTCTCAGAGAAAGTCTTCAAGCTCATTGCCGATGTGGCAATCACTTGTCATGTCATATCGACAGGCTCGAGCACTACTGTAATGTCGGATGTCTGTCCTTTTATGACTAAATGGAATGCCAATATTCTGATGAAATATCTAGTCGGATCCATTCTAGATAAATTCCTGCACGCAATACTCGCGCTGCAAGCCACGCTCATCCTTTCATCCTTCAAAATAGTTCCGGCTGTACAATAAAATTCCGGGATGCTTTTTTATCCCAGACTGTGCGCATGTGGGACAATCTACCATTTACTGTGTTCCTTCCGGCTTACAATTCTAATAGGTGTAATACATAGTTCAATTAAATGAATACCTACCAGGACAGGAAAAATGAATTTTTTTGTTGATAATTTTGACTCGAAGACGTCTGCTGGAACAATCAATTACAGAAATTGCAGAAATCGCTAGATGCAAAAAATTAGCTAAACGCAACGGCATTCATTAAATCGGCTGCTTTGCTAATAATTTATCCAATCCGCTATTATGTAGGAAGAATTTAAAAAATAAAACAAAAATTTCTACGTTTTCAGTTTCATCACAACAGTCAATTGACGAAGAGCTTCCTTTGCCCCCTGGTTGGGCTGCGTATTATACTCTTCGAGGGAGAAAATATTATATTGATCACAACGCTCAGACAACACATTGGTCCCACCCTCTGGAAAGAGAAGGTCTTCCTATTGGCTGGGAGAAAATAGTATCGCCTCAACATGGAGTATATTATTATAAGTAAGCAACATAAATATTTGAAAAGTACATTTTACTAAAGTAAATCTTTTTAATTATTATTTAGTTACATCACTCGACAGTCACAACGTAATCATCCTTGCCTTACTTCATGCTATGTGTATACAACTTCAGCAGAGCCACCGAAAGCGATTCTGCCAGAACCTCAGCCGACTCAGTTTAGTCCCCACAGTGCCTTAGTACCAGCAAATCCTTATTTACTAGAAGAAATACCCGAATGGTTGGTTGTATATTTTCACGGTAAATCTATATTTTTCTATTTAAACTTACAACTTAATTGATGGAAGATATTTTTCAATATTTAGCCGATCCCTCCAAGGATCACATTTTAAAGTTCCCAATGTTTAGTCTCCAGGAATTAGAATGTTTTGATGGGATGTTGATACGCCTGTATAAACAAGAATTAGGAAGTATTGTTGGTGGATATGAAAAGTACAGGTAAAAAATTTGTTTTATTTACGTAAAGAATGTTACAAAATGCAACTTGATATTTTATGCAGGCGAGCCTTAACTTTAGAAATAAATAGAAGGCTGCAAGAAATGTGCCTTAAATCGATGCCTGAATAAAAATTAAAGGCAGAAAAAGATACGTTTTTGTTAGGCGGCCAGAGTTGATATTATCTCATAGATTTGTAAACTTTTATTAGTTCAAAAGACAACCTTTGTTTTTTTTTTCTAAATTATTCTTAATTTGCATGTTAAATTTAACCCAAGACAGAACTGTGTGTGTAAATGGAGAGCGGAATGTTTTTTGTGTGCTTTCAGCATATAGTTGAAAAAATTAATGATTTATTGATTTTTCCCATGGAAAAGATATTACATGTGTAGACGCTTATCGCTATGATTATGATGATCATGAACATAAGACGCTTATCGCTATGATCATGATGATCATGAACGAGAATTTATCGTTAGACAGAGTAACTGTTAATTTGGTACATCCATGATGAGTAGGTTTACTGGTTAACATTTAATTTCATGTTTTGCAGTCTAAAAAATGCGTAAACACATTGAATTCTGGCACACAGTTTAATTTAAGATTTTAAGATTTAGTGGCAGAATCACGATCTCAGGAAAAATTTCTTAAAAACTTGTGTATGGATTGATAGTGCGGAAGTAGCTGATTTCTTTAAGAGAAATTAAAATCGAAGTTAAGTTATTTATAAAGAAGGCATTTGAGGCTTTAATGGTTAATGTTTGACTGAAGGATGACTTTCTTTATAAATTACGAGACGATGATGTTGTCTAATTATCTAAAGTGGCTAGCAACACAGCCGAAAGAAGCAAAGGGTCAATGAAAAATAACTCGTGTCTTCTCCGGAGTGCTCTGAGTAGAGAACAGTTTTATTTTACTCCAACTTTCTTCTTATATACAAAATTTCTACATTTCACTTTCTTTGTTTACAAAATTATTGCTGTAATCATCCAGCATATTGACATTGTATAATATGTCCTACCTTCATAAAATTTCATTCAATCCAAAAGAATTGTCGGGTTCATTACGAAGGGTAGCGAAACTTGGAGTTGTTTAATAAATATTCTTCTATTCTATATGTGACACACTGCAATGCTGTGATTCATGGGCCGGTGGTCGTCGTGGCCCGTCAGTGTTCTCTGGGTTAATCGAGACCGTACGTGCTTACCATGTAGTACTCTGGTTGAACGCTGCGGCTGCGGTGGACGGATAGCTATGAGTTAAAAATGCTCAGAAATGCCCCACAACTTTTAAACATTGACTGGGCGCGTGTGAAGGTTTGTACATACCAACTTAGGAAAAAAAATGAATTAAAAAAAACTTTTAGTGATTATAACTTTATTGCAAGATCGCAACTTAATGCTGCTACTCTACGTACCGTGATTTCGTCAAAGTTTGATCTAGTACATTTTGGAAAATTTAGTAGGGGAAAATGGAGCAATACCGGACGCCTGAGAAAATTAGGGAAATATAGGATTTATTATTTATATTATTTGAAAAATGAAATATAAGCGAGGACTGTGCTAGTTTTTATGTTTCAAAAATATGTTAATGAAAATAAACAACTTCAACAATATTAAAATAATATACCCCATATGCGGGGTATAATCTTACAGAGTTTGAGTTGCTGGCTGCACTATTTCAGTAGCGCTGTCACTTTTAGTATTTCTTTTTTATTTGAACTGAGGTACTAGATTTTTCGCACTTTAGATCAAATCGGATCTAACTCGGTAGGGTTATGTCCGATCGGAAGACGGATTTCATTCTTCGCCTCAGCTCATTACCAGCTACAACTCGTAGAAGTAATTTTCTTTACATACTTTTAGGGTTATGGCAAGAACCCCTGGGGGGGGAGGTTTCCAATACGGCATGTATGTAGCATATCAAATTAAAGGTTTCGCCGAGTACTTTCGGATGCTGTACTTTTTTTCGATTCAGAAAACTTCCCCGGGACGTTTTTGCCGCCGGAAAACAGATTTTCATGCGCTTGGGTCACATACATCTCAGTTACTATATTTCGTATATATTTTTGCAGTTCCTTCTTCCATGGCGATTTGTGCTCTGTTGTGAACATTTTTCTCGTAGAAAGTCATTTTCCATGACTCACCTATTCCGCGCAAACATGAGAAGTAGAAAAGTTCACTTTTCACCCTAGAAAGTCGCCCAAGCCACATCCAATCGCCAAAGCTTTCCCCCGCTTAATTCAAATAAACATTGTTAATAAAATATGTTCAGAGTATCATAATATCTGGAGGTATCGGGCCTAAACTTGTGTGAAAAGCGGGTATTCCCCTTTCTTGCTTCCTCTTCTTTATTAAACCTTGCAACTTCTAGAAAAAAAAATTATCTACTATTTATTATGAATGGATTCCTTGTTTGTAATATAGCTTTATTCATTTGCCAGACGACTTATAATCTATTGGCAAGCATTTTAACTTTGCTTTACTCGGTTTAGTGGGAAAGGCTCCATATTCGCGATTGTGATATTTGAGATCTTTTATATTTTACTGTCATATTTTCTTATTGTGATATTATTCTTGACTATCAGAACCAGCTTAAAAGCTCGCTGCATGGACGCGTTTAATAAATAAACGGTCAACAATACATGCGTTTCATCACTTAGTCGGTGTTAGTATTAGTATGTTAAACTAAACATAGGTCAAACACCGAATGAGATGACATGCAATGCGACATGGAAACAGAAAATTAAGTATTATATAGACATTTTTTTAAAACATGCTTGGAAATGTCAACGACAAAATGTTCAGCCTTAATATTAACAACAATGCACATGCGATTGATGGGTTCATCATACTAAAGTTGGATCTTGCGGAGTTAACATGCAACAGAGAGTTTTGTCCTCGATCAAATGTTTTGTGCCAATGTATAAATATGTAGGTGAATTATAAATTACTTTTTATTAAATTCACTACTAGACTACTACTATGTGTACTTAACTAAAATTTTGGTCATCAACCGATGTTTTGTGCCGATATATATACATATATATAATGTAAATAAAACTTTGTTAAATATTCTCAAGCAATGTCACTGCATTAGACTGCTACTGCGGGTGTGTGTATATATGTACTTCAAGTGGCAGCCAGATTATCGCTGACGTGCGTACTCTAAATGCCCTTTCTCAGAATGAAAAAAAAAACTTTGTTCTGCTTACGACTAATGAGGCCAATTTTTTTTTTCTACATAGATATATATATATATTTGCATGTATATACACCGTTAAATTCTACATTATAAAAAAATATATAGTAGAGGTAATTCAATCACAAGTACTCACCGATGATCCCCAATTGCGCAAGTGGTGATGACCGGCGGCTGCTACAAAATCATTAACAAAAAATTTATTGTTTTATTGGTATCCTATACTAAGCATGCAACTAGGTTGACTCCGATTACTAGGTGGCCTCATTTAATGACACGTGGATTCATGCACTGTACCAAGATAGTTTGAGTTGGACGTTATTCGACTGCGGCGTAAGGAGACTTCTCCAATAGCCTGCTGGGGGTTTTTTGTTTTGCTTCTCCCTTTCTTCTGTTGTAATGGGTTCCTTCTTAGGGCGATTGTCTCGAAATTCAATGACGCGTCGGAGGCGCTCCTTCGTTAGGAGTGTTCACCCCCGACGAAAAGGT
Organism: Dioctria rufipes; assembly: GCA_963924295.1. Lineage (NCBI taxonomy): Eukaryota > Metazoa > Arthropoda > Insecta > Diptera > Asilidae > Dioctria > Dioctria rufipes. The sequence goes on from OZ002741.1 coordinate 215,173,041, forward strand.
ATAATAAAAATCAAATTCCGTTCACAGCCTGATTCCTAATAAATATGTTTTCTTTTCATCCAACCTACCTTATTGTGTGCACTCTACCCGCTTACAATTGGATACTTTTAGCACTTTCGGGGTTTATCTTTTCTTTCCCTAATTTTAGTTCTTTCTTCCGGCGGACTGTGTTTGCTTAAAGTAACCTGCCGATTCTTATTTTCTTGAATTTACTTCAATTCTGGTTATTGTCCTTTCTTGCCGGGACAGTACCCGGAGTTTCCTTGGAGGGGCTCCTTGCCCTTCGCTTTCCTCCTTTTTCTTCTTTTTACCTTTTTGTTTATTTAACTTTTTTCTGTTTAAATTACGACAAAAATTTACGGATTTTACAACTTGCTCACGTATGTAAGCTTAATTAATAAACACCGTGACTTTTTGCAGCATTCTTGTTTATGATCTCGGCTGTGGATCGTCTGATCGCCCTCCCGTTAAGTCATGCTATCTCTATTAGCAGTGAGCTTGTTGCCAAGCGTTCCAGTATAATAGGTTCCGGCTAGGAGCTACCAGATGGCTTCTGCATTAGACCATTTTGAATTGTAGCCCAATTTGCTTTCAATCGCTTTCAAATTTAATTTCAAATCTCTCGTTACATAACCTTCTCAAATTGTGCGCACTATCACGGAAATACATTTTGCTAAGTAGAAGGGGAGAATCAATATTCGCGTTTAAGAGTTGATGCACAAAAGTTATATCGGCGACCATGCGACGTTTTTCAAGGGAGTTCATATTCCAAAGGTTCAAGCGATCCTCATAAGGTGGAAGAATCAATGAATTGTCCCAGGGTAGGTGCCTAAGAGAACAGACTCGATGCGGTCGATTTGTGTACCGTAAAATGGAGACCAGACCTGGCTAGCGTATTCAAGGAGAGGTCTCACAAAGCAAGTGTACAAATGCAATGTTATGGTGGGATTCGAGAACTCTCGGGACCAACGTTTGATAAAGCCCATCATAGAACTACTCTTAGACACGTACCTTTTGCATTGTCTTGAATGCTTAATTACTTGAGATTCATGGTCATGCTATTTTAGAAGTTTTAAATTTTTCTTTCTCTATTCTCATCTCGTGATTTATATGTTCTGTTCACTAGTAAAATGCAGTAAAATACCTTAGTATTGCCCATTACTCGCCTATCTGTACACATTCTGAAATTACTAGCCATGAAGTAATAATTCAACCTAATTGAAAATTGAGCTACGACAACTGCACACTTATGCTTATAGGAAGATCATATTAGGAAGCTGTACCATGGCGTTTTATATACGATTTAATTAGGTAGGCTGATGTGAATTATCCCTTTAATGTAAAAAAAGATAAATCGTTCGTCAGTAAAGTAAATGTTTAATAGTCAATAAGTTGAAGAGGTGAATATACCTGTATTTTATAAGAGGAGTAAGTGCAAGCGCGTTGAAAAGAGATGGTGTGGATTACAGAGAAGGTTTCCATCTGCTGTTAGTCTTGAGTCAAGAGGTACTCATCAATGGGAGAGTTGTATTTTTATGTTTCGTACAACGCTTTATTCCAGTAGTGCCTGTTGTATGCTCTCCTACGAATGTCGTTATCGGTATGAAGTAGTTTTTTTTTTCACTGTCTCGAGACTTTTAATGTAGGTTGGTGAAATTGAGTGCCATATTGAGAAATACGAAGTTATGATTGGACGAATTAATTGTTGTAATTCCCTGCAGCTCTGGGAACAATGTTTGTTTTAACTCACAATCAGTTGACCAAACAAGTTGTTATACAAGGTCCTTAGAATAAACAAAATATATTGAATGGCGATATTAAAGTTCTTATAGTTAAAACATTCAAGTTGTGTTATGAGCTGGACACTATGCGGCTGTCTCCAAGCTGGTTTGAATATTAAGGTATTATAAGGCAGTCAAAGAAGTTCTTTCTTTGCAACAAGACCAAATAATGTTATTGCTTGCAACTCTTGAAGAGATTTCACTGCTATTTCAGCAAGAGACAAGAGACTTAACTTTAGTAGAGTGTTTTCCTTTCCTTCACATATTTTCTGGTGATTCACTCACGTCGTGCGATCACATACAGCGCATATATGTTCAGCCCTTGATTCGTTTATTCTGGTATTGACATTCTTTTCTGTACCGCCACATTCGTTAATTATGCTACCAAGGTAATTGCAATTGTTCACCACATTATGGAGTTTGTGTTAATCAGAATTCTCCCAGCAAGCTCGAATTTTTCACAAGAAGCAGATAACAAGTTGTCACAGTTTATTAACTTCTCAAAATATTTTTATTAGTATGCTTTCAGTCTAATTCTCCGGGATCTCATAGAAGTTCCATGATATTTTAAGGATGTTTAGAGGACTTCTGTGGATGTTCTTAGATCTGTTTTCGGCAATTCTCACGAATTATTATTTCTTTTGTATATGGTGCTCGAACATTAATTCGTACGGGGTCCTCCACACTATATTATTTCTTCTGGAAACAGTATATAGGCTCTAAATAAAACGTTAAAGAAATGCTCTACGACATACTTATATGATAGACTTGATTTAAACGAGAAGAAAGTACCTAACAGATTCAGAGGAGTAATTATCAGAAAGCAGAGGGCATCAAGCATCTGATGCCCATCAGATGCTTAAAGTAAATTTAAACTCAGAGTCGCACACAGCAGCATTAACTAGCCTGCTTTCGTATACAATTTTATATTGTTTTTCTCGCCCTGTTGGGTGTCATGTCCGAATTAAACAGTGCAAAACAATTTGATTTCTTCGAATGTGGCAGTCCCATGCTTTCACATTACATTGGTTTTCTTCTTGTTCTCTCCCAGAACTTGAGTTTTATTGAAAGGCTCATAAAGACGTGAAAAGTTTTTGCTGCAAAAAGTAGAACTAAAACCTCGGCCGTTCGCTTTGAAAGATTAAATTGGTGTGATTAATTAGATTCAATTTACAAGTGCAAATAAAAAATATAGTTAAAATGAAGAAATGAGATGTAAAAAGATTGGGATACGCTACGTAAAGCGGAAAACTGAGATGACGTAAGTGCGGAATAATGTAACATGCGATGCAAAGATTAGGGTTATACTCTGTAATTTTCTGACTCTCTTCTCGACTAGATATGAATTTACATTCATATTATACCAGCTTTTAACTAAAGTGCTGAGTTCTATTGACTTTAGTCACAAAAATCGTTTTTATACCCCAGATAAAATCTCATAGGTTATACTAAGGTTTGTCATTCCGTTTGTAACGCATATAAGTATGCTGGTAGAGCAAATTGGCTTAGACACCTACGCATAATATTAAAAGTTATTTTAATTTTTGCATGTCCGTCTGTCTGTCTGCCTGGTCCTCACGATAACTCGGAACGTGTTCAGTTAGAGACCTGAAACTTTGCATACATACATATATATATATATTTAAGCTCGAAATTAGGGCAAATCAGGTAATTCCATCGTAGGATTGCCATACAAAAATTTCTATACTATATATTTTAACATTGCCTGACATTTTTATTGGACTGAAAAGTTCTTCAGAATATAAAATTCTATGAAATTGGTTATAATCATTTTCACTGTGCGAAGAGCCGTTCTGGAAATAGATACGAAAAACCACTTAAATAATTAAACTTGCATACAGATTAGATGGATGGATTGAAAAAAGGGCTTGAGAATCCTAAGGATCCTTTTGAGCTAAGGCTACAGGCCTAATGTTCACCCTCCGGATTTATGTGCAATTGCTCAAAATCTCAGCCGGACGCTCTCATAAAAATTAGAATTGGCTCCAAACCCTCTCTACCCGCATCATGCAGTTCGTATATGAAATGTAAGCCAAGGAATCTGTAATGCTTACCGGAAAGTGATTAAGAAAGTGAGTCACCGTTTCAGAGTCATCTGCATACAGGGTTGTCAATAAGCCCCATCCTGTGTAGGTGACCCCGTGGAAATAGTGTCCAGTAAGAATTGACACTAGGGATAGGTTTGTTAAGTCCCAGTAGCTTTTTCGTTAAATTTTGGCTAGTTCACCCCACAACTAGTTTGTAGTTCTACCCGAGGGGTCATCTAACCAAAGACGACTGTGTTGGCAGCAGACCCAAGCCAAATTGGTGCAATAACAATTGTGGAGATAGATGCTTGCGGGATTGCACCAAGACGAGCGAGCTCGTCCGCCTTTTCCTTTACGTTAATATCGCTATGACCTGGTACACACAAGACTGAGAAAGATAGTTCAAGGCGGCTTTACCAGTACCAGTTTAAAGTTTGTAAAGAGGCTTGACTAGGCTTTGACAGCCGCTAGGCTATCCGAGCAGATAGCAATCTCCTCGTTCTCAGTGTCCGAGTTGAGGAGATACCTTCCCGCTTCAAGGATGGCCTCGAATTCTGCCTGGAAAATTGTGTCGTGGCTTCCAAGATGTATGCTAATTTCCCTTCTTCCGATTTGGAGCCGTTTGTGTAGCGTGTGTCAATGGTTGAAACAGAGTGCAATTCCCATTCTGCCATAGGTGGGATTTTCAATTTCAATTTGCCTTTTAGCATAGCTTAAAGGACGCGATCGCAGACTCTGTTCATGGCAAGTACGATTGACTGCACAAATTTATAGATAAATTCGTGTGGAGCTCTTGTTTCCAGCTTTTTTTCGTTTTTATTTAAAAAAAAAAAATAGTTTCACTTTTACTACAAAGTTAATTCAAGACGAAAGATGACCTTACAAAAATGACGAAATTATTTTAAAGGTAATAGCGTTACTTGTCTTTTATACCTTACACAATGTCACCCCAGGTTAATTTTTGTATATAAATATATTATTTTTTCTCAGAAGAGTCGTTAAATGAAAACATTCCGCTCAACCATTAAACTTAATGCTAACAATACATTTCTAATTCGAATTATTTTAATCTATTTATTATACTAAGTATGTATGTAAACGCATAGACTTCTTTTTGAGAGATCGGAATATACATACATAACTCTATTTTTGCTTTAAAACCTCATGACATAAATGCATGTTTCTTTTTAATCCTCTATTAAAATTAAGGAAATTTCTTCCAATGAGATAATTGTGATAAATTTTTTAAGTTCCTTATTAGCTCTGTCTCCTTGTCTGAGACAATTATTGTGCCTATTTAATAAATTGGTAATTAACAAACAAAATGTATAACGATACTAAAAACGAAAACAAAGAAAAGAAGAATAATGTTTTCTAAAAATAAGCGTTTTATTTTTTACATTATATGTATAAGATTATTCTGGAGGAGTTTCAATATCACTTTTTTTTTGTTTGGTAATTTCTTCTTCGCCAACTTTTTGGAAACCTGAAATCCGAATTATTGTCCCATTTTCAATCTTCATTCCCTTAGCGAATTGTCGGGCTGTAAAATAGGATAGAATTCTGTATTAATAATCGAAATTACCTCTAACCGAAGCAGTTTTTATAAATATAAACTTTTGATTAAGGATCAAGATTCATGCTATATTTGGGCGATAATGGGGAGGATGAATTTTCTTAAATTTTTTACTAAGCTACTGTACTAAAAATAATTGAGTGTTTAAAACCTTTCATGATACAAAAGTATTTGCGTAAATCCAAGGAGGAAAATAGATAATGAAAAAAAATCCTTAAAACGAATAATATGTATAATACGTTCTATGGCCAATTGAAAGCTCCAAGAAAAGACAAAAGATCCATTCTAAGTTGCTAACAGTATATTCAAGCATATGAGCAGACATCCGTCTACCAATCCTTGAAAAGTGAATGCAACACTTGTCACTTTCCGGAGAATTGGGATGTTGGTATTTGAAATTTCAAAAGGATCTAACAAACTGCAACAACTGGAAAGAAATGTTCTGATTGACCACTTTAGAAAAATTACCTGAATTACGAATAATGTACTCAAGTTCCTTACTCGTAGATCTCAACTTACTTGATCGTGAAAAAATTACGGCTATAGTCGACAAAACAAAAAAAAAAAAAAAGAGGTCCACGGGCTAAACTTTGAAAAGGACACTCATGCGTAGATCACATAAAGACCATTATGATCATGGAACAAAGTGCAGAATGCAAACGTCCTTTGCCTGACTTTTGTTGTTTATAAGAACGCTTTGAACTTCAGTAGATAGGACTCACATAATACGAAAAACGATATATCGACATGCAGTTCTTCCAACTATAAAACAATTCAAAGTGTAGTCGTTCATGATGGTATTTTTTCGCAGGCAGGAGGACGAGATTACAAGCACGGGGGTTACGGCGACCGGTAGTGCTATCACGATCTGACAGCTTCAATGTAATTTTGTTAAGAATATTTACTTTCGCTGCTTCTATTTTTAAATTTAAAATAAATGATTATAAAATCTGTACTACTTGTTTGAAGTATACTGACACGTAAACTTTAACACTATGTTAAGTTCATAACTTAAAATATTCTTTTTTTTTTGTATATTGATTCTTTAATAAAAAAATGTTATAAAATGACTCTTAAAATTAAAAAACAAGAAAATATGTCAACCTGCAGTCGACCCTCCATAATACTTCACTGACCCCCTCCATCCAATTGACCTAATTATGTACTCTATCTGCTTGCTAATACGCAGACACGTAGCTACCAGAGAACATCTAACATTAATTAACGAGAATAATAAATAATTGTTGAAATATCGAAACGGAAGAATTTTCAGCTTGTTTGAAATCTGTATGTATAGTATGCCAATTTTCAAAGGGGATAAGAAAAGATCCAAATAACTACCGCTCAATGTATTCAGTAAAATATATTACAAGACGCACTACTTCATAACCAACTTACAGCAATGGTGGACTTGATAAAAGGCAAAATGGATTCTAAAAGCAAAGCAAAACGACAACTATTATGTCTGATGTCATAGAGTTCATTAAAAAAGGACTCGATGCCGTTAATTATGTTATTAGTATTTGTTGATTGGAAGAAGGCATTTGACACTGTATAGTGGAGATCATAATGTAGAAATAAATATTAAACAAATTGAAAATTAGAGGAAAAGCAAACCAATTGGTTAAGTAATTATTCGCAATGCAGACAGTGCTGTACGAAAGTCGGAAGCAAAATTCGTTGAGAATGAGGTGATGAGTACTAGAGTCCCGTAGGTTTTAATTTTAGGTCCGCTTCTCTACTCTCTTCTGTACATCCAAAATTTACTGAAAACTGGTTTAGCTGCAGAATATTATATAGTATATGCTGATGATACACTGCTCCTGTATGCTGGGAAGATGGATAATGAAATACAAGAATTAAATGAGGTCTTAATACTATACACAAGATGACAATATGGAAATAAATTTACAATAAATACATCGAAAGCAAACCACATGGTTTTTCAACAGAGAGGCAAGAAAAAGTTGGACATCGGATTGCAAGTGAAAGGAGTTGACTCGATAAAATATCTGTGAATGATAATGGATTATAAACTGACTTGGAACAACATCAGAGTTGGGCAAAATTTATTTATAGTAACGATTAATGATGTTTAAAAGCATTTATCATCAATCAGGAAAAATGATTTAAATATTTAATCATTCAAAGAAATCATATGAACCGATTAATGATTAATTAGTTCAATAGTTAATCGTTTCAAAAATGATTAATTTATTTTAATTATTTTGATTAACTTTCAAACATTTTTAATATGTTTGAGTAACCTTGTTAGGCACTAATCAAACAAGCGAACGTATGGGGAAATGCGGGTCAATTTCATTCCCCTGCTTCACATAATGTTAACATGTTTCAAATTTAAGAGGAAAAAAATAAGCCAATATTATTTTAAACCGTCTTTAATCTGTATTTTGTAATTCGAAATTTCAAATATTTAATTTCATAATTTTGGTTTTGATTTCTAATACGGTTTTCATGATTATTGCATTGTTTTTATTTCAATTCATTTAATTTGTTATTAATAACTAAACTTATCTTGAATTAGCGATACCTCGCTTACTTTTTCTAATTAACAATTCAATCGGAAAAATATGATTAACAATTATAAACTAAGGAGTAAATAACGATTAATACGTGTTGATTGAACATCATTATACCTGATTACGATTAAATTGATCAATCGATTAAATTAATAACGATTATTTTGTTGAAAATAATTTTTTAATCATAATTTCACTGCTCAGATGGATTTCTGGTTATCTGTTAAATCGTAGGCAAATGGTTGTGATTAATGATGTGACATCTCGTTTCATTCGTGTACCTTTTGGTGTGCCACAGGGTAGTCATTTGGGTCCTATTCTTTTTATAATTTTTCTCAATGATGTTTTAATATTTGCAATTTATTTTTAAGTTTATCGCTGAATTTATCTAAATGTAAGTACCTGACCTAATCTAGTAGGGCTTCGCCGACTTATTCATTAACGGATCTCCTGTTTCTAAATGTATTGTGCTGCGGAAAAGCCTATATATCTCCTTGGGCTGACCTATACTTGGGTATTGTTCTGTTCTAGGGCATCCCTACTATGCTGTTCATAGTAACAGACTCGAAGGTGTTCAGAGGAGATTTTCCAGGTTTGCTTTTAGGAAGCTTAACTGGAGTGCCGGTCTACCCCCTCACCATGTAAGATGTCAATTAATTAACTTGCAAAAGCTATCTACTAGAAACTAGACGGAAGACCCGTAATGTCATGTTTATAAAGGATCTGGTGGATTATAGAATTGTCTCTCCCTGCTCGAGCATATTTACTTTTACACTCCCTCTAGAAATTTGAGGTTCTTCTCCATTTTATATGAATCGCTTTATAGATCAAATTACTGCCTTAATGGTCCAATTTCTCGTTCTGTTCGACAGTTTAATCTTTGTAGTTGTATGATTGACTTTAATGAAATTAGATGCTCAATTAAGATATCTGTGAGTATTTTCCTTGCCTTTTACGATTGTAACATTGTTAATTTTTATTATGATTATCTTGTTAGTTCTGTTTTAGTTGTTTACATTTTGTTATTTTCTTTTGTTTCATTATCTCATCTACATATTATTTTCATTTATATTTCCAACCTTTATTATTATTACTCTTTTGTATGTATTATGTTAACAACTATTTATTATTTGTTAATTCCATGAAGATACCGACAATCGATGCTGTTTTTACATTATTGTCTAGCTTTTATATGGTTCTAGATTACGCATTGCATTGTGATAGTTTATTTTCATTCTCTTTTTATGCCAAATATTTATTTTGTTAATCATCTAGATCATAGTTTTATAGAATTCATTGTTATTTATTGATTGTGCTTTGGTAGAAGCAAAATAAACTATTCTAGTTACGCATGTATTATTTATAGTTTTAGTGCGTGCTTATTTACAAGGACTAGGACAAGGACTTTTTTTTTTGGTCTGTTAGATTTATAAATCGGTAGACGGAATAAATAAATAAATTTCATTCGATAATCTAATTAAAAAATTGAATCGATCATGTCAGGAAAAAAGTAGCACAATTTATACTGAGCATTTTTTTTAAAAATATTATTAAGTCAAGCTCAGGGAAATAGCCTATAATGCAAAACACAGTGTGGCAGGAAGGTGATAGGGATAGGAATTAGGGAACTTGAGGAGAGTGGCGGAGCTGCTGATGTATGTCACTCTTAAACTTTCGCCGGGCGAAAGACAAAAGATGGTAGAATGTTCCACATTCGAATAGTTTGGGATAAAAAAGCATCACGAAATTTTACTGTACGACCGATAGTAATTTGAAGGGTAAAAGAACGTGCGCGGTTTGCAGCATAGTGTTGCGTGCAGAAATCATTCTATAAGGGATCATAAGATTCATAAAAAAATTGACCATGCATGCAGCGATAAAGAAACGGAAGGCTTTTAACATTGCAGTGGTGCTCGATATCACTAGTTATTTCCAAATTGCCAATGAGCTTGAAAGGCTCTGTTTTGAACAATATGCAATGAAGCTAAGGCTGTATGACCAGCCCCGGCCCAGATATGGGAATTGTATTCCATTCGATGTCTGATGTAGGTCTTGCAGAAGAGCGCTAAGTTCGATGAGCTCAAATATTCCTTACACCTTTTCAAAAATCCAAGACATTTCGATGCTTCTTTGACAACAGAGAAGATGTGGTCTGTCCACCTTAACTTACAGGAAATATTAATGCCAAGAATGCATAAAGACGGTGTATCGTAAATCAGTGCTTCATCAAAAGAAATAAGAGTGGAAAATTCTAATCTAATCTTGGGTTAGATAGGTTGTTATTCAATGATCTAATCTAGTACAACTCGTATTAGGCGTTCGGATAAAAGCGTTTGGTGCCAGGCTCTACCAAGGCCTTTGAGATATCTACAGCAACGATTTTGGACTCACCAAAACTGACTACGGTTCCCACGTTCCTTGAGAAAAGTCAGCTAGTCTCCAGACGAGCGTTTAGTCCGGAAGCCGTATTGGCGATCGTTGATGTTGGTTTCTAGATACTTCATTAATTTGCAGTTAATAATAGATTCAAAAACCTTTGAAAGAATGGAAGTGGTTGCAATTGGTCGATATTTTGAGGTATCGCTACCCTCTCCTTTCTTGGAAATAGGCTGAAGCAAAAAGATCTTAAAATATTATTTTTTTACATAATAAAATTACAGTTTTCCAATTTATTGCAAATTTAATGAATAAAAGAAGTACTTCTGAAACAAAACTTTCCAATAACTTATTTTATACAAAGTCTCAGATACGACTTTTATGCTTACGACGGCAGTATAGGAATCATGAGGAGAAGAGACTTTTTTAATTACCAGGCGAGAATCCTAATCTACAATTCTTTTATACTACCAATAATTACTTAAAATATAATTAATTGGTCACAATGTAGCTATAACTTACTAAACTGCATGTACAGAGTATTAAAAAAAGCAATCAAGTCCATATTTAATTTACATAGACTTACACCAACACGTCAAGTACTGTATGAATTGAGCTTAAAGACATTAATGTACGTGAGAAAAGCTAAAATGATAAATAAGGTGATAAAGTTAAACATAAACTTAATAGAACATAGTGAAACACATAATTATGGTACACGATTACGCCAACACAGACGCTTACCTTGGAATAGAACAGACAGACAGACGAAAGAGTCTAAAGCATATAGCTGTACCCATATACAATGGATTACCAGAAGAAATAAAACGCACAGAGCAAGTGAACAAGTCAAGATATTAATTGAGATTGGAATAGTATAATGTGTAAACTGATTATTATGTAACAAAGGTAACTAGTGGCTAAAAGAGAATAATTCGAAAATGGAAGAGCTCTTCACTAATACCAGTCCTAGGCTGTTTGTGAAGATGCGTAATTAGTTCTTATAAGAAAAATGAATGGTCAGACTAGAGAGATGGAGAAAGTGGTGGAAAGGAGAATAGCTACAAGAAGTCTACTATTAAAATGATGTGCTTTGGGCCAGGGTCTTTATTGTAAACGAAGTTTAGACTTGAAAAGCTGCTAGTAGGTTTGATATATTTGAGGAGAATGTGAGGGTAATATTGACCCACGAAATCCATAGTGCAAGATTATCCCTTTATTCAAAGGCATTTTAAAGTTCACTAATCAATTGGCAGTATAGATTCGGATGTTTTTAAGGAAGTTACTGATGGTCAGAAACACTTAAACCAGACACTGTTGCTGATGGGTACAAAAAAGACTATAGCAAAAGGACACTGGCCAATGCAACGCCCATGAATGGTGGGTATATAGGTCAACGATAAATATTTAGTTAATAGAAACTTGAAAATAACCAAAAAAAATTGGAATTTTAAATACTGTTTTTTACAATTAGGTAATCATATTGAACGGGACGAGATCCCAAGCAAGGGGGCCAGAGCGGCCTATTGTGCTGTCCATGATAGAAGCCCTATCACCAAAATCTTCTTGTCCTCTTAATGAAGCGCATCAAGTCTTGGTGAGGAAGGTTTTTCAACTTCTCTACGGATAGGAGAGCAGAACCTGAAGTATCCAGCCTGTTCCGGACACAGACCGGACAAGCACACAAAGTGTTCGGTTGTCTCAGGCTCTCCTTCCAAGCAGGACAGACACTCAGGGCTGTCAACCACTCCCATCCTTGTGAGATGAGCGTGAAGCGAGCTTTGGCCAGCGATGATGCCAACCACAGTTCTGTATTATTTCCTTCCGAGCACCATGAGAAAATCAGAGATATTGCTGGGACCAATCATCAAGAAACAGTTTTGTGCACCTGCAAGTACTCAGGTTATCCCATCTCTGCTGATGCTTTCTATGAACATCCGCTTTGATGAGATCCAATGCTCGAGGTGGCAACGCCTACGGCGGGTTCCGGCCCGAGAAACGGAGAATCAGAGGCATCCTTAGCTAAAAGGTCAGCCCTTTCATTCCCTATGTTCCCCATGTGAGGAACCCACTGAAGGGACACCTTGTTGCGGATATCTTAGTAGATGTTATCCGAGTGCCACTCAGAGCCATCAAGGCTGCCTGACTATCAGAAGGGATAGCAATGTCCTTTCCTTTGATCTCCATATCAAGGGCTATCTTCGCTACCATTGCAATGGCGAAGACTTTTCAGCCTGGAAAATAGTAGTGTGTCTTCCAAGTGAGTACTCCATCCCAATGTCAGGTTCAGGGATGTAAAACTCACAGAGAACCGACGCCCGAAACGAAGCTCTGGAACCATCGCATCAAATGGCATGCTGGGCAGAGGGTTGTCCACATGAATAGGTTATACAATTACAACTAAATTATAGTGCATTTTAGCTAGGATCATTAAAAATGTTAGAAATTTTAATTAATGTAAATACCTGGACCGATTTGTGCCTCCATTTCCGATTTATAGCCGTAGTACTTCGCCCAGTCATTCCTTCCGGTATACATCATATAACAAACAAATCCAAATGCTTGCCATGAAAGTACCATATACACTAAACTAAGACGTCTTTTCCACATTTCGGCAGCATCTTCACCAATTGGTGCTGTATGCCTTCTAACTAAACGCCTTAACCACCTTGGTTGAAAGAGCCCCATTTTTATATATATATGTTATGTAAACATAACCCAATTTTTAGTTTTCTTTATAAATCAAAATTGAAACTGTCAAACTGAATTTATTTTGCGTTAAGTTTGCAATCCTACATTTTTCTTTTCGATTGAGAATAATTCACAATTGCAGAAAGTCATAATCAAGCCGTGCGTACATTGAAAAAAGTAGGAATAGCACCTGAACGGTTCGTGTGCACTTTGATTCGAAATGTCATTTTTGAAAGTTCTTTAAAAATAAAACTACGCTAAACGTCAAACCTACTAAGCGCACCGAGACACGACGCTACCAGACCGTAGCGTAAAATGTACACACCGTTGTGCTGGGGAAATGACAATGCTTCGGTCGCCTGAACGACATTAGGCGCTTTCGGCAAGCATATTCTCAGTGAGACAAGTGAGATATTCTCAGTTGGCCTTGGCTGGCTCACTGAGACTGCACTTTCGGTGAACTGTCTCATGGCCGGTTTCACAGTCAAGGCTTAAGCCACAGCGATGGCTTAATAAATATTTCAGTTTCACAGTCAAGGCTTAAGGCGGAATTACAATGGACGCAACGGACCGCAACTGAACGGAGAGAAATGTCAAATTTACGCAGTAAAACGGACGTAAAGTTATGCTGCTTACAATGGACGCATGGTTAATTGAAAGTGACAGTGACGTTTGACCCAAAATTTATAAACAAATATGGGTAAAATCAAAAAACTCTTTTCATTCCATTTCCTCTCTGCTTATTACACACTTACCACAGCACAGTTTCACTTGACGGAACAAAATAAACAATCCCAAAGCTAATTTGAGGTTATGTTTATCCGTCAGTTGCGTTAATTTCAGATTTTATTAAACTTGCTGCGTACGACTGCGTTTACGTCCGTCCACTGTGCGCAACTCCATTTGAAAAGCATACAAAGAAAACCGGTTTGACATTTCTCTCCGTTCAGTTGCGGTCCGTTGCGTCCATTGTAATTCCGCCTTTAAGTGAAATCACGGATACAGCATACAGTAACAGCTCACTCTCACTGCTTTTTGTATACTCGTCATGGAGGAAAAACTAAAATTTCATTTTAAACTGGTCCTAAAACCCAAAAATGTTGCTTCCACAGCAAAATGAAGTTAAAACAAATTGCAGCCACATATGTTTTCTTTCTAATAGTTAAAAACAAAAATTGCATTTAGAACAAATTTATGGAAATTATAGCGTTTGAACAAAATACAAGCAACTTTTATGTGAAAAACTCCTGCAGTAAGACAAGGCAAAAAGACTGTGGATGTCGCCTGCTGACCGGCCCGTTGCTCTCTTTTTTCGACTTTGTTCATGCTTGTATATTCCTGGGGTTACGGTACGGTGCTTCGAGGAAGTACGGTGAGAGAACAAATTTTACATCATATACATTTTCACGATATTTCGTCACTAATGGCGTGGTTCGTAATGGGAATATCTTGTATTGTATATAACTTGGTCATATGGTGACTGTGAATTAATGACACACATATCATATATGTCAAAATCGCCAGAACAGTTTCACCGCTGAGAGTTTTTATTTGTGTTTCTCAACAATTATTTGGAAAAATTCGGCCCGCATGAATGGTAAATCATTCAAATTTTCAAACTCTAAACAATTTAGGAAAGATATAAATCTTGTAAACGAGCAAACTCCCCTAATGGACGGACATATTGGAGAGGCTAATGTACGACATCTGGACCGTCCTGATGGAGTTGTAGATCGTAATGCTAGAAAACGGCGAACAAAACATCCCAATGAAACAAATTATGGGGTATGTAGTTAATATTTACATGTTATTATATTATCGAGCTCTGAAGAGCCCACTCACTATTTATATTCTATTCTATTCTATTAATATAATACAGGCGATGGGAGATGTTCCAGAAGTAGGCATAGGTCCAGGGTTGGGGGAAGGCTCACAAAGTCAACCACGTAGAGCGGGTCCACCAGACGGTGGAAACCATGAGCATGAAGCTTGGTTGGAAGATGAGGAGGAAGGCTTAAAATATGGTGCTCAGCACGTTATTAAATTGTTTGCACCAGTATCGCTTTGTATGCTGGTAGTAGTGGCAACAATCAGTGCTGTTAGCTTTTACTCTACAAAAGATGTTTATCTGTAAGTATACATAGGCTTGGAGTATATCTAAAATACTGCAAATATTTAAATTTTTATTATTAAACAGACTATATACACCGTTCCATGAAAAATCTCCCGATCCAGGAACAAAGATCTGGAATGCCTTGGCAAATTCTCTGATTTTAATGGCTGTTATCGTTGTAATGACAATTTTACTAATAGTATTGTATAAAAAACGCTGTTATAAGACGATTCATGGCTGGTTGATATTGTCATCGTTTATGCTTCTCTTCATATTCACTTATTTATATTTGGAGTAAGTTTGCACAAGTTTTTTAAATAATTGTGATTAAATTAAAAATCTACTCATCCGTTTAGGGAGCTCCTGCGCGCTTATAATGTTCCTATGGACTATCTCACCGCAATACTTATAATGTGGAATTTCGGGGTTGCTGGTATGATGTCTATTCACTGGCAAGGTCCATTAAGACTGCAGCAAGCCTACTTGATTTTCGTTGCTGCATTGATGGCTTTAGTTTTCATTAAATATCTTCCTGAATGGACTGCTTGGGCTGTTTTAGCAGTTATATCTATTTGGGGTGAGATCGCATATTTAGAAATTCATTTGTACAGGTCATACCAAGTGATGAACATTTTTATTTCAGATTTGGTTGCTGTATTAGCACCAAAAGGCCCTCTCAGAATTCTCGTTGAAACAGCACAGGAACGTAATGAACAAATATTTCCAGCTTTAATTTACTCATGTAAGTAGACTTCAGAGTTTCCTTTGATTACATGTCTATTGTATATACTATATTCTTAGGAGCCAGATGCTACCCTAAATGGGTAGCTATAGTTCGTAAATAAGAATATATTTTTTATATGCGATTCTTCAGTAAATATAGAGGTATTAGGGGATCTACCTGTGGAAACCGTATACCGATAGCCATGATAATTGATTGAGTATAGGGGAAAAGTATCATAACTTCTTACTTATCCTTGATGAGGGCTTAAACTATCAAATCTGACAATAAGTCAAATTCAAATAATATAATTTTGCATCCTACTAAAATAAATGCTTTTAGTACCAAAATTTTTAAGGTGGATTCAAGCCATGCTATCCAACAGAATAATCAAAATACAACTGTTTGGTGCAGGTATACATCACCAAAACATGTTCCCAAGGAGGAGTACTATCTTCATTGCTGTGGCTCATGGTAGTTGACCTGTTAGTACAATTTTAATTATTAACAAAAGTAAAGACGAAAGTTTGCTTTCTAGAAAGATAAAACTACACTGTGGCGACGGAAAAGGGGACTGTGTCCCACAGGGCTGCCAAGGTGAAAGATATATAAGACAAAATCATGCATGCATAACGACAAAATTTGTTGAACTTGAGGAACATTGTTGTACTGAAGATCGCCTTTGGATCTCCCAGCGTTGGTACTGTAGTAATGTACGGTGATAACCTGATGATAAGATATGTGGACATATAATGTCAGATATTTAAAAAATTCTCAAACATTAGCCCTAGGCAAGGAGCAAAGACGTTGGAACTTGATGGACTGAGAAGTTAGGTATGCATGATAGTGATCCCCGTTGACACCCGAGTGCCAAAAAGATCATAACAGGATAATTGCCTTATGGCCATGAATTACGCAACTATACCAATTGGCTAGCCAACATTGCTAACTTCATACCACGGGGTTAAGGAGCCCTGGGTAGTTTCTGCTATTCACCTCAGAAGAGTCTAGCCTGCTTAGGCGCACATACTCTAGAAAATGGGAGAAGTATGTCACTTGTGTAAAATGCGTACTTAAAGTTAGGATTTGAAGTTACGGTCGCTTACGCATTGCATGCTTAAATATTTGGCTCTCGACGTGGAGTTGCGCGAAGACAGCCGGGTGCCGTGACCCACACATCGTCAGACATTTTATACAGGTCTCGCTTCGACCAGCAAGTTACTGTTAAGCATGTACTGGCATAACTGGTACTCATAGAGGTAGGATATACTCTGGCTCATGAGGGCGCTAATTATCGCGTTATATCTAATTCGTGCATTTTTAGAGTGCCGTGGGATTAAGTCTTAACAGTTATGCTCTCACGTAAAACCACTGGACTATCTGTGGTTGTGTGAGGAGGTCTCAAGAAGAAGAAGAAGCAGATATATTGAATGCAGAATAAGTAACGCACATGATGCCAAACTTATGTGAAAAGGCAGATTCAGATCAAGATACCTTCCGGTATACCATGCCATTCCTTGAGGTAAGCTGATCAAAAAATTGTTCCACATACCCCCCTACTCTTCAATGAGCTTCCTAGTGATATAAAAATGAAACAAGATGGAATTTTTATAAAAAAAATGTATAGAATTTGTTATGAATATTAATTAAGGGAATACTGAACAATTATCATGATTATATAGATTGCCAAGCCTTGAATATTTACATAATGTAATAGATGTGTAAAGAGAGTATATATCATACTAATAAAGAAGTAATAATAATAATAAATAATAATAATATTGATAAAACAGCTTAGAAAAGTACACTAGCGCTATAATAAATATAATGATGTGACCTTTCAAATTAGTAATAAAACCCATCAAGATCACCTAAACTGCTGCAGCATGATGGAATAAGTGTACACAGATAAATTTAGGAGACTAACCACCAAAGGATGGGCTGTCTAAGTGTAACCGGCGGTATGCGCAAAACATTTACTATCGTTTAGAAGCACTTTAGCAAAACGAATAAAAAAAAATCCAATACTGAACAAAATATCAGACAGAAGGTAGTACCAAATAGGGAGGAAATAAATACAAATCTAGAAAATGAAGCCCTAATTTGGTATACCGACGGGTATAAAACTGAGAATGGAGTAGGGGCAGGAATAAATGGTGTAAATCCAAGAGCTAACATTTCTTAAAGCATAGGAAAACACGCCAGACAGAAGTATATGCCACTACTAGATGTGCATACAAAGAACCACCTAACACTACATTAAATGTTAGAATACTCGGACATTAATTCATTTCATTTTATTTTTGGGAAAGTACACAAGATTATTAATCTTAAAGTACATTATAAAGAAAAAGATAAAAGCGTGAGTTTAAATTCAAAAGTTTAATTGATATAACAATGAAAATTATACTACTAATAAAAATTACAACAACTTATAAAATAAAATAACTAATATTACTTGCTAATCATCAGAGGCAATGCCACCACCGCTAAGCTATATGGGAGTGAAGCAGCGTTCTGAACTCTCTAACTGTACCCGAACTCCTAACTCTGGAAATTATTCCAAAGACGCGCAATATAAACAAAGTAAGAGCCTTCCAATACTCGCCTATTAAATCGCATAAGAAATGTAGACAGCGAAATAATTCGGGACACCCGTGCTAACTTATATAAAAAAAAACAAATGCCTTGCGCTTGAGATGTGATTCCAAAGAACAGCCGAGAAGATCTTTATTGAACGGGGAGATGTGATCAAACCTGTGAAGACCGAAAACAAATTTAATGCAATCGTTAAAGGCAACATTAATTCTGCGACGGCAACATGAACCGAGTAGTGGATAAATCAGACTTCCATTGGAAAAATGGGGTATTATCAAGACTTTGACGAGTTTAAATTTGGTGCTGCAGCTTAAAATCTGGGTAGGAAGCCATAATCGCTGCAATCCACCATAAATTTTGCCAATCAGGAAAGATATGTGATCACAACAGCTCAATCTTGAATTGAGCTTCATCCCCAAATTTGTAGACTGCTCAATATAAGGTAACACACGGCCGTCGAGAAAGACGGGGGAATATATGCTTCTAAGGAGTCATAGCGCTTCACAAGACATAGAGACATTGCCCAGACATAAACTCTTTCCAAGTCCATCCTATTGTCTATTGTTGAACATTAGTATCATCATCATTAATAAATAAACTAAATAATATCGGATCCAGAACAGAGCCCTGAGGTACACCGGAAGATAAAGGAAGCATTTCGGAAAACAATTCATTAATGCTAACCTGCTGTGATCGTCCAGAGGAAGCTAGAGACTAAATTAATAGCCGAGGGGGAAAAACCACAATTCAATGATAACTTATTAATTAGCTTCAAAAGATTACCACAATCGAAAGCTTTGGTAAAATCTAGCATTACAAGAACACCCACTTCACCTCTGTCCAGGCTGCATCTCAGGTCTGTCGTGCCTTTAGAAGAGCTGTTCCATAGCTATGGTTCGAGTGGAAACCAGACTGCCAGCAGGAAAGCATATTATTATTTCCGATGTGTGCCAGCATCTGTCTGTACATAAGTTTTTCGAGGACTTTAGACAGGAAACACAGAAGACTTATGGGTCGAAAATTACTATTGCTCCTATTGATACCCGAACTATTTTGCGGCATGTCGTATAACACCGCGTAACTGAAACCACAACCTAAATGAACCAGACATGAAGTTCAGCCATAGAATACAGGCAAACCAAAAGATTCATCAAAGGGGATTAGGAATCAGCTCAAAATTATTACAGAAGTCTGGTGTAACTGTGATCAGTTCGCTGTTCGGTTTCACGCAACATGCCTATATTGATGATTGCTGTAGAGTTTGCTTTTAAAATAATTCGGTTAAGTTAAATATGGTCTTGGGTCTAGTCTAGAATTAGCCGCTTTGTGTAGGTACTTAGTAAAATCGAATTTCGAGTGTTTTAAATTGTGAACACGATAATATCCATACTTGATATTACAAGATTGAATGGCTCATAGCCCAGTTGATAAAGGCGCTATTGTTAAAATTTCAGTCTGGGTTCAAGTTTAAGCAAGGGAGGCAATTGCGTTTTAATTAACATATGCTCAGATAAAACCTGAATTACATGCAAAACGTCATTGTTGTTCCATTGATTTAATTGTGGTGAAACAACGACCGACTCTTATTTTCACCAGTTGCCTTCTATCCAGCCGTAAACTCCCCAAGGTAATGTCTCTAAAAAATACCAGACGAGTCTTTCGTAAATTGGATATCACTTTTAAGCATAGCAAATCTTATGATTTCCATAATCGGCTCCTTACGGAAATTGCTTTTACTTTTAATTTAGCGAGTTTACAATAAAAATTTAATAAAAAAAAAATCTACTTTTTTTTTAGCTACAATTCTGTACTCATATATGGGAACAAGTCATCCTGAATCAAATGTTAACTCAACCAACAGAGTAAATAATGTGCCTGGAAGTCTACCAACAGCAGATTCAACTCCTCCTGATAGTAATTTGAATAACACTACAGCTCAAGCTGAAGGTACGCCTCTTGTGACCTATTATGCACGATCAAACGGTACTTACAAAATTTTTATTTTGCACTTGAACTCATGTACTGCTGTTGTTTGTCGAGTAAGCTTTTCTTATGAAGGGACATTCTCATCACCCAATTTAATAAAAAATTTTATTTTGAATGTAAGTTCTTCAGTAAGAAATGCTTGGATGGAACAAATTTAAAATTATATTTGCCTTCTCACAAATTTAATTTTAAATGTTCCCCAAGTATCTTGTTACTTGGTTGGTGCATACTGCCGTAAATGGAAACATCTTCGTTAAAGAAATAATTCCTTACATTAGAAATAAGAATTTGATTCGTAAATGTCTTCTTAATGTATAATGCATACAGCTAAAATTAAAATCGGTCGGTTACTTGTTGTACAGATGTGCGCAATGTCACTGCCGTAATCATTGGACAATGTCTTTACAGCAAATATACTTACCGAATACGAGCTCCGATCAATAACTTCTGTAGAAGCTGTTTTATAAATGAAGAGAAGAATTATTAGTATACTGTGCAAAATGTCCCAATCTTGCTAAAGGAAGAAGAAATTCAATAGGAATTTACTACTTCCGTAAAAATGGTAAATATTAGAGAAAGATAAGGGCACTAGCAAAGTCCATCAATTCGTGTAGCTGGTTCTAGTCTACCCCGCAGTTCCAATCAATTTCTCGGGTAGTCTGTAATGAGGTGGTATAACAACGGACCATTCTAAAGTCTAGGTGGAGCTAACTGAAAAATGTTTCGATGACCAACGGATGAGGCTCTTTCAGTCTCTGTATTCCAGAACGACCATTAACCATGTTTGGGACTATTGATGTTGCTCATGTTCAGCTTATTTCGAAAAAGAAGATTGATAACCTCTCTAACTGTAGGCAAATCGTTGTTATTTCAGTTCCAATTACCAGTCCAAGCATCTCATCAATGAATGTCAGCATCACATACATTTCGGCCACTTTACTGCAGATTTTCGTTCGGATTGATTATCACAACATCCACTAAACTTAAAGCAAAAGGTTTTGATCCCCACCCAATTAATGTCCATATATCTCAAAGCTCTCTTCTATCGTCGACTACTTATCAATGATTTATCGTCCTCATTTTTTACTCCTATTAATAGCTTGGTTAATGACAGCACTCTTGACTCCTGCGGAGATAACACAGGAGTAAACCGGGCACACATTGAGCAACGACATCATCACATACTCGCCTAGGGCTCAAAGCCGCCTCATTTCACTAAAATATGCTTCAAACTCTGTTTATTAGCTCAACCAATTGCGGCTGTTTCGTAATGTTTTTTTCTTCCGACTACAGTCTTTTATAAGAAAACCGATCACTACAATTCCTCTAAAGGCTGTATTGGTTCTAATATAAATAAAAAAAAACGATGTTTCTTAAGCGATGATATTTCATAATTATTATCCATTAAATCGTGTATTGCTGCCGAGAATCTTTTATAGATGCCTCATCACTTTTCCATGTTATAAAAACGACTTTGGTATGGTGCTCTTAGTTTCTAGTAGAAAGCTATTAATCTGATTTTATATGACGGTTATTTTTACTTACCCATTTCTAATAATTTAATCATCAGAAACTGCCGCTGGTTTCACACCAGAATGGGCATCAGCTACAGATCAGAGAATAGCTCGACGTCAAATCGAAGTTCAAGCCAATAACAGTGGAAATCCGAATCGCTCAGTCGAATATCGGACCATAACTACAGCTCCAGTTCCAGCAGGCTCAAACGCAAATCAGAACACACAACAAGAACAACAAGAAGAAAGTAAATGGCGATTTTTTTTTTTTTTTAACATTTAATTTCTTAATTTCGAATTTAGGAGGCATAAAATTGGGTCTTGGCGATTTTATCTTCTACTCGGTCTTAGTTGGAAAAGCATCGAGCTACGGAGATTGGAATACAACAATCGCGTGTTTTGTTGCAATTCTAATTGGTTTGTGTCTAACGCTTCTACTTCTTGCAATATGCCGAAAAGCCTTGCCTGCACTTCCAATTTCAATAACATTCGGATTAATATTCTGTTTTGCAACAAGTGCCGTGGTAAAGCCGTTTATGGAGAATTTATCGGCTCATCAAGTTTTCATCTAAGTAGCGTGATATAAGATATTTTCTACTTACAATAATAATTAGTCTTATAAATTCGATATTATAATAATTGCTATTCCCGTAATTGTAACATGTAACTGTATTCAAGTATTCTTTTTCTTAAAATAAGTAAGTCGCATAATAAATTGCCGATTAGAATGAGGTTGTCATAGGTTTTCAACAAAGATGACATGTTGATTGGCGTAGGGCTAAAGGGCACATCACAAATTAAAAAAACCGTAATTTGCGTGAGTATAAAAGGATTCTTGGTACGAATGACACATGCAGTCTTGTATTCAATAGATAAAGAAAATGTATTTCAAACTGATAATACTTTTGCTTACTTCTCTTAGTTGCGTTAAGTGTTGGATTTCGCTGAGCGTTCAAAAGAATAATTATTCTGATGAGGTTATTGGTAAGACATTGAAATAATTTTTTTTTTTTTTTTTTTAATTTAAATTTTTAATAAAATTTTGTAAGATATACGTTTATCACAACTTCTGATTGTTTATTGTATGGTAATCAAAATGTATCTAATACTACATTGTATAGTTAATTGTCTCAATGTTATTATTTATTAAATTTTTTGCTTGCTCCCTTAAGCAATAACGAATTTACATTAATAAATTAATGTACTAAACCTACCTAACTATATACCTAACTATATGAAAATAAAAATCTATGTTGACTGAAAGTTAATATTAATTTTATTTCGTCGCAATTTGTTGGTTGAGTTTCCTGTAATATGTTAACTGGATATCACAAAGGTGCATTCGATTTTTGTTTTTTTTTTTTAGTTATTTATAAAAATTCATAATACATGTGGGATGAAAATAACAAGCATGATACCAGATGTTGCATTACGAGTCGTGATAGTTAACCTGATTTATATTATTATTAAAAGCTTAGTGGTGAGAAGTCATGAATTATTTACCATTTTTATAATTAACATAGTCGCATTTGTTTAAAATCATCGAAACAACTGAAATAGTTTAATTTTAATAAAGAACTGAACTTTAAATTATAACGCGTGTATTTTAGTCTCTCCTATAAACCTTTTGTGTCACAAGAAGAACAATAAATGCGCGTCGTGGCAATTCTACAATTAAATCCTTAAATAATTGAAAAGTGCGCATAAATGGAATAAGACACTGAATAATAACTGTGTTCGAGGTGGGATATAATGGGATATATATATATGTCAAGGTTTAAAGGCGCCAGTAAATTTCTGTATGCTTGTGCTATACTTGTAATGCTATCGCAAAAATTCCATTTGAAGCTGCTATGTTTGCTGTTGCTATTTGAAATTTCACTGCTGGCCTTGCTGTGCTATTGGAAGTTCACTTCGCCATTGCTGTTGCTATAGCATGGTTTGAAAAGCAGTGTCGATTGCTGTAATACAACGAAACTCAAGATATGAAAGCAGCTCCGTAAATTGTTGTGAATATGTGTAGTACTTGGCGCAGGTGCAGTGCTAACTGCTAATTGCTTCAGTACCCTCAATAAGCTCAACTGTAGAATTTATCAAAGACGCTTGTTGAATATTTAATGAATTCAGTAACTTTTTTGACGGTGGCATATCTCTGTATGGAAGTTATTATATTTTTAAATTTGAGTAAATTATACGAGTTAAGATGCGCACAAATTACTTAAGGGTGCCTCAACGGGAATGTACGTTTTGAATTTCGCCAACAAACTGTGCGCAGTGGCGTGCATTCATTAATTGGGCTTTGCAAAACCATCAAATCAAGTGGAAGCTGATTGTAGAAAATTCTCGAATGATTCATGAAAATGAATTCATTCACCACGAGCCACTGCTTAGGTCAGATTTTTGGTTGGCGAAGTTATTGGGTTGGACTTCTTCAAGAATGCTGTCGGCAATGCCGTCACATTGAATGAAATACATACGTTATCGCAACATGATAAGAGAGTTTTTCTAGCCTTAATTTAACAACAACAAAGGTAAGTTATTTCAGACTATGAAAGTTCGAGCAAAATATTGCTTCTCAGTGACTGAAAGTTAGCACCATAGATTTATTTATTTATTTCGCTAAATGCTAGCTACAATGGTCCCAGGACAGAATACTTAAATTAAACCTAAAGTACAGAGCAATTATTGAGGATTTTTCTTGATTGAATCTTATTAATATGAAAATCTATCGAATGGAAATTCAAATTAAAAGTACAGCACATTCTAGTCATAGGCACAAAGCGTCCATAGTTTGTGCGATGGGAGCACAAATAAATAAAGTCATTAATTTTCTCAAGCATCAAAGGCATGTCGATGTCACCCTTCACAAGTTGAAATACAAAGCTTATATATCACAAATTTTTCTATGAGTCTCAAGAGTAGAAAGATGTATTAAATTTAATCTTTCGTTATAAAGAGGAAGATGAAGTCTATCTCTCCATTCGATACCTCTAGAGCAAAAAGTAAGAATCTCCTTTGCACGCTGTCAATACGATCGGGGTGATTTTTGTAAGAGGGAGACCAAACAGGACTGGCATATTCCAAAATGGGTCTAATAAGAGTGGAAAAAGAGCATTAGTAATATAGATATCATCTTTGCCCATCGCTTTACAAAGCCTAACATTGAGTTTGCTCTATTAACGATGCGATCTATGTGGGAGTAAAAGGTGAGTTCCGAGTCAAACAATACCACCAAGCCACATATTTTATCAACTTTCGAAAGTAATCACCCATTCATAGCACACAACAAGTCTGTCCAGGTCATCCTGCAATTTGAGATAATCGCAGAATGAATTGATATATTTATATAGTTTTAGATCATCTGCGTATATTAGCAAATCAAATTTGGTAACTACGTAGGAAACATCATTTCTGGGTAATATGAAGAGGAGTGACTACTAAGTGAGTACTCCGTGGAACACCGGCGTAAGCCGTTATTTCTTCAGACAGAGTTATGGAACTATATTGAGTGATTGACGACTGGACGTTAAGTCCCGACTGCCAGCATGAGCTGACAGATCACTCGGCGCCTCGGCGGACAGCGTCGGCTACAGGGCGGCACGCTAGCTCGCCTCGGCTATTGGAGGAGAGTGTGGGGAGGTTCCACGAAAAACCTGCCGCTGCCGCCTGCCATATACAAAAAAATCTCGTGCCTTTAAACCAAAAACGCCGGCACACATTCCGTCTTGAAGGGACCCTTACAATCACTTACCTACATCCCATGGGAAGGCGAAGATGTTCTGTCTTCCATTTTTGACATTTAACTATCCCTTTGAGTACATTTAGAGTAGTAGTAATTATGACAAGAATTCCTTCGAACTGTTGGTGATTTTCATTAAAGATTTTGGTATCTTTTCCGAACTTTTGATTTTTTTGAATTTTTCTGGCATTCCTTCCGAACTTTTTGGAACATATTGTGTTTACGACGGATCGGTTGAAGTTATACAATGGCTACAGTGCGAGCACCACCCCTCGCTCGGTGAGGCTCCCGTATCTAGACCAGATCAGTGTACCATCTGCCAAGACGGATACTGGTCTGCGCACAGGAAACCAGTTCTGACCCTTTGTGGACACTTATTCCATAAAGCATGCTTGCGTACATGGATAGGACGGCAAGGGAACTGCCCGAACTGTAGGTGTCCCCTTACACAAAAAGATTTCACCACGCACACAGGCACCGTTCCGAAAAGAAGTCAGACTCGACAGGATAGCCAGAGTAATACGTCCTATCAGCTTCCGCAGCTGAATCGACCACCACCGACAAATCCTGCTTCGATTCGTAGATCCTTATCTCCTGGCTTACAGTCAGTAACGACGTCTCACGTTAGTTCACGCATGAATAGTCCGATGCCTGCTACCACTGGTCAAGGCTCGGTAGAGGGAATCACACAGAGTATGAACACTCTGCGGGACGAACTCTTTAACAACTTTCCTCGAACAACTCCTGGCGTGCCTCTCGTAGACACTTCTCGACCACCACAACGTATAGGACAACCTAGACCTTCGACAGAACGGCCCAGACCAGTTGATGATCAACATCACGCATCAGGCAATCAGGATAGACCCGATAGTCCTCATATTCCCCAAGCACAGGCGTTTCAGAATGACAGACTTCAACGAAATGCATGGTCAAGACGTTCTGGAAGCCCTATACGAAGATGGAACATCTCGTATAGTGGAGACAGTTCCAAACTCTCAGTGGATGAGTTTGTCTTCCGAGTTGAAGCGCTCACTTACTCAGCTCTCGAAGGAGATTTTGACCTCCTAGTGAGGAATATGAGCACGTTGCTCGCAGGTCCGGCCATGGATTGGTATTGGTCCTTACTTAGACTGAATTCCACACCAACCTGGGAATATATTAAAACAGCGCTCCTAGCTGAATGGGGAGTTCCCAAAGACGATCTGAAGGTGCGGGTCCAGCTAATGTCCCGCAGGCAAAAATCTGGAGAATCTTTCGCAGCATACCACCAAAACCTAGTGCAGTTGCGTGACCAACTGCAGACTCCAATGTTGGATAATGAGTTCGTGGAGATAGTCAAATCCAATCTATTGCCAGACATCCAGAACAAAATATGCTTGCACCCCACCTATACTATCGGCCAGTTCAGATCACTTGTCACTCAAATACAAGCCACACAGCTGAGAATTGTTACGGCTTGTAGCTGGAGCCCTTACCGGAGCCAGCGAGTCAACGACATTAACGACTGCCAGTCTTTACACCCAGACTTTTCATTAGAAACAGGCCATGACACCAGCTTAGGCGACGTGTCAGGCATTTCAACCAGACATGCAGTAGTGTGCTGGAATTGTGATCAACAAGGTCACTTTTACCAGGACTGTCTGCAAGAGAGACAACAGGTGTCCTGTTATGGATGCGGACGCAAGAATGTCTTTAAACCAAACTGCAGACCCTGTGCACAGAAAAACGAGAGACGGGTTGGGAATCCCAACACCTTTTCTCGACCAGCTTCAACGTCTCGGACGGCAACTGCTATGACCACTCCAGTTCAAGCTTTGAACACGGAGGAGGGTCCGCTCCATCAGCAGGCCCCGACGACGAAACATTGACTTGTCCGTTGATATCATTCAGTGACTCTGATGATACCAGCCCTCTTCTCGATTGTACGAATATTCCACTGATAGAGACGGAGAATCTAATAGACTTCTCCTCAGATCTTCGAGCTCCTGTTTCCACCTCTGAGGAGGCCTTGACACTACTAGACACTTCTCTTGAAGAGTCTTTGATCTCTGACGTCCCGATAATACCGACAGCACTTTTCACTGGCAATGTCACTGAGCAAGAGATTCGGCCTCCTGGCTTTACTGTATTAAAATGGCCACCAAGCTTTGTTATGACGAGTGGGCGTGAGCCTGTTTTACATTAATTAGTCTTGAAATGTAAATATCTAAGACATCACTATATAGGTGATATTTAGCATTAAATATAACATTGTGCAGGTCCTTCAGATATGTACTCAAAATGGAATATAATGGTGGACCCATTATCGAGACGTAAGGTCGCCCACCAGTGTTTGGTGGTAAAAATGTGAAGGAAATTCCATTACATGTGACTTGTTGATAACGACCAAATATATAGAAATGATTGAGATTGAATGCCGAATTTGAGAAACCAAAATTAATTGCTAATTTGATGATAAGCAGCGAGAGATCTATAAAATCAAATGCTTTTGAAAAGTCGAACAGAACGAGAACTGTTGCCATGACTATCTAGTGCCAAACGAAAATCATCAGTGATTTTCAGTAGAGCGGTTGTACAGCTGTACTTGGATTTGAAACCAGATTGAAAGTTATTCAAATAGCTTTGACGTTAGTTCACAATTTACAAATCAATAAGAGAAAAATCAATCTGTATTCAGTGGTGTTCGATTGAGATTTTTTAGGTGGGGGAAAAACTTTAGCAAGCTTCAAGGAGGAAGGAAAATAGGAACGGAAGATAAATTTATAATTAAAGCTGGCAACATTATAGATATAAGTAATTTAAATAAACTTATGATGTATGTCGCTAATATCTAATGAGCTCGACTTTATTGAGAAAACTGCGTTAAACACTTTCTCTTGCGTGCCGCAAGCAAAAGAAACATTTTTATTAGTGGCTAACAAATGGCTTATATCCTTCGATAATGGCTGAAGGGTAAGAACCGGAATCGCAATCCAGAAGGACGGTGAAAGCTTGTTACACTGTATATGAAATAATGGAATTGTTGTTATATCATCTTATGCAATGGCGATCAAAATTGTCCAAGATCGTGCGCTATGACACTGTGGTAATTTTTTCTTTGCGGTTTTGTGAAATCTGAAGCCTACCCCTAGTCTATGGTTTATACTGAAATAAAAATATATTTCAAATTCTTTTCAGCTCTCTCCGAAATAATCAGAGCCCTGAATCCAACTTGTCTTGCGATCTTAGCCATAAATGATTCAACAAATGGCATCGTCGATGATTTCCTTTTTAAGATCCATAAACTCCACTACAAGACGTGTATATTTTTCAGCAAAGCGAACTATTTTGAATTCATTGAAAACTCTATTAATGCATCCATTGAAAGCTCGAGCTTGATTTTAGCGGAGCCGTTTGAAATTACAGATGAGATATATGAAAGAAACTTAGCCCATAGATTGAATTTATTTATGTTTTATTGGGGTGCCGCAAAGCCAACTTTAAGTAAAATATTGCGTTTCAAAGAACCAGTAAGAGCAGTTGTTATCACTAGACCCAGATCGAAAGCGTAATTTGTAGAATAAAATAATTAATTAACTGAGCAAGTTGTATGTAAGCATTTTTTTCCAATTTTATTTAAAGTTTTCGGATATTTTACAGTCAGGCAATGCCAAGTGGTGGTAGCAATTTGCATCTTGTAAATTGGTATGATTCTGAAAGTTTAGGACTCTACAAGACTCCTCTTCTACCCAATGCAGCAACAGTGTATTCAAATTTTCATGGACGTATTTTCAGAGTTCCAGTGATTCATGTTGGTGTTTAGACTATGCAAAAATATAAAAAGTGTTTGAATTTATTTACTTTATTTATACACTTTCAGTCTCCTCCATGGTTTTTTGTTAGCAATTCCAGTGATACTATGCGAGATTTTAATAATACTAAACTAAAAGTTCTAGGAGGAAGAGATCATCAGCTACTAAAATTGCTAGCAGAAAAAATGAATTTCCGCTTTAAGTATATCGATCCTCCTGAGCGAACGCAGGGTTCTTCTGTTGGTGATAAAAACAATTTCTTTACAGGTGCAATTGGAATGATACAAAATCAGGTACCTATACTTATCTAATTGACAATTTTTATAATATTATACATAGTAAAGCTTTTTTAAGTATGTATTTAAACAATTTTCAGGAGGCAGATATTCTCCTTGGAGATGTTAGTTTAAGTTGGGAACGCCGGAAAGCAGTGGAATTTTCATTTTTTACATTGGCAGACTCTGGAACATTTGTGACACATGCTCCAAGAAAATTAAATGAGGCTCTAGCCCTCCTCAGGCCATTTAAATTGAATGTTTGGCCATTCTTAATATTGACTATTTTACTATCGGGACCGGCTCTTTATTTGGTAATCATAATTCCCCACAATTGGAATTTTCATAAACGCACGAATAATACTATATATGCTGAATATATAAATGAAATTACTAATTCCGTGAAGAAACCTAAAGCACAATCTCTTGAGACTAAGGATAATCGTATTCCGAAAAAATTGTTAGAGAAATGTATTTGGTACTCATTTAAACTGTTTTTAAAGCAAGGTAAATATTTACTTAGTAGTACGTATAATATATTTGAACAGGTAAAGTTTATTTTAAATATTTTGCAAATATGTAGGTAAGGGTACATATCCAATAATAAACCCTGATAGAAAAATCATGATGAGCTCAACAATGAGTTCCCCATGAGTACTCAGATGTACGTCATAATGAAATTTGTTCAAGTTAGGCCCCTCCCTGACGGGTCGGTATGACATCCGTACGACATTGACTCGGTAAACGTGCAGCATGCCGAGTCACTGTCGCCACCGTGAATTTTAATCAGTACTTACTGATGGGTCTGCACTGCGCGGTTGACATGCAACATGTTTTCGGTATGCAGCATTGCGACATGGCTGACAAGACAAGAAGATAAGTGGAATTTACCGCGTTGAATGTTGAATTTTGTCGTGAAACAGCAAAATGTCTGTTGATGTTGAATTAGACCATGACCGTGAGTGAGCTCTATGTGTACCGTACTACAATATCGTACCGATCCGTCAGCGAAAGGCCTTAGAATCAAAAGCGGAAAAACCATAATTTATTTACTTCTTCATAGATAGTGTACATGAGAGATTTCATTCCTTTCACTTTTTTTAGAAATGCATTCCTTGATTCTCTTTTTGCATGTTATGTATTAGATGAGCACGTCGATGAGTGTATAATGAGAATCAGGATGACCTTATTAATGAGTATTATGATGTGGTTTAAATGAATTAATCAATGAGTGTCCTGATGAGTTCATAAAAAAGTCAGGTTGAGTTGTTAAATGAGAATCACGATCAGTTTACTACTGACTTTATGGTTGATTTCATATATTTTTCGAATTCAAATTCCGGTTTCTCATGAAACTTACCTATTTTCCGGATTATGTTTACTAAAATGAATGCAACAATGTGGGGCAACTGCATGATTGCCCCACAGGATTATGCAAAAGAGTTGGCTTAGCTCAGTAGCATATAGACATATCCTGTCAAAGAAGCTACTGTTAAAGAAAGGACAGAAAAGCATTATTAGCAGAGAGAGGTCGACTAAGAAAAAGCATAGACGCTGCACTGACGGTAAGGCGCAAGGATTTGGGCATAAAGTCCTGTTCAGTATATTGGCGACAGCCCCCTCCCCCTCCCCCCTCGAATGCTAATAGGGCGCCATCCGCCATCGACTGTCGATGGGCCATCCCAGACGAGTATTCTTGATGCAAAATGCAAACCGGTTTTTTAGGGAAGAGGTAAAAGAAGCAGAGAGAAATCTCTACAATTGTGCTGCACTTTGGAGAGAAATTTTGCATCAAAAATCAAATGGTATTCACTTGTTGTGCCGCACTAATACAACCGCAACGAAATATTTCTTGTTCAGTGGGGTCCGAGAATTTTCATGAAATATCTGATTTCATTCTTGATTTGCACGCACACATTCATAGTCCCCTATTCTTATATAAATGAAAGCCTGCAGCAAGAATACCCATGCGGAGGCGCGTACTCTGTTGTTAAACCGGTTTGCATTTTGCATCAAGAATACTCGTCTGGGATGGCCCGATGTAAGCTTAAAAAGCCACCCGATTCCCGATAGCGTGTTTGAATTTAATTTAGGATATGCATTTGGTCTGCGCGAACGTATATTTTTAGCATTATAGGTATTATTAAAAGCAGCTAATTTTTCAGGATTTTGCTTCCAATAGCCGCAAGGTTCAGGACTTTGTTCATCTCTTTTTCTTGTGGTGTTATTTATATTTTTAAACATGCTTAGACGAAATTTTATTTCTTAATCGCACGAAATTAATGTAGTCCTACGCGGCATAATCAACTTAGTCAATCCAACAGAAAATGTAGGTGGATCTTTGTTATCTCACAATCAAGTTATATGCCTATCATGAAATGGTTTTAAGGGGAGGTTACTGTTCATGACGATGAAAAATTCGATTTTTTTTACATAATTATCCTTAAAGTGTTTAGAAGGATATTTTCATATGTAAAGTATTTTAGAATTCACAGCCTGTTGAGAGCGGAACCGTCCGCCGGCTGGAAAACAAGTAGTTGAGGCGCTCGGAGCGGGCTTGCTGGGGAGACCTTTTCTCGCTACCTGGGATACCCTCATAAATTTCGGGAAACCGTTAACCTTCAGAGATTTAGCAGAAGCAGAATCAGTTCTTGGAGGAAGAAGAAGGGCCTATGTATGGTACTGGAATAGCTGCAGCTGAGACAACGTACAACTAGATAAGAAAATCTCCATATAAACCCGGATCACTTTTTGAAAGCTTTTTAACTTTTTATTCAACCAAAGAAAGCTGTCATTGCGAAGAATTTATGTGGCATAATACAGCAAGAAAGAGAGAGATAGAGAATGTATAGAGTTTTTCTATTAGAGCGCCATTAGCTCGTTTTAATTCGACCGTTTTTTTGTGAGTTTTTCATATCTAGATGTAAGTTGTCTTAGACTAAAGTAAGCTGTCAAAGACTATATAACGTTAAACTTTATATGAGTTTTTCTGGGAACAACTTTTCAGCGCGCGGGGCGCTCTACAGCTTCAACGGATGAACCCATTCACATGAATTTCTGCGCAATTGAAAGGAAATTTAATTTGCGGGGCCATCAGGAAGCGATTTTTCTCAAAAATTGATTTAGAAATAATGTGGTTTTTCGTCCGTTGAAGCAAAAAAAAAAAAAAAACGAGTTCGGCTGGCATATTGTTATTCAGAAGTTTTTTTGAAAACAAAAACGGGTAAGGCCGCCTATATTTTATCTAGTTTGATCATTTTCAACCCTATTTGTTTCGGATGAGCTGACAGACCTGTGGAGCGCCCCGTGCAGACCAAAACATGCCCTGCACGGTTTTGTGTGATTAGAGCTGGAGCCGCCATTTTGGATTTTTTTGTTTATAAATAAAATTGGAATTTACCCTCTATTGATAGAAGAATAAAATACGTTAAAACCCATTTCCAAAAATAGTTTTTTTATGTAAAACAAAAAACTTCCGAAGTTCATGGATTTTTAATGCCTCTCTCGATGGTACCCTTAAGTAAAAACTTTCAAAGTTTTGTTGCATATCTTTGTCTTAAACAAACTAACCTATCAGTAATATGTGCAAACGTACAAAAGTTAATTGAACAATTGAGTCTAAAGCTAAAATATTTTTTAAATTTTACATTTTAAAATTATAATTATATGTTTCATTGATTTAGCACTACGGTGTTTTACGGTATACACTGCAGCTCATCGATGATGATTGCCGACTAGGGGAAATTCGCACCATTATAAAAAAGTTAGCGAAACACCGGGGCCAATAAACAGGATGTTTACAACAACTTTTGGAAGTTCAATTTATATCCGAGCAATTTAAACTGGGTGCGAATATTATAAGTACAATTTTTGATGGTGCGAATTATATTTTTGCATTTTAAATACATAGGGTGGGAATGTCGCAGTTGAAATGCTTAGAAGTACGGATAAGAGCCTTATACTATACAATTCTTGGAAGTTCAAGTTGTAGTATAGCTACTACTTTCTTCTTCTCTATATATTAATGTAAATTCTAAGGTTATTAAAACTTGTGGTGCGAATTTTCCCGCTATATGGTGAAATTAGCTATAACTTTAATTTTTATTGGTCCTGCAAGGGAAATTCACACTATGAGGTGGCGAATCGATCATTGAGCGATTGAGGCACCAAAACAGAATTTGTGTAATATTTGCTTCCGTTCAAAAGTTATTAATATTTTTATGTTATGTAAAAGTGAAGATGTTTAATTTTTAGAACAAAAAAAGGGGGGGCGGGGCGTTGAACACTTATTGTGCTCTGAAAATTAAACTTTTTCACTTTTTGTATAACAAGAAAATATTAATAACTTTAAGATGGAAGCAAATATTGAAGTAATTCTTTTTTTTTATTGAAAGGACTGCTAACGGGTCACATTTTAGAAGAAGAAAAACTATGTCCTTGTCCTTTGTATGCAAATTTTTCCAAGAATTCCATTTTAAGGATCGACTATATATCGTAATATATTGGTTATCGTTAAAAAGATGAAAGGTCGTCCTTGGAACAAATGTTGAAATTTGATCTTTCTATATATCCTTGAAAGATCTAGAGCAAAGGTGTGATCAGAATACTCGAAGAATCCATATATATACTCCATCCTACTTATTTACCGAATACCATGTGTGTATATAGTAATCAACATGTTGATGAAATTTTTACAATAATTAAATATCGATATCAATGCTATTTTTATTGTTCATTACTTTTAAGCCAGTTTGGAGCCTCATTACGGCTATAGGGTGCAATTCCTTACAATTGTTTACTGGATTGGCGCCACATATGTTCTAGCAGCAGTGTATTCGGCTCAATTAACTTCACAATTTGCTCGACCAGCTCGTGAGGCTCCCATAGATAATCTATTTAATTTGGAGAAAGCCATGCAATATCGTAATTATAAACTTTTTGTTGAAAAGGACAGCGCATCAATGGAAATTTTAGAGGTAAACTAATATTGAGTTATGAAATTTCATGAGAGTTAACCACAAATACTTTGTATTGTAGAATAGTACGGAGATATTTCGTCGTTTAAATAAATTAATGAAAAATCAGAATCCGGAATTTGGTGAAAATGGATATTTGGTAGATTCAATCGAACAAGGAATTGAACTGATTTCAGATTGTTCAAAGAATGTTATTCTTGGTGGACGCGAAACTCTTTACTTTAATATAAAACGTTACGGTGAGAAAAGGTATACATGCCATATCTACATATATAGTGTGTGTGTGTGTTTTTTTTTTATATATGCACAGATTTAAAGAACGTCCAAATGAGTTATAAGCTATACACTAGATACTCAGCCGTTGTTGTTCAAATTGGCTGCCCTTATTTAGATAGTCTTAATGAAGTGTAAGAGATAAATAGAAATTTGTTTTGTCTGAAATCTTACTTTAAATCAATTACAATTTACAGATTGATGTATGCCTTTGAAGGAGGAATTCTTGATAAAATAACAAATAATGAGTATGAGAAGATGTCTCAAGTAAAAAACGATCAAGAATTAAAAGAAAATGTGATAGGAGATAAGAGGAACGATCAACGAACTATACAAAAGCATGAAGAGGACACGGAGCCATTAAATATGCGGATGTTACAGGGCGCCTTTATAATTCTTATTCTTGGTTATATCACAGCAGGTAAATATTTAATTATAGAGTGATATTGAATATATACATATGATGTCAATGATATCAATGAGGTCATGACAACATTCAACAACATGACATGACATAATAGGTTTGGGTTTGTGTCTTTACTTAATTCCCTAAGTATGCATTTATAGCAATCGGTAGTTATTAAAGCATGGTTTTCGCAAGCGAAGTACTGTCCTAAGTAAAGGAACTTTCACTTCAAAACCGAAAAACTCAATTTATTACACTTTAAAACAAGATTTTTGCTCCAATAATTAATAAAATCATGGGAAATAGGATAAACTAATAATTTTACTAATAAAATAGAATATTTATCTCAGATTTTTAAGAAAAACACAACTTTTTTGGCCGAAAAACGAAATTTCGGTTGCATCTGTCAATTTCTTTTCGGTTTCCACATGTGGAACGCTTCGGACGAAAAATTTCTTTTTTGGGGATGTCTTGTACTGTTGAGAGGGAAAATTCATTCGTATTCCATATTTTTGTTGGAAGAATAGCATTTGAATTTAATACCAAGGAATTATAGACACAAAAAACTATAACAAATAAATGACATTAGTACGCTTATCTCACCTCTCCAAGGATAGCAAAAAAAAAACCTGCTGACTTGAGGTTTGTTAAATCCTTGAACTCACCCCATAGATGGCACCTCTGCTGAGCTTCGCAGCTATCTTTTCCTGAAATCACGAAGCCGGATCCATCCAGCAATTTATTAGTCCTGAGAAAACCGATGTTCAATTCCATTCTGCACAGGTAGTTGCTAGCTTCTAGTTTCCTGAGGTCATCACACGTCAATCCAAATAGTCCTTCCACATGCAAATAAAATGTAGTACGAAAACAATAGCATTTCTCGTTAAAGCTGCCTGCGCAACTCAACCAACCCATTTCATTCTTGCTAACAGCATCAATGGGTTCTCTGCATTGCCTTTTCGTCCCAACACTGCCGATCACTCTTTCTTTTATAGTTGCCTAAAATTTCTATTAAAAAATTAACAATTTATGTATATTTTAATTGAGTGGTAAGAGGTAAAATAATAGTGTAATATGTGTGTTAAATTAACTTGCTTAGGAATTGTGATCTTTTGGAAAAAGTAACTAATCATGTTTAGTATGTCTATTTACTCTCTAACACAAGATTAAATTGTTTTAATAGCTTATTTCCAACCAACAACTAAAATTTACCCTTGCACAAACACCCTCAAAAACTTTTTGTTGTCCTTTGTATTAAAACTCTAGCCCAGCAAACATTACGATTGGCCTACGAACTGCGTTCTTATGATTTCTTATTGCCACAAAAAGCATTTTTATTGCCGCCAATAATGCATTTTTATCGCCTAAGCTTAACTTTACGGGGGTAAATGTTGCATCGCATATGAATCGTGTAAGTAATTCATTTCATGATCGCCATAGCGATAAATATCCTATCTTTTTGAATTTGCTTATTCTACTCGACCGTACTTGAAAAAGAACAACTGCAAATGAGGCAATTTCCAAAGAGAGAGTACTGAAATATTGTCGATAACGGTAAAATGTCTCGCTCTCATTACATCTAGGCAATAAAAATGCAATAATATGGCAATAAGAAAGCGATTCGAAGGCCAATCGTAATGTTTCCAGGAATCTAATTGACTTTAATTCTCGAGCTATCGCCACAACATCGCTATGGCAATAAAAGTGCAGCGAGATTTTTATTGCCGTTTTTATTGCCACAATGTTTGCTGGGTTGATTTCTATTAAATATGTTGATATGTACATACATACATACATAAGTTATCATTGAAATTCGCATTTTTTCATCTAAAACGGCGTTGTCGACGCTCAAAATCATCATAAAAATACTCAAATTTACATTTGTTTTCTAAAAAAAAAAAAACTGCGAAAATTTACAGAACTTGAAAACACGAAAAAAAAGAAAACGCTGGAATTAGCTTAAGACCAATTCTTACAATACCCTAGTTTATGATACAAGGATTAACAAGGTATGGCCGATTTGAGAGGAAACTTTTGTTGCAAGTTGCAGCGTCATTTGGAAACAAATGTCATTTTCAGAGAATTTGTTTCGAATTTTTCGTGTTATATTGACGAAAGACGTTTTGAATTGGGCAGTGTTAAATAGCAAAAGCAAAATTCGGTTAACTGTTACCCCTCTGTGCAAGTTTGATTGTTAAAGTAGTTTCTCGCAAAAACGGGAGTAACCACTTTTTTCATACAATAGGCCCGACACCTCCAGACGTGAGAGATGTCTTATACGATGCATTATGATACTCTGCACATATTTTATTAACAATGTTTATTTAAATTAACCGGGGGAAAGCTTTGGCGATCGTATGAAAAACTGGAATTTTCTACTTATCGTGATTGCGCGGAATTGGTGAGTCGTGAAAATGACTTCCTATGAGAGAAATATTCACAACAGAGCACTAATGGCCATAGAAGAAAGAGCTATAAAAATATATGTGAAATGTAGTAACTGGCGTGTATGTGACGCAAGTGCATTGAAATGGGTTTTCCGGCGGAGGCAAAAACGTCCCGAGAAATTTTTCTGAATTGAGAAAAAGTACGCCACCCGATAGCACTCGCCGAGACCTTTTATTTGATTTGTAACATTCTGTAACCATCACCCTGCCGGCCGTTCCTACCCGCACCCTAAAAGTATACAGAGACAAATTTTCTTCTGCGAATTGTAGCTGGTAATGAGCTGAGGCGAACAGTGAAATCCGTATTCAAGATCGGACATAAACCTACCGAGGTAGATCCTCTCTTATCTAGTACCTCAGTTTGAATAAAAAAGAGGGAAATACTAAAAAAGTGAGTATGGGGATGGATATAATATAAATTTTTTTTTTCTCAGGACCTAAGGAATTCGATTCTGTACTAAGTTTTCCAAAATGTACCAAATTAAACTTTGACCCCCCCCCCCCCGTCCAAACCTTTCCCCGCTTAATTGAAATAAACATTGTTAAAATATGTTCAGAGAGAGTTTTGCTATGAAATAAATTCATAGCGAATTTAGTCAATATGAAATTGACCGAGTTTGCTGTCAAATCCGCAGCTCGAGAATTGAGTGGAAAACATACTTTTACAATCGAAAAATCTTTAAAAAAGAAAAGAAATTTCTATGTAAAAGCAGGAACCATATTATTCATCAGTACGGCAGGGTTCCTGCCTGCCGTATACGCCAAAGTGCACAGCCAAGCTGACCTCATATATGCACTTAAAATAATTTTTAAGTGTGATTACATACGAGGCGAAATACTACATATTTACTTGAATGCCTATCAAGATTATAGCGTACATTTCCAATACCCCTTCTCGCATCCTTTCCGATGGACAATACCCCACATCCACGATTTGTTTTTCTCGTAAGTCTCGAATTTGATGATGATAGATATCAATGTGCGTAGTTCGAGCATTGAATCGCTCCGATTCAATGAGCTTGTTGCTCCCTTGATTATCTTCGTAGATAACTGTCGGCTTGATTATCTGTATTCCAATATCAGTTAATAACTGTCGCGACCATAACAATTCTTTTGCAGCTTAAGATGCTGCCACGTACTCTGCTTCAGTGGATGAAGTAGCTACAGATGATTGCTTACGACTCGACCATGATACCGCCGACCCTCCGAAGAATAAAATGTATCCACTTGTAGATTTTCTATCGATTTTGTCTCCGGCCCACTCCGAATCCACAAAGCATTCTATTTCCGAACACCCATGCGTTGACAGACGTAACTTTAAGTTAACCTTAGACACAAAATACCTCATTATGCGCTTGACGGCTTTCCAGTCCCTCTCTGTCGGTTTCTCTACGCATCTACATAAAATTCCAACTGCCACAGCAATATCTGGTCTGCTCACTGTTGCAATGTATAATAGTGAGCCGATAGCCTTCCTATATAACGTATTATTTGGTAAACTGGAACTATTCTCCGCTAATGATGACAAAAAACTTGTCCCCATAGGTGTGCTTAGCGGCTTGGCATCCGTTAAACCATATTCAACCCGCATTCTCAGAATTTTGTTTCTTTGATTATTCAAAAACGAACCATCTTCTTCACGGTCCAGTTGTATACCGACGTAATGACTCGCAGTACCCAGGTCCTTAATAACAAAATACTTCTGTATTTCCTCCTTAACTGCGTTCGTTATTTCAGGAGATTCACCGATCAGCAATAAATCGTCCATATAAAGCAGCACATATGTGACACTTGAAGTTCCAACTTTGCTTGAATATAGACATCTGTCAGCATTTCTCTGTCGAAATTTCAACTTTGCCAGTACTTTAGTAGCCTTTTTGTTCCATGCTCGTGCAGACTGTTTCAAGCCATAAAGACTTCTCCGCAGTTTTAGTACTTTATTTTTATCATTACTTACTTTAAATCTTGGTGGCTGTTCCATAAAAATCTCTTCATGAAGCTCACCATCCAAATATGCGCCTTTTACATCTAGGTGCCTTACATACAATTTCTTCTGTGCTGCTAAAGCAGGCAAAACACGAATAGTTTCGTGCCTCACCACAGGCGCAAGCGATTCATCATAGTTCTCGCCATAGCGTTGAGAGAAACCTCTTGCTACCAGATGGGCTTTATATGCGCATATTTTACCATCTCCATCCAACTTTGCTTTGAACACCAACTTACATGAAATGACTTTCTTCCCATGCTGGAGTTCAAATAGTTCCCCGACTTTATATTCGTTGAGGCATCGCATCTCCTCTTCCACTGCTTTTATCCATCGCTTTCTCTTACGAGTTGGCTATCTTTCCATTTCATCCCAAGACTCTGGCTCCTGTATTG
Source organism: Dioctria rufipes (assembly GCA_963924295.1). Lineage (NCBI taxonomy): Eukaryota > Metazoa > Arthropoda > Insecta > Diptera > Asilidae > Dioctria > Dioctria rufipes. The sequence continues at coordinate 215,213,271 of OZ002741.1, forward strand.
ATTCGGCTTGCACTTTTAAAGTTAATTTCCGTGCAGAAATACCCTTATTTGGACGCTGAGATATTCGTATTTCCTGAAAAACGTGCTGGTTAAGAGATGCATCTTCATAATCGCTGTCATCAAAACTACTTTCCAATTCTGCTCTTGTTGACTACTCGCAACTGGTGTTATCTTCGGACTCCTCTCGATCTGAAATTATCATTTCTACCGGCATATATTCTTGAACCATTATAGCCCCTTCTTGCTCCGAACCATTATGCTGATTCGATTGCATTCTTCTCTACTATTGTAACCGAACGGCTTATCCAAACTCGATCACACTTTGGATTTAATATCCTGTAGCCTTTCGTGCAATCATTATAACCCACAAGCACACCTTCCTCAGTCTTGTCGTCCTATTTCCTTCTCTTTTGTTTGGTTATCAGAGAATATACCTTTGAACCAAAAATTCCAAGATGACTAATATCTGGCTTCTCGCCTGTGAATAGCTCAAAAGAAGTTTTTGCGACTCGTTAGCCTATTCTGTAATATGCCGCAGTTAAACTACCTCTCCCTAAAATTTATTATCCAGACCAGCGTCCAGCAGCATGCACTTAGCCATTTTAGTCAATGATCTATTTTTACGTTCTGCTACACCATTTTGTTGTCGAGTATAGGTGACTGTAAGCTGATGTTGTATCCCCTCTCTTCGTAAGAAGTCCTCCAGTTCACGAGAAGTATATTGCTTGCCGTTGTCTGTTCGCAAAGCAACAGCTTTCCTGTAAAATCTATTTGACATAGCCTTAACATAATCCTGTACTGCACCAGACACTCTATCCTTTGATCTGAGTAATTTCACAACTATAAAACGAGAAAAATCATCAATCAGTGTTAACAAATATTTATTACCCCTTGGAGTTGGCACACACAAGTCGGAATGGATGAGTCTAATGGGTTCCACCTCCCTCCGCTTACTGACAGGAAATTTCGTTTGAGTAAGTTTTCCTTTTGCATCACAGACGTCATTATCAGGACATGACATTATTTTAATTCCTGTAGCCAATTCTTCCTTCACTATACGCTAAATCGCTGCTGGGTCTCTGTGGCCCAGCCTTCGATGCCACTGATAAATACACAATGCAGTATTTGCTGCACAAGCTGCTGCTATTTCTATTTGCAGCTTAAACATATTCCCGACACTTTTTGCATGTGCTACTATCCGATTATTACAGTGAATAATACATGAATTACCTTTGAATATTACTCTATGTCCCTTATGAGTTAATTGCCTCTATGTCCCTTATGAGTTAATTGCTTTACTGAAATTAAACCTTCCAGTTTTGGAACATATAAAACATTCTTCAGCAACACTGTCTGTACTTTACCATTACGCAGCGTACACCCATTGAATAAATAACTAATAAGGAAACGGCATATCGAGTTAAAACCTAAGCCACTCGGCGAAATATATTAGTGTGCTGTGTTTGTATTCGTTTCGTCATTGCAGTAGTTAAACCGTGAAATTTTGAAGAGGGACATTTTTTATAATCCAAATTGCTATGTAAAATACACAAATTTTTGGCGCCCCCTTATGTTCAGACAATATTCCTGGGCGTTGCCTATGATAATTTAAGTGACTTGTCACCAGAATTTTCAAATAAGTGACCAGCCCTCTTGTCATTTCTCCCCCCGTTCCATGGGTTTGACTGTCATTGAATTGCCTACTCACGTACACTGTATTCGCACGAAACCCCGTTTCCTTATTAGTTATTTATTCAATGCGTACACCTCAATTGACCTTCTCCAATTCCAGCCGCCTCAACCGGCGAGGAATCTGCCAAAAACACCTTAGTATGATTAGGTTCCAATGTTGAGAAAAAATCTCGGTCACTCGTCATGTGATTCGAGGCTCCTGAGTCAACACACCATTTCTTGAAGTTTAGTGATCTGATCACACACATTAAATGTGGCATACATTTTAGCAACACGTCCATTATCTGCATTTGACGTTTTTGCAGTTTCCACAGCATTGCCTTTCTGACGCTTTCGGAATTGAGGACATTCCACCTTTATGTGACCTTGCTTCTGGCATAAAAAACATTTCCGCATTTCTTTCCTGTTGTTCCTGCTAAAGCTTCCGATGGCTGCTGACTTCAATGCTGTATCTACCTCCGATCTACCCACAACGCCATGCTCTGTGCGCCTCTGATATCCATCCAACATTTTTCCAGCGACATACTCAATTGTTAAATCCGTTTCATCTCGACCTTCGAGTGCTGTAACAGGTCCCGAATATGTCTCTGGGAGACTCACCAACAATACCGCGACAATTTCTTCGTGTCAAGTGGTTTACCTGAGCCCCGCAGCAGCCCGACAACTTCCATAATCGGATCGATGTGATTGCTCATCGATCCACCTCGATACTGGATACTATATAACTTCCTTCTCAAATACAGTCTGCTGCCAAATGTTAATCACTCATATTTCCTCGATAGGACCTACCATAAAACACTAGCATCATCCAGTTGTGCAAAATGAATGCGCTGATTATCCTCAACGTTGAGTGTGATGTATGCGACAGCCTTGTTGTTACGCTTCTTCCAGTCATTTACCACTGGATCAGGTTTCGGTTCAGTTATTACCTCCCATGGGTCACGTATTAATATAGCACGCAGCTTCGTTTTCCAAAACACAATTACCACAGTTGAGCAGAGGAATATTAAGTTTCTGCCGCACAGCTGGGCCCATAACCTGTAGGAATATACAGAGTAAAACGATGGTAAGTATTACTACAAGAACTTTATTGATGAAAGTGAATACAGAAACAAGATAAATTTAGCGCCTTTAACAACCCTTGTCGAAAAGAAGCGAGATAAAGTATTGACAACTTGACAGTAGTAGTTGTGCCAAAGAAACATTTGATAGCTCCATCCTAATGGTTAGTTCTCACAGGCGTGACTTGCTTATAGCGTACATTTCTAACCATTATTATAAGCAATTTCACACAATTTTATACCAAATTTCAGTTTTCTAAGTGAACGCGTTCTCGAGTTATCGTGCGTACGGATGGTCCTGCAAAAATCAAAATAACTTTTAATATTATGCGTGGGTGTCCAATCCATTTTGCTCTACAATCATTATTTCGAGGTGTTCATCTAGTCTAGGGTATAAAAATGAAAACTGAGATACATTTTCATGAAAAATAATTTTCTTAAATTTATTTTAAGTGTTTGAAATTACTTTTGAATTATTAAATAATAATATTTTCGATTTTATTTATGTCTTTTTAGGAAGCGTACTTATTCTGGAAATAACTTTTAAGAAGCGAAGAATATGGATTTTTAGTGCATTTAAAAGGATTTTAAGAAACTTTAACAGATCTGTTGCTGGAATGTTTATCACAATTGTCAATATTACAAAAAATCAGGGTCCTTAAAATTATGTAATAACAATTGATTACTTTTGTTGTTGTATGATAAATAAAAGTATGTATTAGCATCAAAAATTCCTTTTTCATAGACGATCTGGAGTCTATTTCACCGAATTAACAATTTGTAAAACCCATTTAACTTGTTACTTCAAGCATGGCCGGATTCTCGGCAGTGCGGATAATAAAAATTATTATAACCAATTTTATAGGTTATAGGATTTCATATTTTGAAGAACTTTTCAGTACATTAAAACCGTATAGGACTTATCGTTTTCACAGTACATATGTAAAAATCCTAAGGTTTTATATGGCAATAGCAAGAAGATGTTGCCCGATTTAGCACATTTGTGAAATCATTGACGGACGGACGGACGGACATGCAAAAGTCAAAATAAATTTTAATTTTATGCATGGGTGTCCAATCCATTTTGCTCGAACATCATTATTTCATGTGTTACAAACGGAATGACAAACTTAATTATACCCTATGATTTCATCTAGGAATAATAAAAATAAAATAATCCCATCACGATGCTCTGATGCTTGATTCACCATTTCAAAACATTGTTTAAGTACGATTGATAACATTCTTATTGGGTGTGAGATGTGAGCGTACGCGATGTTTTCAGTTAAATTTACGCTCCGAGATTTATTGGTGTGAATTCAGCAATTTATAGTATATTCATGCTTATTCTAGTATTAACCCACTGACATATAATAAGGATGGACAGAGCCTTCCTATATAATTCCTATAGTTAAAAATGGCACAAATTTTGGATAAAATCTGTTTGTCTCCTTCAAGCTCAAAATGTACGTTGAACTTCAACGAATTTTGGAAATTCTTAAAGGACAAACCCCAATAGAGGGTTTGGATTTGGCATTGGTATCGACATCGCCTGCGGAATTAACCCCTTTATAACCCAATGACGACAACGAATTCCAATTACACAAATAGTTTCCTCCATATTTTATTTATTTTTTTTAAATTGTTTTGTTTTGTGACAAGGGTTCACTTTTAAAATATAAGCATGAATTTTCCCGTACAAATTCCACCAAGTTTGCTTCAAAATTCTTTAAATATTTTTATTTTAACTTTTAAGCCACTTCGGATGCCTTGATGCCGAATATTAACTGACCCAAGCATCGGCATTGATGCTGTAATTTGGATTAACATCATAATCATGTACAGTTTTCGACAGCTGCTATCTTCAATGCCAATGCCGATGCCGCTATTAGATTTTGGTTTTTATTTTAAAACATAAGGCATAATTTAATATTTTCTTTTTATATTATTAAGCAAAGCTCAGGAGATATGTTTTAACCGGCTCTACTCCGTGCTCCGAAGGAGAGAGCAGTCGCCGATATAGAGGAAAGGAAAAATTAGAAAGAAACACTTTTTTTCTATTTTCTATATTATTATTTTTATTATTCCAATTTTCTTTGCACTCAAACTGATTCGATGATAAACTCAATTCAAACTATTTAATTATATTTTCTTTACACTAGAGTAATAGTTTGATTCGATGATAACTCAATACAAATTATTTTATTATATTTTTCTTAACACTCAATTAATAAGTTTATAGTATGGATTTTAAAACACGTTTTAAATTCGACAGGAATAAAGAACGAACTCTCCGAGGTTTGGGCTAGCTACCTCCAGGTACCCACGAAAACTTTAAAAAGCTTTTTATTACTTTTATTGTTTTCTCACGACGTTTAAAAAAACGTACGTGAGAAAATGCGAAAAAGTTTTGGTAGCCGTGCATATGCATTCAGAAGAAAATGAAATCTGATATGCAGTTGTGCGGCCGTCTTGAAATATTAATTTTAAGAGGACGCGAATAAATTGTAATAATTGTATGTATGTATGTACATACAATTAGATTTAAAGAATTAAGTACCGTACATATGTAAGTATGTAGAGCGTACATTCGGAAAAAAAGTAAGAAGACACTGTATGTAGGTAAGTACATATGCATACCGTGTGAGTGGAATGTGTGTCTGATAACAAAATGCAATTAATGCTAAATTGAATTTTGTTATAACATGCAAATGCATTTTAAATGCAATTGGAATTTTTTAAATTTAAATTAAAGGTATTTTGTTTTTTTCAGGGACAAATTAATGGTACATCAATTTATCCTATTGGACGATATATGTATTGATGTATCGGTATTATGGTTGTGATTCGGGGCAAAGGTACCTGAGTCACAACATCCCTCCACCCTGGCGAAAAGAAAGTTTTATTCTTTCTGAGAAGAAAACTTTCTTTCTGGAAAAAATGAAGCTTAAGATTCATACTTATATACTGAAATAAAGCTACAATATATTAAAAATTAATTAAAATATTCTAATAGAAACTGTTTGTATCATTAATTATATGTAATTATAAAATATATATGTATAATATGTAATTAATAGATATATTATTTTTTATTTTTTTATTTTTTATTATATAATAATGTTAATAATAGAAGTATTTTTTAATAATAAAACAATTTTTTTTTTAAATCGTAGCTCTATTTAGATAAGCTTTATCTTTATACCGCATTTATTTATTATATTATAAAGTTAATTTGTAAAAACAGACTAGGGGTATTCTTTAATGTATCAGTGTAACAGATGTAAAAATACTAGAAGAATTTACAACAAAGAGTATACACACCACACCCTTTAGCCTTTAGCTTACTTCGAAATGTAATTATGGGAACAGGGTGATAAAATGGGCCCGTAGGAGCTCTCCCCGGCCCCGGAAAAATTGAGAAAATCCTAGAAATTCCTAGGATGCATAGTTATCTTAGAAAAAAGAATTGTGAAGATCAGGTTAAAAATAGCTGAGATAAAAGCTAAAGTATCTCAACTATTTTTGTAAAGAACGGCTTAAATTAAGAAAATGCCGGTTTTTCATAGCGTATTTTGACCGTTTTGGTTGTTTCCCAAGTTGTTATTTCTACTATTACTACTTTTCAGCGAATAAAATGGAGCTTGCTTTGTTGGGAACGTTTATTTCCAATTAGTTTTCGGCTCGAACTAATAGTTTAGGAGAAATGTTAATAATAGTAGAATAACCTCCTTTTACGGTAATCTTTGCCGCTTTTTGCCGTGACAAAATGTAAAAATTTACAATTTATCTTTACGGAATAACGGTGGTTCGGAGGAATTTTTTTGTAAAGATGAAAAAGTTTCGTAATCGAACACTTATGCCTATGATCGAAAAAAATTAGAAAAATAACTCATTTGTAGTAATGGGGTATATGGGACCCAGAAGAGGAAAACATTGAACTTCGGGAGTAAAAGCTCAGTGTGGAAATATCTCGAATTGAAAATAAAAACCTTCTAATAGATAGAGAATATTGTTACCTATCTTTAATTTAAATGCACAATTTTTTCTCTATTGGTTTTCGAGAGTGGAAAAAATATACCATGGAGTATACAGGATTGAAAATTGAAAAACGCCATTCGATAGAGCTCAGCGGGGGCTTTAATTAGACACCCCACATGTCATAGCCCCCAAAATAGCCCCACTCGAAACATTGTTTTTTCGCCTTGTCGAACTAAAGACGAATCACAAATTCGTTTTTTGATCCTACCCCTTCTCACCCCGTAAGAAAGGTTCGAATTTTTAAAATAATTAAAGCTAGTTTCTGAACTTCAAATACTATTATTAAGTAATTTAGGGCAGAAAAAGAAAATCCATCACAACAATTTGTTTTTCGGTGATATTTTATTAAGTTTTCCAGAAAGTTTCATGCTCTTTGGTGCGCCATTACTTATATTTTGGGTTCACAAATTTGCAATACCTTTTTTTGTGGGGGAAAACCACCTAGAAAAAATATAAGTGCACCAGTCGATAGTCTTCAAAAGGATCTTTCAGTTGGCACACTGGAAATTTGCCTAGGATACTCCCTGACATTTGACGTTCAGTTTGACCTAAGTACTATACAACCCGGTTTAAACTGTCAATTTGTGAACGTAAAAATACAAGACCCTTGTATTGCATTTTACATGCATAGGCCTTGTATGACTTTACTGGGGTGTAATCACATATATATTTTACAACGATACACTCTTTATTTGCCGTATTTTAAATAATTATAACACAAAAACAAAATTTTCAAAATTTTTTTATAAAAAAAAAAAAATAGAGAAAAGAAGGGTTACTGTTGTTAGTATTTTGTTTTTCTTCATAGTTTGTTTCTGTTCTAGTCAATGTCCTTATTTTGGAAGTAGATGTCTTCTCTTTATTGAACATGTGTTGACTTAGGAAGCGCGAGTCCCTGGGACGTATGCTAATATGTATAGCGTATATATATATATAAAATATATTATGATATTAATGCCAGAAATTCTCTGCAGATTCTTGTATGGTATTGTGTTATTCACTTGGAATGATTTTTAAAGAGGTTGAATCTTGTGACATTAATTTAAGAAAAGTTTTAAGTCATTATTATGGACTCTTTTATGTTTGTTGTTTATTTTTATTGTGGAATTTTCGGGGGAATTTATCTTCATAATCTCATACGAACTTGACCATAGTGGTGAGAATTTGTTATCTCAAACTCTACTCTTGAGTAGGACCTTATTGCCTACTATAAAAGATTTCTCAACGGAATTTTTGTCATATTGTAGTTTGGATTTTTGTTTATTGGCCATGGCTATGTTTTTCGTGATTTTGAAACTATGTTGCAGACGTGCTTTTAACTCGTTTGCATAATTGTCATAATTATAGCAAACGGTTGGAGAAGATTTCAAATTATGTGGGATTTCGGCTGGGAATTCGTATAGAGAGTTCGCGTGGAGTATAATTAGTACTCGAATGAGGAGTGGTATTGTAGACAAACATGGCATAAGGAATCCATGTATCCCAGTCTTGTGGATCGTTTGCAACATAAGATCGAAGATATTCTGCTAAGGTTTTGTGGCTCCTCTCCAATGCACCATTTGTCTGAGGGTGATATGGAGTAGTTTTGAGCCTTTTAATTCTAAGCAACTTAGATACCTCGGCGAACATGCCACTTATGAGATTAGAACCTTGATCTGTGAAGATACTCTCTGGAATACCATGTCGACAAACTGTTGTTGTCTTGAAGGCTTCCGCTAATGTCTTAGACTCAGTATTGACTATGAGAATAGCCTCAGAGAATTTTGAAAGGTCGTCTTGGAAAGTAAGCAGGTATTTATTTCCAGAATGAGAAACTGGGAGAGGTCTTACAACATCTAGGTACACTCTTTCGAAAGGTTTGGAGTTTATGCTCGAGATTTTCATTGGAATTTTTGGATTTCTGGATACTTTGTTTACCTGACAAAGTTTACATTTCCTTACATACTTTACGATGTCGTCTGACATGCCAGGTCAGTAAAACAGTAAAACTGTTTTTTAATTCTTTTAATAGTACGGGAAATACCTTGATGGCCTCCCGTCGGTAGGGAATGAAAATCCTTTAAGATCTGTTCGATCTCATTGCTGTCGGATAAATATTTTATAGCATCTTGATGAAGTTTTATGATTATAAGCGAAGACCTTGATTAAAATGTTTTTAATTATTATTAGATTTTGTGGATCTAATATAGGGAAGGAGATATTTATCTGTTTTAACTGATTTGCTTCTGTGTATGAGCAGATCTCAGTTAAAACCTTTTCAAGGTCTAATCTATCTCTTTGTGATCGAAAAGGTAAATTAATTTTTGAAATAATTACTGTTGAGTCTTTTCTCTTGAAGAAGTTCAGTTCAGTTGCTAAATGTGGAGATTTATCTGAACATCTTAGTTTCGAATCCAACACTCTTTCAAGCTCAGTATCTTGCATTGGTAAGATGAAAAAAAAAATTGTTCACTTGTGATAGAGTTGGATTTTGATTAATGACACTCGTGTTGGGAGTATTCAAATTCGCCTGAGCTCTAGCTTGATTCCTTGTTACCACATTTACGCAGGTGGTAGGTTCTGCGAAATTTTCGCTACTATCTGGAGTAGCTCTACTGAGAGCGTCTGCATTTGTGATGAGCTTACATGATTTATGAACTATTTTGTAGTCATATTCCTCAAGACGTATTCCCCATTTCATCAGTCTTGAGGAGTGGTCTTTCAGATTCATGAGCCATACTAATGGTTTATGGTCAGTTATGATAGTAAACTATCGCCATAAACGTATGCTCTGAATTGCTTAACTGTGAAAACGATAGCTAAGAGCTCTTTCTCTATTGTTGAGTAACCAGGAGAAGTGGAGAATTCCAGGGACTATATGCTGGTTTTATGATGTCAAACTCAAGCATCTCCTGAATTTGTCGGCTTATTTCAGTTCGGCTTACCTCAGGAAGTCGATATGGCTTGGTCTAAATGGGTGGTTTGTCTTGGAGTGTCTCGATCTTGTGGATAATCGTATCTGTATATGAAAGGAAATCAGCTTCTATGAAGAAGAGATCGTTGAATTCCCTACAGATATTGCGAATACTCTCAGATTCCTCTGAATTGCAGTGATCCGATTTAATAAGGTTTTGCAGTTTATTTATTCTGCCTTTAATTGGATCTCTGTCAGAGTCTGTGGAGATAACCACAAAGTCGCCCAAGTCTTGATATACTGGGTTCACCTCGTAAGAGCCTAGATCGGCTTCCTCCTCATCCGTATTGAGGATTAGGACTTTTGCCATACCGTTGACTGGTTCAACGATCGAGTTTCCGAGAAATAAGCCTGGCCTTATTTCCTTCTTGAAACAAACCGATTGTTGAATAGATGGAATTTCAATAATATACTCTGATCGAACCGGAATTTTCATTGATTTATGTATATCCAATTCTTTCGGATTTTTAATAGGAAGGAGATCTGATTCCAACTTTTGTAGAATTTGGAAGGAGGCATTCGATGACTCCGACTCGATAGAATTAGAAGGAGTTGTAGATTTATTGATTTTCCTCGAAGTTTTATTAGATTTATTTCTAGACTCCACCTTTTGTGAAGTACTAGATAATGGAGATAGAATTTTATTTGATCCACCCTTTTGTGGGGCTGGGGCTTCACCTCTTTTGAAGCTGTGAAGTTAGAATTTCATTATGTATTGGTTCCATTTTGCTTGGAACTATTGATGGAGATCGTTTTTCTTTTATATTACCTTTTGGCTTCACTTCCTGGAAGCATTGGATGGAGGTAGATTTTTATTAATATATTCATTGGAGAATGTTATCTCCGTATATATGAGACTTCTTTTCTGGGCTTCGCTTTTTAAATAAACATATAGATAAATGGAGTAATATGGATAAGTTTAATTTGAATCGTTTATTTCTAGAGAAATATATTTATTTTTATAATAGATACTAGCATCGTATCGAGATAAAGAGTAATGGCCAAGCAGAAGAGAAGATAGCCCACAATTTGGAATGGGTGTTCTATGATGGAGTTATTATTATTCGAAGATTCTAAATTCAATTTAGCAAAGATGAGTCCTTCCGTAGAAGTAGACTCCGTAAATAATGTGTTTATATTGCAGACAGCATCTCTGTAGCAGATACTGTCTGGTTTCAGTGGCAGGAGTTTTATTACGCTGATCTCTGCTCCAGTATCAATTAAAAATGTAAGTTTTGGAGCAGAGCAGACATTGACAGGCAAATAAAGAGTTAGAGAATTTTTATTTAATTTGATGGGGATACGTGTTAATTTATTTGTCTAGTTTCCTGTTGATATTGCCTCGGGTTTTCGATGAATCTGTGCCGTTGTTTATATCTGCGAGGGGTTGCCGAAATTGACCACCCGCTGCATCCAGTTTCCCTGCCTGGATGCCGACAGACTTCGATTATTTTTCCTAACTGGAGATCGTGATCTTGCCGAGATATTTGCATTTGTATCTCTCGGCGGTGGACCTAGACTTTCTCGGAATACTGGCTGTTGCCAGTTCCTGTTTTGTGGCTGTCTATTAGCCGTGTTTGCCAGTGGAATTGCATTTAATTCCCGAAAATTATTTTGGTTTCCTGGGCTGTTGCATTCTTCTGTGCCCAATTCGATGACAATATCGACAAGATGGGACCTGCGACGGAGATGTGACCTTATTGAAATCTGGAGGACGTTGTAGTTGGGAATTTGTTCTCTGGATTCCGTTAAAATTTGGCGTAGATTGTTGTATGACTGGGCATCTTGAAGCAGCATGCCCCAGTTCGTTACATTTAAAACGAAGATTTGAATTTATTTTTTTGTGGAGAGGAATTTTGATTTACGTTTTAGTTCGTTTGAAATTTGGATTGTCCCAGTTCCAAACGTGATGCGTGATCTAAATATGCGATTTTTTAACGCAGGGAAAGATTTATCGGAATGCACTTTGGCTAAAGTTTGGAGTTGGGCATTTATTAGCTCATAGAAATGTGTCGCCTCATTTAATTTAAATAGACTTGGGTTAAGTCTCTTGAGAAAATCCATTACACTTTCCCCTATTTTCTGCTTGCAATTATTTAATTGAGATTGTAGGGCGGATCTGGAAATTTTTACTTCGAATGTTTGTTTTAAAATTGATTTTAGAGTAGGCCAATCTTCGACTTGATTGTACCTGAAGATATCGTATGCCTCTGCAGATAATTTACTCCTTATTAAGCTAAGGAGGGAGTGCTTTTCGTTCACCGTCGATGTCGTTTTGTATAATCATCACAACTAGATATAAATTTGTGAAAATCGCTCGGATTTCCACTGAAATTGGGTATTAATGTTCTTGCGTCTGAAAGGAATAGAGTAGACTGGTCTCTAAAGGAGACATTATGATGATGATCTGTTGAGTTAGTTTATTATTTAATATGTGTTCGGATCGTGAGTCCAGCTGTTCCCGGAGCGCGATTATGGTATCTGTGTATGATGTTTCTATATTGCCGTAATCATCCTTTCTGAAATAGGCGTGGTCCATGTCATCAGGGCCACAGCATGTAATTATTAAGGTATGTGTTGCTTTCAAATCATCCCAATACTCATGCAACGAATTCAGTTTTTGCGTTAAGTATGCCCAGCTTGCAGTTGAAAGTGAACCAAGATCGATAGTCTGGATTATACGTGATGTATAGATCTTAGTCTATCTCCTTGCACTCTAAATCGTATTGTGTTAGACTGATCCCCACATTCCTGTATAGCTTCAGTATTGATACGTTTACGTGAATTTTTGGGAGCTGAGAAGTAAAATGTCTTTTTTTCGTTATCCGAATGGCTAGAAATGGATTTCAACCTATCAATCAGTGTTGCTTTGATTAGGTTGTACCAATCATCTATCTTATCAGAGCATGATTGTCTAAAATATTCATGAGTTTCGTCGAAATCTTTGGATAATGGATTCTGTTTTTTCAAAGTCTGCCCAGTACTCTTCTAATTTTTGGATTTTACCGGAAACAAATTCAGGAGCTCTGTATTTTTTGTTGCTACTATGATATTCTTTTAGTATCTTTCTTATTTCTTCGGTTTTCTGTACTTTTGATAAGCAAAGCTCGTCAAATGTTTTGGTTTCTTCTGTAATTTTGTTATGTTATGTGGGGCGTAAAAATTGGGGAGAATACAGCAAATAAAATTTTGAAACACAGCACCACAATAAAAAAAAAATGTATGAACAAATCTAAGAACAATTGTTTTCAATTATATAAGGTTTAACTTTTTTTAAATGTGTAAAAATATGTATGAGGAATGGTAAAAATACTCGATTTCAATTAGAATAAAAATTATCACTGGGATTGTATATAACTCTTATGGAGTAAAACAATGAATTAGTTTGAGAAACTAAACATTGCCTTGAAATTATTTATTGGTTGTTTTTCGAATTGTATATATGCATATCGTGTCAACAGATAGGATTGCAAAAAGAAATGGGATTTTAATTTTGTTTTAATTACAATTAAATGTATAAAGGATTAAAATGTAGAAGTTCATTTAAAAAAACAGGGAGTAAGTTATTTCTTTATATGTAATTAAAAAAATGTTGTGTAAATTAAGAAAAACACAGTAATGGAAAAAAATTACTTCTTTCTTTTTTATAAGCAGAATATATGGATAGTGAGTAAACACTGAAGGGAAAAATGAATGAAATTAATTTAATCGTCTCCTCCGACCAATATCTTCACCTGACGAGAGGTCTATAGTCTTCTCGCAAGTGATCGACTATTGAGCTTTTACGAAGTCTTCTGACCAACAAGCTCATGAAATCTTCCCGCAGAGGTCGCTTCAGGAAGAGCGTATTTCACTATTTTTCACTACTAATAATATAGTTAATAAAATAAAATAAATTTTGGGAGTGGACAATAGGAAAACAATTTAAATATCGGACAGTTAATAAACAAAAAAAAATCAATCAAAGGGTTTTTTAATGCCAAAAACCGTGTATGCGACGAACAGTGTAATCGTAAATAGAAATTGCACGAATTGTAATACCTTTCACATCAGATATGAACAAATTATGTTCACGTAAATTTATTTCTTACACTTTTACTTGTTATTTCAAATATGAAAGTATGTGTTGTAAATTTTTTTATATTAATAACTTATAAAAATCTGCAATGAATAAGTACCAAAAATATTAAAGATTTTTACGGCTACCTTATTGATGTCCACTTATGTTTTGAATTAATATATCCAAGTTTTTGGGTTGGTTGGTTGATGATTGATGAAGTTGTTGAAATTGATGGGAAATATTCCGGGTGCTATTGGTTTTGGGAAGATTTGTCGGGCATCCAGGTTGATGATTTCCTGATGTTATTGAAAGAGCTGGGAGTCGTCTTGTTGAGGCAGGGATGAAGCCTCGCAAGGGCCCACCGGTGCGGCAATTAGGTGCCAACTTTACTTGTTATTTCAAATATGAAAGTATGTGTTGTAAATTTTTTTATATTAATAACTTATAAAAATCTGCAATGAATAAGTACCAAAAATATTAAAGATTTTTACGGCTACCTTATTGATGTCCACTTATGTTTTGAATTAATATATCCAAGTTTTTGGGTTGGTTGGTTAATGATTGATGAAGTTGTTGAAATTGATGGGAAATATTCCGGGTGCTATTGGTTTTGGGAAGATTTGTCGGGCATCTAGGGTGATGACTTCCTGATGTTATTGAAAGAACTGGGAGTCGTCTTGTTGAGGCAGGGATGAAGCCTCGCAAGGGTCCACCGGTGCGGCAATTAGGTGCCAACTAAAAAAATTATTATATTTTGTCTAGGCACCCTTTTTAGGGTATCCAGGGTTTTTTTTTTATTATTATGATACTTTATTAAGTACAAGTACTAATAATTTATCTGTTTCTTGTTACTTTTATTTTGTTATTAATTTTATTTGTATTTTTTTTTTGTCTAGTTTACTTTTTGCTATTTATTTACATAGTTAAGTCATATTTATGTATTTAGTTAATTAGTATTTACATATTTATTTAAAAAAGAAATTTCGTTGAACTTCGCCAGATCATATTATTATTTCATAAATTTAATTTAATTTAATTTTTCACAGAAACTGTATGTAGGTAAGTATGCATACCATGTGAGTGGAATGTGTGTCTGATAACAAAATGCAATTTATGCTAAATTGAATTTTCTTATAACCTGCAAATGCATTTTAAATGCAATTGGAATTTTTTAAATTTAAATTAAAGGAATTTTGTTTTTTCAGGGACAAATTAATGGTACATCATTATCGTATTGGACGATATATTGATGTATCGGTATTATAGTTGTGATTCGGGGCAAAGGTACCTGAGTCACAACAGATACCATATGCTGCAAAGCACAGCATGGCAGGAAGGAGATAGGGAAAGGATTAGGGGATATGAGGAGAGTGGCAGAGGTGCCGATGTATGTCGCATTTAACCTCCGCAGATTGTACGCCGGTCGGAGGAAACACAGAAGATGGTAAACTGTTCCACATTCGCGCATCACGGAATTTTACTGTACGGCCGAAAGTAATTTGAAGGCTAAAAGCATGCAGGAATCATTCTAGATATTTCATCGGAACATTAACCATGCATGTAGCGATAAAGGAGTGAAAGGCATCCAACATTGTGGCGGTGTTCGAGTGAGTCGATATGACGAGTCATTGCCACAACGCCAATAAGCTTTAAGGCTCTCTTTTGGACAATGTCCAATAAAGCTAAGGCTGTGATATCAGACCAAGCCCAGATATGGGAATTGTATTCCATTCTAGATATGATCGGGCCAGGTTAGCTTGCTGGGAATATTAATGCCAATAATGCATAAAAACTGTATATCGTAAATCAGTGCTACATCAAATGAAACGGGAGTGGAGAAATTATGATCTTGTTTTAAAGAGATGAGACAGCTTTGGGTTTTAGAGGCATTGAATTCCATGCGATTCGCTTTATCCCAAGCGAAGATATTGGTAAGATCGTTATTCGTTTTGGTTTACGGAGTGTGAATGCATAGGAATTTATGTGGCGGATAAAACATTATTTCTCTGGTGTGAAAGCAGAATTTAAGAATTAAGAACTTATAAAACACCCACGAAAAGTCAATCTACCGTAAACAACGTCTTCGGTAACGCTCTTATAGGGTAAGAAGAATGGAATTTTCTTTTAAAAATTATTAGTGTAGTGTTGTTTGATCTGCCTTTGATTTTGATCGTTTAATCACAAGATAATTTTGTACACCCAGGTGGTCGTAGCTTCAAGTTGTAGTTTTCTTTCGAGTAGTATTTACTTATTTATGGTGAAATGCTAGGAAATTACTTTCATAAGGATTGCACCACCTGACAGAGTCCGTAATCAAAGGACTTTTGAAAATTTGTATAAGTTCTGACAATGTAAGAAACGCCAACTTGGAAGATTTGAGTCGTGCTGAATATAGTTTACGCCTAAAAAGGAGCACAGTTAGAAGGGCTTTAAATGTGTCCATCCAAAAGTTGATCAGGAAACTTCATAGAATCTAAATGATATACCGAAGTGCAATTCCTTTTTGGATCATCTTGATCATCTTGTATACTTATAATTTATGTCAAAAGATTATCTTTAATTAAAATTAAAACCTTTATTTTCCACATAAGCCATTAAACCAGTAAAATTAAATCATAGCAATCATTCCCATCATCCCATTGCGCGTTCCATGAAGATCTTCTGAAAATTGCAATAAAAATCGATAAGTAAAGAATATTATCATATAGATAGGTTTTTTCCGAACAAAAGGTTTAGGAGGTACCTACTTCCCAAATGAAAGAATTGATATAGAATGGCTCTTATTTTCGATTGATATTGTATCAGAAAGGTTGAATTAAATGGTTCTTTTTCGAATTCAATTGAAAAAGTAATGTAACATACAAACATACATCTAAAGTCAAAAATCACTATCAAAAAAAATTTCGATGTTACAAAATATGTTTGTGCCTAAGAAAGACAAATTTAGATTTCATAATTACATACATGGTGAAATGCAAGTGCGAAGAAATGCATGTCACCATATGTTGCAACCACATTGCGTGCCATAACAAATGCTTTAGGCTGATTGACCCATTTGAAGTGACCATAGTAACAATTTGTAGTTTATTGTGCAAGATGTTTTCTTTATTTATCGATTGGAAAATTTGTTCCGTGTTTTGAGTAGACAGTTTTGTATGTTAAGCTATAGAAATCTTTTTGTATAATTTAACTCAAATGGATAAGAAAATACAGTTCTTTCTTACTAAATTTACCAATTGCATCTCAGATTACTGTTCATAAATCGTTTAAAGGTAATTGAACTCCATATTCGTAGGAATAAAATGAACTAAATTCCTGTGTGACTGGCATTATTTTTTCGAGCAAGCTTTGTCATTCGTCAATATCTTGCCCTTAATGTCCATTAGCGTTAGTGTTCCAAGATTCGGTTCTTGCCCCCAACACTTTTAAACCAGTACACTTATGATCAAGGCTTGAATAATCAGACTTTCACACCTTTCCATTAGCGGAAACAAATCAATTTTACCCAATTTAGAGTACTTGTCTGTCAGGCTATCACCCCCATTTCAGATTAAGCAATCAACTTCAACTAGGGTCTCGATGAGGTGCCATAACAACGAACCTTGAAGGTGTAAGTGTCATTAACTGTAGTTAATTCGGTACCTGCTACTCTAACCTAATTTCTTAAAAGAAATCGAGGAATGCACACTAATATAATGACTATGATATTGTCCAACTACAGAATAAACGTTAATAAAAAGAGTCTTACATGAAAAAGACGCACAATCTTTTGATAATACTGACTTTGGATTGGGCACAACAAAGTGGTTCAATGTTTAGGATATAATAGAGCTTATAAAACTTCACAAAAAGGCATTAAAAAAAAATTAAAAAGCAAGACAAAACAATTAAATTAACTTCCTATTTTTCTAGGTTAGGTAGAATAGGTTAGAATAAGTACCACCACTTCACTGAGATCAATGGTGTTTCCAGTGGTCACCATAGATTTATGGGGATCTATCCTTCTGACTACATCGCCCAACATCCATCATGTTTCCTTGAGGAAATTGAAGATACACATAAGGTCTGTACCTTGTAGCTCTCCCAGTTCCGAGAAGTAGTCGATCTGAGGAAATTGACCTCATGAACTCTGCAGCTTCGATAGAAATCGTTTAACTTGAGGCCCAATCTTTTAGCATGATTTCCTGTGGCCCAATGATCCGTTACAACCCCCTGCTCTTCGTTTGTAGCTCCATTATTCTCCTCTTGTTGTATACAGGAAATAATTTTCTTGCACTAGCAGCTCTTCCAATTCTTGTAGATATCATTGATGATGATATTTTTGTAAGACGTAAAATTTAATATTTAAGACTATAATTGGGAAGATATTGCACGATATGAAGAAAAAAGTGTGGCATTTCCGAGACTTCACAAGCTCTAACACATTTCAGAAATATTAGGTAAATGCAGCCTATTTTTCAAATTGACATAACATATTGTTTCAGATCTGACATTTGATGACTTTTAGACCTTTTGTTCGAATAACTACGCTTTCTGTATAAACCAATAACTTACTTTTAAGGGGGGTGCATTTTGTGTTATTTGAAGACCCAAGCTCCTTAAAAGAACAACGGGGCTAAATGTTGTGCTATATAAACACTGCAAGCCATGAACTCCAACCATAATGGGAACATTCTTCAGTAAACGTTCTCTTTCATACTTAAGCAAATGGTGTTTGTCGCCTATTGAGAAAACCAAAAATTATAAAATATATTCCAAAAAATATTTAAAGTATATATAGTATATTTTTGAAATACAATACCTAACTTATATCCAGAATATGAAGCTTCAGCTAAAACGTTCGTAAGACACTTAACATCACCGAATCCTAAGTTTACACCCTGTCCGGCAAGAGGGTGAATTCTGTGAGCAGCATCACTACATAAAAAATGTATTAATAATTATTGCATATTTGTTTTCGAACTTCTGTTATGATACCCAATAAGTACCACGCCCGGTGCAACGTATGATGAAGCATGTCCAAATCCTAAAGGGAAACAAGCTCTTGAGTTTTCAAGAACATTTTTAACCCTTGGCGGAAACTGACGTATTTCTCTTGTGCTAGGGTTTAGAAATGAGTCAATCATTCTAAGTGTATTCGTTACAAATCCATCTTTTGGGTACACTTTCAACTATAACCAAGAAAGTTTTTATTAAAATATTTTAATTCATAATTCATCATACGAATAACTATATTTACAAATGCTTCGTTAAGAGCATCGCAAAATTCTTGTGGTGACATATCTTTTAATTCCTTCGCATGGCTTGGTGATGTAGTCCACACTAAAGAACTCATTGTATCATTAAGAGGAAGTAAGGCAACTGGTCCCGTAGGTATAAACCTTTGCCACGCTACAGAATTATCTTCAGCCTTGAATATTGTATGAAGATTTATGTGAATGTGATGAGCATACGATATCTTCTTATAAAAATCTTACTTCACATAACTCTAGAGTTGCTACCAGACCCATTTGATTATATTGCGTAGTGAGGTTATTAACACACATCTGTTGACGGACTAAAGAGTTTGCACCATCTGCACCAACCTGAATTTGTGTTTAAATATAGGAAAGATTATTATTTAGCTTCCTTAGTTTTCTGTTAGTTTGTATATATGTAGGTATATAAAAAAAAAATCACTATTAACAGTTAGCTGTACTGAGGGACAATCAAAGAACTAGGGGAATTTCTTTCAGTCTATTGCAAGAATAAGATAAGAGGTGACCTCCACCACAATGTTGTTTGGGAGTTATGTAATGAGTTGACAAATGATGACGCGGGTCGAATCATGGAATGCTAGAAACTTATACCTTAGAGTACGTGCACAGCTAGGCGAGGCGAGGCTATATCAAGAGTTGAAAAAATAAAATGATTGCACGCTGTACTATGAAAGTGTTCATAACAACGTTGTGTCAGCGCGTGATATGGCGAGACACTTCGAGATATCTCGCTCGAGAATGAAATTTTTCATTTTTTCGCGAGGTCCAGCGCGCTAATTTTGATAACTGGCATATTCGTATAGCTTTTTCTTTAATATAATCGAAGGGTTCTTAACTCATTCTCATATACTGGAAGAATATATGAGGATCAGTATTCATATTCAATGTGAATGACGAATTCCCCAAATTCTAATCGCTTGTTATTTATCGGGTCACAAACAAAACAGCGGAAAGTACACTCTTGTGAAAAATGCAATATAGTTACACTACTTGATAAACACAAGATTTCTTCTTCATAATCTGATGACATAATTTATATGCTCTCACTTCACGATTTACCAAGAAACTGAACGCCTTATTGTGAACACCTCACCTCGCCTCGCTCAAGTGCATAGCCTAGCCTCGCCTCGCCCCGCCTCGCCTGTTGTGTACATACCCTTAGGCAGATGGGCAAAATCAATGATCATTCGTTCGTAATTGAATTTTTCAAAAATCGCTTTACCTTTGAATTTTAATTATTAAAAATGTGCTGTCAAATACATATAAAAATTGACAGGACTTTGGTTTTAATTCACAAAATCTTGAGTAACTCCATTTTTGAAAAAATCAGTTACGAATGAATCATTGATTTTGAATTTAAATGATGTATTAGAATTTAGAAATTCTATTGCTCACTGATTCACTCTAGCTCTTATCCCTCAATATAGAAACAAAGCATAAAGATAAAGCCCTGGTCACACCGGGAGCGGCGCGGCGTTGTCCCACGCGGCAAAATAGAGTGTTCACACCGGGAGCGGCGGATTTTTTCCAAATGTATTCTATGTAGATCCGATGAAGAAGTTCTGTTATTAGTAGTTCTGATTGAAGAAAACCAGAGAAAAGTGATGAGGATCGATTCGAATTCGACGAGTTGCACGGACTTATTGCGAATGAATAAGAAATCTTGCCGACACACAGTGGTTCATTGGAGCTAAAAAGTGCACTTTATTCCCTTATGCATGGATTGAAATAAAATTTTACACACTTAGTATTGACAGTAAGAGAAAACTTTCGACACATATTTTGTTGCCCAATTCATATTTTATTTTTTTTCAGTTTATATATATATTAGTTTATTTCATTCAAAATCCAAAGAAACTGCGGTTATTGTTCAGTTTGAAATATTAAGATTTTTTGTAGACTCCAAATTTTTTTTAAAGCATTTTTCAATTTTAGAAAACAATACAGAATAATACGAGCTCAATCATCATTGTTTTATAATTCTATAAAACTTAGCTCTGGAAATATGGGGTATCATCGACGTTATCGTCATATTCCTCTAAAAGTGAAGGATTCTGGTTGCCTAATAATTGCAAAGATTTCCTCCGGTAGAACTTCTCTATTTCACCTTTGACATCCCACCTTGTTTCCTAAAGAAGAAATTATAGGAATTGAGGAATCCATGGCTGGATAAAACACATCCTGGAGATTCAAAACCTGATTATATTTCTTGGCATGGTCAATTCTATTCTTTTTATAATATTTATTGCGAGCTTCTTATTTCCAATCTGGTTGTCAAATCTTTCTTTTTCACATTTTATAGATGGGATGGTTTCCTTTTCAATCTTCATGCACACAGGTCTACAGAAGCGAATAGACTGTAGAGGAGTGTTATTATTCCAAATAATACGATTTGAATCACTTTCATCATTAATTCGTAAAGGATTTAGGATTATTATAAACAAGCTGGAATCGTCACCTTGACCATATATATAGTATATACATATATTCTCGTTCATATTAATGGGCTTCCAAATGACTTCACAACGGGTCCGGATGGGATCCCTTCAGCCTTTTTTAAGTCTTGCTGCCTTTCTCTGGTAGCTCCGGTGAGAATTATTTTCCAAAAATCGCTCGATAGTGGTTGTTTCTCCCAGCTATGGAAAAATTCCTTTATCATACCTATCCACAAAAAAGGTAGTAAAAATTATATTTCTAACTATAGGCCTATTGCAAAATTATCTTGCATGCCCAAATTATTCGAATCTATAATTTCTTCTCAATTATCAACCTCCTGTAATAATTTACTCTCTTCAAACCAACTTGGATTTATTTCGGGCAGGTCTACAACCACTAACTTGTTGGAATTTGTCTCAGATACCATTGGCGGATTTGCAAAAGGCTACCAGACTTTAGTAAAGCGTTCGACAAGTTATCTCACTCCGTGATACTCTTTAAAATGGAAAAGTATGGGTTTCCTCTAACATTTCTTAAATGGACGGAGTCTTACTTAGATAACAGAAAATATCAAATCTTGTTTCGACATTCCATCTCAAGAGTCTTGAAAGCTTCGTCTGGCGTACCTCAAGGGAGTCACTTCCCTTGTTCTTTATTCTGTCTATTGATGACATTGTCTCTGTTGTGAAGTACTGCAAGGTCTTGATTTATGCTGACGACATTAAACTTTTCGCCCAGAATAAATCTTTTAACGATTGTGAGCAGGTACAGAGTGACCTTCACAGATTTTACGATTGGTGTAAAAGCAATAAATTGACACTCAATATGTGAGGTTATGACTTTCCACAGACATCAGAAACCAATTTCTCACGATTATGTGTTCTCGAATTAATCGATTCGCCGTGTGGGTGCTGTTTGTGACTTGGATATCAAATGTGACCACAGATTGAATTTTATCTCCCACATAAACTACACAGTATCAAAGAGTAGTTCCATGCTGGGCTTTATAAAACGTTGGTCCCGAGAGTTCTCGAATCCTACCATAACTTTGCGTTTGTACACTTGCTTTGTAAGACCACTTCTTGAATACGCTAGCCAGGTCTGGTCTCCATTTTACGTTACACACATCGACCATATCGAGTCTGTTCAACGGAACTTCCTACGATTTGCTCTCAGACACCTACCCTGGAATAATTCATTAATTCTTCCACCCTATGAGGTCGCTTGAACTTTTAAATATGCACTCGCTTAAGAAACGTCGCATAGTTGCCGATGTAACTTTTGTGCATCAGCTCTTAAACGCGAATATTGATTCCCCGTTGTTGCTTAACAAAATCTCTTTTCGTGATAGTAGGCACAATTTGAGAAGGCTACCTCTGTTGCATGTTACTCCTCAAGGTCTAACTTTAGCACGTATGAACCTGTTAATCGCATGTGTATTACTGTTAATAATATGGCTGAGCAGTTTGTTCTTGACGTTTCTAAGCATGCTTTAAAAAAAACGTTTATATAATATTTAATCTTTTTTGTATTGTTTTTTTGTGCATTGCATGTAATTTTATCCGGTGTTTGGCTTATGTTTATTTTAACATACTAATACTAACACCGACTAAATGATGAAACGCATGTATTGTTGACCGTTTTTTTATTAAACGTGTCCATGCAGCGAGATTGTGTTAAGCTGGTTCTGATAGTCATTATATTAGTGTACTTTTGACTAAAGGGTTTTCCAATAAGAGGTGTTATTTTAATTAGCCCGCTATTTCGGTAGATGTCACTTTTGGAGCTTTGACATTTGACAAGTAGAAACTACGCCATTAATAAAAGTGGAACGATACACGATTCAACAACGCATTGAAATTATTAAAATTCACTATAAAAATGGTGAAAATGTGGCAGAGACGGTTCGTAAAACTCGAACATTTTTGGGTCGTCGTGAAGCACCTTGTCGGACCGCAATACAGAAATTGGTAGAAAAATTCGAGTTGTCGGGACAAGTTAGTGATGTGAAGAATAAAACCCGTGCACGTCGCTCAAGAAAAGCTGAGAATATTGCTGCTATAGCCGAAAGTGTTGAAGAAAACCCAGGTTTGTCCATTCCTCGTCGATCTTTGGAATTAGGCATTCTACAAACGTCATTACACCGTATTTTGCATAAAGATTTGGGTCTTAAGGCTTATAAAGTTCAGTTAACACAAGAACTCAAGCCGGCCGATCATCAACAACGTCGAGTCTTTGCTGATTGGGTCCTTGAAATGCATGAAAATGATCCGGAATTCCATCGAAAACTTATCTTGAGTGATGAGGCCCATTTCCACCTCGATGGCTTCGTCAACAAGCAAAATTGTCGGATCTGGGGCTCGGAAAACCCAAGAGTTATTGTTGAAAAGCCTCTCTATCCTCAACGTGTGACTGTTTGGTGCGGTTTATGGTCCCGCGGGGTCATTGGACCTTACTTTTTCGAAAATGAGGCTGGAGCAACAGTTACGGTGAATGGATTGCGCTATCGACAGATGATTAATGATTTTTTATGGCCGGAATTGGATGGTATTGATCTGGACAACGTTTACTTTCAACAAGACGGCGCTACGTGCCATACAAGCAACGAAACCATTGATCTTTTACGGGAAAAGTTTCCGGACCGTGTTATCTTTCGAAGAGGTGATCACAATTGGCCACCGAGATCTTGTGACTTAACACCTTGCGACTTCTTCCTTTGGGGCCACGTGAAAGAGAAGGTCTACGCCAATAGCCCAGCGTCGATTCAAGACCTCAAAGATGGAATTCGTGAGGCTATCGAGGACATAGGTCAGCCACTTTGCGATTTGGTTATGGAAAATTTCATGAAAGGATATGGTCCTGTAGGCGTGGTCGTGGTAGTCATTTGGTTGATGTTATTTTCCCTTATTAACTTCATACCTTCCTCTTTATAATGAAATAAAGATCCGATCATTTATCTCAAAAAATGGCATTTTTCTTTGAATATCAAAATAACACCTCTCATTGGAAAACCGTGTATAATTGGAAAATCCCGAAGAACCATCCATACTCCATGAACAAACTAAAGTCAGTTTTACCTCTTTGTTGCTTTCATCAACCTGATCCAATATTTCATTTTGATAAGTCAAGATTATTTTGGCTGTATAATTTAAGAGATGCGGTATAGGTACTTCAGCGCAAGTACGCGTAAAAATTTCGCCTTTCGGTCTGCAAACAGCTTTCGCGAATATATTATAATTAGAAGCTTTTAAGAATTGTGATATATTCAGGTATTGTCGTTTCGATAGAGAGTTATCCAATATCATTGATAGTGGTTCTTCAGGAAATTTTCTTTTTCAAGGGATTATTTTTCTTTATCAAGCTTAGTACCGTAGATGGCTTATCGTATGAATAAGCCAAATATTGGATTACTCCAGCTAAGATCGTACAAATGTTTATATTTGCAGCTTTATGAGCTGCTCGCAAGCATAAGCCCATCACTTAGACTTATCTTTAAAAGTTTTTAAAGGTCACCCTGCTGCTGTTGCTCGCATAGAAGTTGTTGATTGCTTGAATTGCACAATTTCGTTGCGTATCTTAAAATATGAATGCACTAACTTTTCGTAATTCCGCACAAATCGCTTCAATACATAATGATATTGTTTTTGATCAAAACACCAAATTTTGATTTAAATTTCCTAACATTTTTTAGCTCAACATACTTTTGTCCATCACTAATGAAGTAATCGAAATGTTGTCCGCCTTATCCCGATAAAATAAATTCTGCAGTTTTTTTTCACTATACTTTAATAATAACGTTGGTTAGTAGATCTAAATTTATAAATTGAATCGTTTAGAATTCAAATGGCGGATGTTCAAAGTCCCAAAGTCTTGGACTAAATGGAGATTTGAAGTGCCACAAGTCATGGGCGTGAGGTGTTTCAATACTAACTGTTGATTTATTGTTTGGATAACGTTACTTCACTTAGATATGGACATGTGAGGTTTCTACACCAAATCAGTCTACCTCTATACAATTTATTTCCAGCAAAAACAAAAATCATCAAAATATGGACACAACAACTTAATTTTCTTTCAACAAACATTTCGATCAATAGCTCAAAACGTTCTTATAACTTCTTATAACAAACGGAAATTGTGGAAAACTCATTTTAGGGCAAAGTTAGTGTAAGTCCCGTGACACACGATGATACACACTCGAGACTAGACACGACGTAAAACCGGTTTTTGTATCGAATGTGTATCAGCTTATGGTACACGTAGTTACACACGGTTGATACATGTTCTTGAAACAGCAAAGAAAATTCATCATTTCCATATGTTCTATACGCACAAAAACCGAGTACACGCATACATACGTAATAAAACACTCATGTATCATCCAAGTCTAACCCTCTGCTCTAAATTGAGGTATACACGAAAATGTTCTAAAATAGTGCTAAGAAAACCAGTTTTTAGTACAGTGTATCGCTAAGTCCGGTGACACACGATGATACACATGCGATACACCGTACTAAAAACTGGTTTTCTTAGCACTATTGTAGAACATTTTCGTGTATACCTCAATTTAGAGCAGAGGGTTAGACTTGCTACAAGAGCTACAAAAACACTAAAGAGCTAGCAAGCAACTCTTTAGCTCATATAGCATTTTGCTTTGATTTGCAAAGGACACTATCAACCTCTTTTTTAACTTGTGGTAAAGTCTATTACCTGTGAATTCACAGCCTAGTGGCCGGATCACCCTTCTGTGCAAATTTGATTTTTGAAGTGGTTTTTCGCATATATTTCTAGAGCGGTTTGTCGGACAGAAAAAATGATTATAACCGTATTCTGAAGAAGTTTTTAGTGACAATAAAAATGTCTTGGACTGATCGTTTTCACAGTATACGTAAAAAACCTAAATTTTTATATGGCAGCACCAAGAAGGAGTTGCCCGATTTAGTCCATTTTTGAAATTTTATTTGCTAGTACAATGAAAATACCACGTACCAAATTTCAGCTCTCTATATAGATGCGTTCTCAGGCCAAATATATAGTGGAAAACGAAATTTTTGTATGGCAACCCCACAAAGGAGTTGCCCGATTTGTCTCATTTTCGAACTAAATTTTACTTTTTTTTTTAAAGTCCGTGTACAAAATTTCAGCTCGCGTTCTCGAGTTATCGTGCGGACGGACGGACATGCAAAAATCAAAATAACTTTTAATATTATGCATGTGGACACCCCGTGTACAAAATTTCAGCTCTCTAAGTATACGGACGGACGGACGGACGGACATGCAAAAATCTAAATAACTTTTAATATTATGAATGGGTGTCCAATCCATTTTGCTCTACCATCATTATTTCGAGGTGTTACAAACGGAATGACAAACTTATTATACCCTTTAGATTTCATCTAGTTTATAAAAATATCATTAAGTGCTATTAAATCCGTTGATCACAGATTTTTATTATCTGGCCATTCTTTCATGGAGTGTAGGGATGCACGCGATATGTCGATACATGTTTTTGCATCGATTTTCGTCTTCAGAAACATCGTCAACAACATCGATATTTTACATTCGATACATCGAGAAATGAGTCTGAATTTAAATTTTTGAACAGGCAGCTAATTACAGTGGAAGAGTAGAGGGTTAAGAAATTGTGACATCCTGGCTGATCTTCATATGCGATAAACAAAGCCGACACATGTCCATGTTCAATTTTGAAAGTAAGAGTGAAATGGACAATAATTTTTTCCACTAAGCTTTTCAGTTTTTAGCTAAATTACTCTTGCAAAAGCTGTTTACATTAAATATTAAGAACATTCGGATTGGTTCAACTCAACCTAATAATTTTTACTGTATTAATGCCTCTATAAATATGGTTGTAAGCATTTATGATGTGATTAATCATGCGAAATACTTCGAAAAGGAATGTAAAATGATTACGTCCCTCTTTCAGTTTTACAATTTACATAGAATGTTATTGGAAAACATGTTTTTTTTTTAATAAATATGTATAATTTTTAGAATTTTATTTGATTTTTAAAGTACGCACTTATTCCCTTTCAATGAGTAATCCCGTTCTCTTTCGGGGACACTTTTCCTTATAGTTGCTGTTACAATCATTGTTCGTTATTTTATTTTATAGGCAAGGAACAATTCGATCTGTGCAGTGATCATCACCGAATTGTTAAAAACGTTTTACTCTCGCGGGAAGAAGAAGCGGAGGCACAAACATCGGAGATATCTCGGTATCTTAAAATTCCAATCACTGGAAACCTGGCAAAATTTGAAGGAATTTTATCCTAATTTGGCAAAAATAGCACCAAAATATTTGTCCATCGTAGCTACCTCCGTTCCATCAGAAAGACTCTTCTCAAAGGCGGGCCATACTTTGTCAGCAGAGAAATCACCTAAAGGGAAATAAGTTATCCAAAATTCTATTATGAAGAGTCTCGATGAAAATTATTGGGATATTTGAAGTATTTTTCCCTAGGATCAACATACTGTTTGATTTTTTCTTCTTCAAAAAATTATGTCCCACATATTTACTACGATATTATTATTACTATAAAGAATCTTAAATTAATTTAGAGTTTTATTTGCAGCAGTTGTAACATTATTTCAACTGAACTTTGCTTTGTCGGAAGGTTGTTATTCTTAAACAAATTTATTTGGGAAGCATTTTCGCAATTCTGTTGTTGATTAGGAATTATATATGTATTATATATGTCTGCAGAAGTGAAATATTTTCTCATTTTCGAAAATTTTTACTTTCGTTCCATCGATGTTTTTTGTTCGATGTTTTAACGACATCGAGGTTTGCCTTTCAATGTATCATTTGATTACTACATCGATGTTTTCAAAATTTTGTGCATCCCTAATGGAGTGCGACGAACATTTTGCCATTATAGAAAAAGCTAAAAAGAAATGTTCAAGTGTTTTTATTCCTGATGATTGGTGTACCATTGCATCAAAATCCAGCAGGAAATTTACAGTAGTTAGATTTTTTTTTAAATTAGAAGGCAGAAGGACAGGTGACCCTATCCTTAAAGCACGGAGGCCAAAGCGGCCGACTGTGCTGTCCTGCTAGAAGGCTATTCACCAAAACCTTACTTTCCTCTTAATGAAGCGCATCAGGTCTTGGTGAGGAAGGTTTTTCAGCTCATCCACAGATAGAAGGACAGATCCTAGAGTATCCAACCAACACCGGGCGAAGGCCGGACACGCACATAGAAAGTGTTCGGTTGTCTCCGGCTCTCCCTCCAGGCAGGATACACACTCAGGGCTGTCAACAACTCCTATCTTTGTTAGATGAGCGTAAAGTGAGCTGTGGCCGACGATGATGCCAACCACAGTTCTACATTGTTTCCTTTCAAGCCCCATGAGAAAATCGGAGATATTCCCATTAGGCCCATCAAGAAACAGTTTTGTACACCTGCAGGTATTCCGGTTAGCACATCTCTGCTGATGCTTTCTACGAATTTCCGCTTTGATGAGACCCGATACTCGAGGTGGCAGCGCCTACGGCAGGTTCCGGTCCGAGGAACGGAGAAACAGAGCCAGCCCTAGCTAAAAGGTCGGCCTTTCATTCCCCATATGACCAGGAACCCACAGAAAGGACACCTTG
Source organism: Dioctria rufipes (assembly GCA_963924295.1). Taxonomy (NCBI): domain Eukaryota; kingdom Metazoa; phylum Arthropoda; class Insecta; order Diptera; family Asilidae; genus Dioctria; species Dioctria rufipes. Next base: position 215,242,387 of record OZ002741.1, read on the forward strand.
TTGTGGATACACAGCTTATAGACAGAAGCCCTGCAATCCCCCAGTAACTTAAATGTTATCCTAGGGCCACTCAGAGCCATCAATGTTAGATTAAAGCAAGACTTCAAAATACAGCCACTGCAATTTTCGTATGCCTACTATAGTATATATATATATATATATATATACTATAGTATATCAGTGCATATGAACTATATGCACTGTTATTGATTGAATTGATTTAAAGTCCCCTTGCCTTAGTAGTATTCTATAGAGAAACTGTCAATGCAGATATGCCAGTTGAACGGATTGACATGAAAAAACACCTGGCAGAGCAGCCCATTTTGAACTGACTGCACTGTATGAAAGGGCTATAAAAATTAAATTACCCATGTTGCCGCTAGCGGGGAGTCGGCTTGGGGTGGTTCTTGCCACCCACATCCCCTCAGTGCTTATAAGCTGTGCGTAAAAAACAAACTTGCTCATCTGAGCAGACCTCGGACAGACAGACAGACCAAAAAAGTACAAAAATCTAATGGATTTCCCTCCATTCATACCTCTAATTCACCACAAATTCTTCAAATCCAAATGAATTGGGCGGTAAGAAGAGAAAACAGCGCTGTCTAGTTAGGGAACCCATGAAACATAGTAACGTACCAGAAGGAGAAATGCAAGGGGGCTCGGTCAGTGAACCTGATAATATTGTTACGAGCGTGGCCTTTGTTCGTTATTTAAAACACAATATTTCGGATATAATTCAAAAGTTCTTTCTTTATTTAACTTTATTGTTTACTCTCACAATTCATAAACAATTATCAAATCAACTCTTTAGTTATCGCTAGTACTGTACTTCCAATTATCGCAATCCAAATAGTTTACTTCGTTCACTTCACTGTCTGAAATAAGACTCCGCCTCCTGGATGTGAGAGCAACAGATGTTGCCTTGTGTCACTTTCTGGCGCGTAACAATATCTTAGAGTCTGATAAAAACAAAAAGAGAATTTGAAGATGTGTACTTGTACCCCTTTGCTTTTGAGCCCCTCAATTGTAAGCCCTTAAGTACAGAGTTCTTATGCAGTGAAAATGAAAGTCAGTCAAGAAGAACGTCGCAATTTAATTCTTTCCACATACAGGGTGTCCAGTAAGTCGATGTCAAGCCGGAATCAGGTGATAGACGAAATCATAATAGTTACCAGAAAAATATAAAAAAAATCTAAATCATGTTGCTACAAATCTTTACTTTTTTCAATTTTATTTTTCTTATGTAATCCCGAATAGTGCTTATGTAACCTGTTGTTTTAAACTCTAAGCCAACTGCTCCAGCTTGGAAGAAAATTTCACATATTTCCGAACCAAGAATAGAAAATTAATACTTCACCCAACTTTAACTGACTGTACTGAAAAAAAAAAAATGTACTACGTCAGTTTGGCAAGTAACTTTAAAATTTGACGCATTTAATAAGGATTCTAAAATGGTATAACACTTGCTACATTATTTCTTAGATTACGGAGAAGCAAAATTTTCTTCTTGAAGAAACCCAGTTTCGAAAAATATCTTTTTACCTACTAAAAATGATTCTAGTGTATTCAAAGCTTGGCGAAAGACCGTAACTTTAAGATTTTAGTTTGAGTGAGACGGATAGTCATTGCATGAAGTGTGAGTGAGACAGATAGTAGGGCAAAAACCCCTACTGACTGGACTAAGACTAGTTAGTTAAAAATACTTGTTAGAAGGTAAAACACGAATCTGTTAGTGTCAAAGTCAGTTCTACTGACTCGTGTATGCCCGGGTAAGACGCCCTCGAGGAGGTATGCTAAATGAATGGCTTGCTCATGATTATTTGTGGAATTAAATTTTATTAAGTTGATTAAATTAGCCTATATTCTTCCTTTTATTCTCAGTTTTATTAACTAGAACTTCAGCAGATTACTTCTAACTACTCTGAACTGCACATTAAAAATGAGAAATGCGTTACTTCACACAATAGTGAAGAAATCTAGATTCGTGGAATATTAGATAAAATCAATCCTGTTGCAGGAGCTCATCAAATAATCAAATAGAGCTTCCTGGTGATGGCTATAGAAGCTCTTGAGTTATTTACTTTCGCCTTTGCTAGTTTTCCTGGAAAGATCAATGAATATTCTTCTAAAGAGCTTCGAAAAGATGTCTAGGGAAGCACTTAAATTATGCTTCTTTCAGAAACGTTAGATATTCGTCCCAATGGGTATGCTCCAATTCCAAAATAAAATCAACAATGTCTCGGCCTGATGTAGAAAAGCCCAAAATTTTTTCTTAGAAATTTACTGGAATTTTATTCTTCAGAATTTTTATGCATATTATTGGAGGCCGACACAGAATGAAAGTATTGTATCTCGAAATAACTCCTGTCGGCTACCAAGAGTAAAAACATTCTGCCGAAACATTTTCTGTAAATAAAAAAAAAAATTAATGCTTATTGCTTAACTAATATCTACGCTACGCTCATAAAAATTGTTAGCGGCCCAAGCACCCGTTGTCACCCTCCAATAATGCATGCAAATTCTACAACGGAAAAATTTCCAGTAAATTTCTAAGTGTACCAATTGCAGAAAATATACTCAACTTGACTATTTTTCAGGTTCACTTGAAGTGGAACTCGTTTTCGTGGGAGCGAATAGATTGATTGGTATGTAAAGAAGGGATGAGGGGCTGAAATCGAGGTTACTTGAGGCAGTAACTTCACTTGCAAAAACCATACTTAATGTAGCTTCGCAAGAATGTCTGAATTTTATTACCCATAGGGCCACAGCCGTGAAAAGAAAGTGGTATCACACTGTTTTCAGTGTTATTTCGACCAGTTGAGCTTTCACTGGTTTTTGTTTTCTTTATATTTTTGAACTGCTTGCTACAAAGGGGTATGCACATTTTAGGACCGACACCTCCAGATATGAGACATGTCTTAAACGATGCATTATGATACTCTGAACATATTTTATTAACAACATTTATTTCAATTAAGCGGGGGGAAGCCGGTGGGGGAGGGGGGTCAAAATTGTATCTGGTACATTTTGGAAAATCTAGTACACAATCGAATTCCGTAAGTCCTGGAGGGAAGAAGTTTAAGTACCCATACTCCTATACTCGGCAATACTCACTTTTTTAGTATTCCCCTCTTATTTATTCGAACTGAGGTACTAGATTTTTTACACCTTAGATAGGCTCTAACTCGGTAGGGTTATGTCCGATCGGAAAACGGGTTTCACTGTTTGCCTCAGCTCTAACAGCTAAAATTCGTAGAATAAAATTTCCTCTGCATACTCTTAGGGGGGGGGGTTTCAATACCACATGTTGCATATCAAATTAAAGGTCTTGCCGAATACTATCTGGTGGTGTACTTTCTTCCCGATTCAGAAAACTTTCTCGGGACGTTTTTGCCGCCGGAAAACCCATTTTCATACACGTAGGTCACACACCCCACTACTACATTTCGCATATATTTTTGCAGTTCTTTCTTCCACGGCCATTGGGGCTCTGTTGTGAACATTTTTCTGAGAGGAAGTCATTTTTCACGACTCACCGATTCCGCGTAATCATCAGAAGTAGAAAGGTCTACTTTTTCTCCCAAGAAAGAAGCTCAAGATACGTCAAAGCTTTTCCCCGCTTAATTGAAATAAATATTGTTAACAAAATATGTTCAGAGTATCATAATGCATCGTCTAAGACATCTCTCATGTCTGGAGGTGTCGGGCCTAAAGTTGTATTAAAAATGGGCATTCCTCTTTGTCTTAATAAATAAATAAATAAAAAGTACCAACTCAACAAATGAATTTGAAGAAAAATTACAGTGATGTTAGGAATAGGACGGTAATATAATGAGTAAAATGTGGCAATTCTACGTATGACCCACAAGGGATTTGGTAAGGTAAGATCTAGAAGAAGCACTTTTATAAACTTCTGTGAACTGAAAGATATCTTCTTCACTCCGATCTGTCGATCACATTCCCAAAATTAACCGTTCATATTTCCATTTAAAGGAATTTACAATTGATCATATTAAAATCATTGTGTAGAAAGTCTTCTATTAATAGCAATTATTATTTACACAATAAGGCTTGCAATAGAATCCACCGATTTTAAAATATAATCAGGAAATATGTAGTAAAATGACAAATTCTAGCACACTGAAACATGTTCAACATTAATTTTCTTGTGATTTGTTAACTAATTAATAATGAAAATCGACAACTTTACAAAAGAAAGACAAGAGAACAGCAAGCAGTTTTTCACTGAAAAGCAGCTGCCAATGTCTCTATCACTGTTACTTCTAAACATTTTACAAATCGATTTCCTTTCAATTTTGCTTAATGAATGACCGATAAGTGAGCGTGAGAATTCTCTTAGAATCAAAAAATAATTCCTTCAAAAAGATTTGCGCGTTCATACATATATTAAAACAAATTTTGTGCTCATTTGTTGAACCTCTAAAGCTTGAGGCTATATTTCATACGCCTTTGTATCATTACACATGTTCAGATATTTCGGCCTCGAAGTTATTTCATTGCAAACCTAATACAAATTCTTCTTAATATTTATAGTTCAGTGACTTTGCGCAAATTAGATGGGATTGAATGCAATTAAAAGTTTTAAACGCGCAACAAAATTAAACGTGAACAGATAAAGTGTGTGAAGTGAAGTATAATATATTAAAAGTGTTGAAAAGATTTTCGTGGGATGAAATATAGTTAACTTTTTTGGAATTTCAGTGTGCCGTAAAAGTCATCTTTATTTAACATAAGATTTATGATGCAAAACATTGATTTCGTTTGCTATTTTCTCTGGGAATTTTCATAACAATTTTTACAAAGTTTTCGTGACATTGTATAGGTATTATTAGGGATAGTGATTTATGTAAAGATACGCATTAAGAGTCTTTGGTTTTCGGAGGATGATATATTATATAGATAGTATTATTTTAAAGTAAAGAGATTGGAGATTGGAAAAAAAATAAAATTTGAAAGAATTGGACGAAATCTAGTTTTCTGAAATATCGTATCTTGCTTTTGGAAGCTACCACATTTTTCAACCACCAATTTAAATGACGGTTTACTAATATGGAAAAATTTGGATTTACTTTCACTGAACTTTGGTACATCTTTTTCCAAAAACCTAATAGTTCGATGCTAAAAATGTGATCATTAAGACAGTGGTTTTTCCTTTTTTTTAGTTGAAGCATTTATCATTACCATAGTCCAGAACCATTTGTACTTTATAGGCCAAATATATAAAAGAGCTGATCTATGCATATTTTGTCTGTGATACAAAATTCGTTTTTACATCAGAGCTTCATGCTTACGAAGTAGTTTGAGAGAGTTGTCTTCCTCAGCAATCTTCGAAAAATTCGATATTTCACCTTTAAAGTTCACTAATAATATAAGCAATTCCAAGTCCATTCTGGCTTTAAACACAACAATCCAAATTGTCATATTTAAATAGGTACAAGTATGTCAGGGTTACTATAATCATATCATTTAATAATTTAGTGGGATAATTAAAAGTATAGTGTGTCAATGGTATTAGAAGACTTTTATCAATTTCAGACAGTTTATAACTGTTACCAGAGACTTTTATTCGTTTAAGTCTCATAAGACTTTTATCTTTTCAATTTTTCGATAACAGCCTGATCGAGACTTTTATATTTTACAATCAGTTATAATTGTTATAGAAGACTTTTATTTATTTAAGTCTCATAATAGATCTATCACAGATCTTTTATTGTTGCAGATCTTGGTATTTGTTTTTGGATTTCAGGAATCGGATAGTCCGCAGATCCGGATATCCGTATATTAGCAAAATAAAATACCAAGATCTGCAACAATAAAAGATCTGTGATAGATCTATTATGAGACTTAAATAAATAGGACTTAAATGAATAAAAGTCTCTGCTAACAGTTAAGGACTGACTGAAATTTATAAAAAACTTCTAATACAGTTATCTTAAGACTAAAAAATTAAAAGTTTTATGGGATGAAGGACTTTTTTTTTGATAAAAGTCTGTGATAACTATTAGCTCTGAGCTAAAAGTATAAAAGTCTACTAAAACAGACTTAAAAAAATAAAAGTCTTTTGGGGCTCTTATCATAAGACTTAAATAAATAAAAGTCTTCGGTAACAGTTATGACTGTCCAAAAAAACAAAATCATTAATAAATAACTATTATTATATGATCTTTTAAGATTAAGATGATTTTAAGTCTTTTATTAAAGTTACATAGAACTAAAAAAAAAAAAAAGTTAAATATTAATTATTATTTCAAGATTTTATCAAAAAGTCCAAAACAATTACGGTCCCTATTCAAAATTCTTTACTCAAAGTGTCATATCTTAAAAAAAAGTCAGTTATAATCTACCAACCTCTAAAACTCAAAGTTCACCGTGATCCAGTTCGTTTTTTAATAAAAAAACGCAGCTATTGTTAATGATGTTGTCATCTCGGCACAGTACCGCCTATGTAAACACAATCTATATTTACCATGTTTACATGCAGAGTTGAAGCTTTAGTCTAAGTCGGGCTCAACTCCATGTATACCCGATTCGAAATTAAGATGGGTTGACTAGACTCGACCACGCTTTGCAAGCGCAGTCGAGTCGAAATGGTGTCATATAAACACGGTTGGCAGCTACCATCCGGGATTTATTTTGTTTGCTGTTCACTCGAATGTTATGTTAAGTTTTATTTATTGTGAGTTTATTTTCCTTATTTAGACCAAATTTCATAACTTTTAAGGCTTTATAACAAAAGACACCATAAATAAAATATTATGTTTAACTGTCACTTCAACTATATTTAGACCCGTTCTTAACTCAATCTTTCAACCCTATATACTCAAATACACGAAATACACGAGTCGAGAACTCAACTCAATCTCACTCAACTCAACCTTTCAACTCGGCATTATAAACATAGTAATTGACAGTTTATCGCAAACCGAAATCACGACCATTTTCGCTTGCATTCTTTTTATGTACGTACATTACATAGATTTTAATAAATGGCGGTTGGTACTCTGGGCTTTTATAATTGAACCAGTTCAGGTAATAGTACTTATAATTTATACATAAAGAGGAAATAAATTTTACGTTACTTTACGTAGTTCTATACATATATACATAATGTAGATAATTAAGGTATATGAATTAAAAATAGCAACAAATTTATTTGCATTTATACAGTCGGAGAAAAACCTTGATAGCGTACAAAAAAAAAACATATTCAATTATAATTGCTTTACATAAATATGTGAAGAGCGCTAATTAACACGTCTCATCTCGACTTAAAATACATTTAACAAGTAAATTCCAGGTGAAAAGTATCTTGCAAGTTCCTCCTATAACAATAAGCTTTCGAATTCAAACAAGTGCAGTGCAATGGAGTAGGTACCGTACGTACATACTTGTGTACAATATTATGCTTTTGTTAATGATATCGTAGGAGATCTGGTAGATTGTTAGCCGATGAAAATTTTTGTAGCATTTAAAAATAGAAAATGTTTACTTTAGGCGGTTAGCCGATTTTAAAACAACTTTCGTATGTATCTGCATCTGTAGCAGAAGTTTAACTTCAACTATTTCATTATAAAATTAGACAGAGGAAAGGTAAAGTGACTAATGTGCGCCGAAAGCTAAAACTGGTAATTACGAGTGAAAGAGTTTGTGATCCTTGATTCCTCATTTCTTTGAACATTGGACCTAATTATTAAAATTTTCTGAATGCTAAAATGGCAAATATTGAGGATGTGCGATTTACTATAATTGTAAGTACATTTTAGTTGTAAACTCATGAGTATAAATGTTTTCTATTAAATTGAAATAATAAAATATTGTGTATGGGAATATACTGTTTACTTTTAATTATTTTTGTGCTAGAATAAACAAAAATTTCAATTTTCAGGCAAATAATTTAAAATGGCATTCACAAAGTAACTCAAATGATTTAGATGATAATAGAAGCATATCTAGTGAAAGTAGTGGAGATGCAATACTCAGTGAAGAAACACATACAATTTTCCATAGAAATCAATGCGTTCACGCTATTTGGGATCACGAAGAAATCGAAAAAACTCTTAAAAGTTCGTTAAATTCCGAAAATATTATAAGAATGGTAGTATGGGGTAATTTTAGTGGTAAGAGCTTAATATTATTGTTTGAGCATAAATAACATATTAAAAATAAATTATTTCCATTGTAGGCTTAATATCAGGTTCAAATGATGTAAACTTGGCTTTGTTATTTTCCGCCCTATATGGAAGCCAGGATAATGTATATAATCTTCTAGAAAATCATCTTGGAGATCCTAATTGTATAGATATTAAAGGCCGAACACCGCTTCATTTCTCATGTTGCATTGGAGAGCCTCAAATAGCAAAAGTACTATTGGATAGAGGGGCTGATCCAAATCGATGGGATAAAGAAAATAAGGCCACACCACTACATTGTGCAGCTAGGTGAGAGATATTTAAATGTAATATGTTTTTATGTTTAGTACAGTTGAGTATACTCTATCCGTATTAATATGTAAAAAAAAAAATATTATATACCCTGTAGTCGAATGACATTTCACACCTTAAACAAAATTCATAATTTTAGTAACTGTAAACTTACTGAGCGCATCAATCATTTCCTGCCTGTGCAGGGATTGCTCTTGAAATATTTAAATACTGTATTGGCTTATGAAAACCATTTTTTGATGGTATTAAAACTGAGCACACAAAGCCCCAGAGCTCAATGAAATGTATGGTACAATTATATATAGTTATTATTTCTAATTAATCAATCAAACTCCCTTTCACCGGGAAAAATTTCAGCCTGTTTGTCTGTGTTTCCACCGCTGACATATATATAATATGGATATTCTATTTCATGTGAGCACAATTTTGTGTGCTTACTTTGCTACCAACATTAAAAAAAAACCGTTTGCAGGAAGTTGGAAAAATGAGCGAGCAGTTCGAAAAGTGATTTTAATAAATCCTTTCGAATATCTGATAAATATATTGCCTATGGTAAAACACCTTTAATCAGTAATAACACTAAATGATTAATTTAAAAACTTCTATTTCGAAGTAAATATTCATTTATTATTTCGTTTACTTATAAATCTGAGTTCTCTCTCACCTGGTATGTCCTAAATGCCAATGAACTAAATACAAAACTGGTAATAACAGTTTAGCGGAAAGTGCTTGGACCGAAAGAGATTGCTATATAAAAGTAAGCCCATTTTCTACAGTGCACTTCTATGAACCTAGTCCGTCCAGTTTTATATAATGTCAGTGGTTTCCATCCATTGACACAGATACTAACATTTTAGAAGTAAAGGACACACTGCTCCTACCCGCAACTTGCTCCAAATATTCTCACTTCGTCATCTATATCGTATGAGATTTCATAACATGTTTTATACCCTGATGAAATCTATACCCTATGGGATATACTAAGTTTGTCATTCCGTTTGTAACGTATAGAAATAATGATGGTAGAGCGAAATATTAAATCCTTTTAACGCGTTTACTCAGAGAGCTTGAATTTTGTATAGTCTTTTTAAAAAAATTTAGATTCAGAAAATGAGACAAATTAGGAAACTCCTTCGTAGGGTTTCCATACTTTTTCACTATATATTTTGTTTTGACACTGCCTGAGAACGCGTCGACGTTGTGAACTGAGATTTTGTACAGGGACGGCGTGTTAATAAAAATAGTAAATATAATTAGTTTCAAAAATGGACTAGATTGGGCAAATCGTTCTTGGTGTTGCCATATAAAAATTCAGGTTTTTTACGTATGCTGTGAAACGATCAGTCCTAGACGTTTGTATTGTACTGAAAAGTTCTTCAGAATATAATGTACTATGGAGTTTGTTAATAAACATTTTTACTGTCCGACGAACCGTTCCAGAAATAGATCCGAAAAACCACAATAGCAACCATATGAAATTACATACGGACATTCATCTAGAGTATCATAAGAAATGGTCTTAGACCAATTCTAGTTTTTTCCTGGTTTTATAAAAGATTCTTGACCACTTATATGTACCGTTGAATATATTTACAATGTATATAAGAGACCCTCACAAGATATTGTAATGAGCCCAAATATGAGTTTGATAGTTTTCTTAAAACTTGGCGACTTGAAGCTGTAATGCAATAACAATCTTGCGTATATACGGAATTTTGTCGTTGTGTGAAGAATATGAATCTATTAATTCGGCTCACAAAATTCTACTAAAATCTAGTAAAAATATAGTATGCAGCACTTTACGAACTAAAATGTCAAATTCACGCGTCAGCTTTTGAGATGACGTCAACTTTTGAGATTATATTCCAAAAATAAAATAAACTTTACAGAATGTGAATAAGCCATGCGTAGACGCTTTGGAAACTTTTCTGGTTGCTATGCGAATATTTTTTATGAAACCAATAGATTTGTATTTGGTCAATATCAATACCGCTAACAAACGGATAAAATTGCGAATTTAAGTGTACGACAATGTACCAGAATTTCGTTCCAGCCTTAATCAAAGCAATTTGAGAGTACCGGATTGGTGCTGTAATTGTGCTATCTTTTTTTCTTAACCAATACAGTAGTTGGAAATATAAAACCGAGTATAAATTTTGAGTGCATTCAAACCAGTAGAACAGATTTCAGTTCTTTAATTGTAAAAGGAATGCGGCTAGTGAACAGAAATGAGAGTAGTGCATTAATTATTTCAATAGTACTACATGCCTCTGTAACAGTTAAAATCCAGGTTGCACTATCACTAAATGATTAGTGGTAGTACAACTTTTTTCCACTCATTAAACGAATAGTGGTAGTGCAGAGTCTATTGCATTATCACTAAACAATTAGTGATAGTACAAATACTTTTCACTATCAATCACTGTAATGAATTCGTGCATTGGTAGTGCAAACATCTTTCACTAGCACTGAACGACAATTTAATGTTATGCATATGCAGCACTATGCGTAGCTCGTACGATCAAAATAAGTGTTAACTGTTAATGAATCATCTCCATCTCCGTAAAACAGAAAACTTAACGGAGGGGTTTTTATTCTGTATGTTGAATTTGAATTCTGTTTTATTTCCATTGAATTGATTTTTTCATTGTAATTATTTCAAGTACGAAAAATGGAATTGGCTTTTCTTATAACTAATTTTTCAAAATTTTTGCCGGCTGAACGGAAAGGACAGCAATTTCGGCGCCGGGCTCAACGTGTTAACAGTTAACACTAATTTTGATGGTACGAGCTACGCGTAGGGCTGCATATGCATAACAATAAATTGTCGTTCAGTGCTAGTGAAAGATGTCTGCACTACCAATGCACGAATTCATTATCACTTATTGATAGTGAAAAGTATTTACACTACCACTAATCGTTTATTGATAATGCAATATACTCTGCACTATCACTAATCGTTTAGTGATAATGCAATAGACTCTGCACTACCACTATTTGTTTAGTGATAGTGACAACAAAATTTGCACTACCACTAATCATTTTGTGATATCATTAAAATTTTGGTGCTCTGGCCAGTTTAGTGGTAAAAGCAAAAAACGACCATCTCTGCTAGTGAGACTATATTTTGTGTGCAAGATTAGAAAAAATTAGTATAAGCGGTTGAGTTTGTTGGGGTATAGGTCGGAATCATAGTCTCTGATCGCTGCAATTTACACAATATTTTATGCCAGTCCCCTTTCTTATCAGGACGACTCTATATATGTATATTGGCCTCCTACATTCTATACTCCTTATCATGTCCTTGATCTTATGCCAATAGTGTTTATCTGAAGCTTCCCTTAATTTTTTAGAAATATATATCTTATTTTAATAACTTCCTAGTGCTGGCAGTGTGGATTGCATACTATTATTACTAAAGAGGAAAGCTCATATAAATGTTGGAATTGAAAGAAGATCAGCTTTGCATTTTGCCATTGAAAAGAATGCAATTGATTGTGTCGAAACTCTACTCAAATACGGCGCAGATCCCAACACACCACAAGTACGAATGCAAACGCAATGTAATTGATTACTTGGTAAATATTTCCAATAAAAGGTTTTTACAGAGACTCCTCTACACACAGCAAGTGCTTTAGGACATAAAGACTGTGTCAAGCTTTTACTCACATACGGTGCCGATCTTCGATCCCAGTTTGGGAAAAGAAGGTTAACTGCATTACATTTGGGTAATTGAATGAATATACCGTTGCGAATTTTTATATAAATTATTTTTAATTATTATTTTAAAGCTGCTGAAGATGATTACGTTGAGTGTGTACAATTACTTCTGGAACATGGAGCTGCAGTTGATTCGAGAAACTCTGATAGTCAAACAGCACTTCATCTTGCTTGTTTTGCTCAATGCACAGAAACTGCTGAGCTGCTAATTAAATATGGCGCTGATGTGAATGCTACTTATAGAGATGGTAGAACTGCACTTCATGCAGCTATTGTGAAACAATCAAGGTGTCTGGAATGCATAAGACTTTTGATTAACGCAGGAGCAGAGGTAAATAAAGCTGACACTTACGGATATACTCCACTTCATATGGCTGCTTTAAATGAATACAGTACCTGTGTTTACTATCTAATAGGTACCCCACAGTTTTTAAAATTAAAAAGTTAAATTCAACTTCCAATAAATATTAAAACGTTCACCTTTCATCAGAAAATGGTGCCGATATTACAGCACGTACAAATGGAGGAATCTCAGCACTTTCATTCATAGTGCGTCGTACACCAGAAATCATACCGAAACTAATCGGTAAATTAGATTCTTCTATAAAAGTAAACGATCATGAAATTGGAGATGTTGACTGTGAAATTAAATTAGATTTTCGATTACTAGTGCCAAACATGGAACGGGGTGAAACAGAACTTTTGCTATCGTTTATTGAAGTTGGTCAAAAACGGATATTAAGTCATCCCTTATGTGAAACTTTTTTATTTTTGAAATGGAAACGCATACGGAAATTTTTTCTAATGAGTTTATTTTACCATGCAGTTTATGTACTTATGTTTACGTTATATGTGACCGGTGTTTACGTGAAACACTGCGAAAGTGATAAACCATGTAATGCAGCTAGTTATGCATCACCAATTGGCTATTTTGTTGTCCTACTAAATTTGGCTCTTTTGTTTAAAGAACTTTTTCAGGTAAATTTATAAAGAGAAAAAAACTAATAATTTGACTAAACATTTACTAATTTACCAATTGCCAGATAAATCCTTCGGTATTATCGGTGGGGTAATAGATAGCATAAGCCCATTTTTTTCTATAGGTCTGAGTACTACAGTCTAACTTTATGAATAATTGAGGAATCCTACTGAAAACAACTTAATAACTCAAAAGCTAGTACTCGAAACAGATGAGCAGAATCAATGATCATTCGTACAAAATTTAATTCTTTAAAAATTGAATTACCTCTTTTTTTTTATATTAGAATGAAATCCTGTCACAATATATGTATTGATTGATTTTTCGGGCCATTTATTTAAAAACTATAAGGATCTAACGGAATGGCACATAACGGAACGCTTATGTCAAAGAAAATTTATCAAAAAATACGAGTTCTACAGATTGCATTGCAGTCCGTTCCTAGAAACGTAGATATTACATAAAGTACATGGAACGTAATGGAAAGATATATGGAATTGTAATTTATTGATTTATCCAAATACCAGAATAAACTTTGATATAAATTTAATGATAAGTTAGTCTCATCTTTGTTATAGAGTTTTCAATCATAGCAAGCTACTAAAATACATGAAATAAAATAAGCATATAGTATGTTATTGCAAAAACTAAAAGAAATAAAGAATCATAAAGGGCTGTTATATTCTGCCATAAAACACACTTTTACCGGGCGACACTTCCATGCGTCGCGAATTGAATTTGAATTTAATCAATATTCAAAAAATGTTAATCAAACATTCTGTAATTAGTAAACTAGAATTTGTACCCTAAGCGACATTTAATTACCTAAACCTAGGCCTGTTTAAAACCTGGAGGGTTAATCAAGTAAGTGTTGTATAGTGCTAGTACAGTACAGTTATAACATTTAGATTTTTTATTTCGACTTGTCTTGTTATATTTGACATCATAGTAATTTCAGAGAAATTTCAAACATTTCCTAGTTCGTTGGTTATATTGAAACAAGTTGGAATTTTATAACTTATTTTCAGGTTCTACTGTTCTTTTGCATATTTTACACAAAATTAAGCAACGCAATAAAATTACTAAAAATACATCTGTTGTTACGCGATTTAAAAGAAAAAATTATTTTTCCTAATACAAACCTGAAACAAACAGATAAAATTGCTGTAAAATTATCGATTACGAAGGTGAAAGAAAAGGCTCTGGCATTGTACTGGTCAACGAATTGACAGATGAAAATGTTCATATGTTTGCTCATTATTTATCTACACAAGAAACGTCATGTTCAACTGGCCTATTAGCACCTATTTTATGAACTATGTATCACTGAATGAACTGCGTAACGAGCGGTCAAAGAAGCGACAATGTCAGAGTAGAGAAACAAAACTAATCTATAATAACTAACTGTAAAATTGATCCAAAATCCAGGAACACTGAACTTCTCCATACGATTGCCGAAATAAAGGTCATCTGGGCCCGAAGAGTTAGGGAGTTTGGGAGATGAGAACTTTCGTTTTTCCTGATTAAAACTCGTTAAGTCTCCATTCGCGATTCTCTAGCATACTTGGGGAGTTAGCGAAAACGTGAGAAGTATCGCAATATTGAAGGACGGCTAAATCTGTGTGGGATGGTCGTATAGCATTGGGGTCTTTACCAACGCATTTAGTCTAGAGTACAAAAATATGGATGAACAATTTTTGGGTGGGGGCCGTACCACCCCTCATTGGGGTTGTCCAAAATACGTCATGTTTGGTATCAAATTAAAGAAGGAGGAGGGTAATCGAGTGGTAGAGTCTGTTTTTGATATTTTTAACGTCATAACTGACTTTTTTCCGCAGAAAGACGGATTTTCCCACTTGGGTCATATACACTCCAGTTCCTATATTTTGCATGATTTCTTCCCTTCTTTGTTTCACATCCATTAGTACTCTGTTGTGAACATTTTTCTCGTGGAAAGTGAATTTCCAAAACTTACCAGTTCTTCACAATGATGAGTTGAAAATAAATCCATTTTTGTATAAAAAAACGGCCAATTTTTCAACTTAAGAAGGACTGATTCACTTCTTTTGCAGTTATCTCCAAAACCATATATCGGGCTCAAAAATTAATTACATCTCTAATTAGGGGACAAAATGTATAGATGCGATTTCATCCTACATACAAGCTTAACGTGGTGCATATTTAATATATAATTTTTATAGCATCTCTTCTGTACTGGAAGACGAACAAATTTACCATTTTCGCGTGATTTAAAATTATTACCGGGTACCTTGAGACACCAAAATCCATATTTCTTTGTAAGTATTGCAAGGATTTCAATAAGTTGTTTTTGAAATTATATCCAGGATATGCGGTGAATCCATAATTTAATTTAAAAATTCCTAGGTATTAACTATCTTCACTAAACACAACAAAAGCAAACAATACTGTCAGTTGAGAAATATTCTTCTTACTTCTCCACAACTAAAACAGCCAAGAGTTTTATTGAGTGGAATTGAGAGTTTGGTAATTCTCAATACAAATTCCCCGAGTTACAAAATTCCGAGTGGAGAGTTAAATGTCAAAAGAACTCTCATCTCCACAACTCCACAACTCTTTGTTAGTGAATCCGGCCCCTGATGGGAAGAAGTTAAAATTATTTGCAATACTGTTCGGTTTTGAAAAAGAAGGGAATTAGTTTGACACTCCAAAAAGTTAACCAAACAGTCAAATAATATGGATGTGATATGTGCAATGATATTCTACAGTTGTATTCAGCCAAAATTGTTGGAAATATGCAATTTATGGAAGCCGATATCAGTTGATTCAACATGACAGATACCACAAGCATACTTCGAAAATTACTCAACAATAGCTGAAGAGCACCAGGATTTTTAAAGCTTAGAACAGTCACCACAAAGTCCAAACCTGATTTTCTGATTCATCGCTGATGAAATCTTATCGATCCCTAGATGTATACACTACGCTTTTTTCCACGACTATAATTATTTTGTTGCTTTCGTCACATGCCATGGTACTGTACATAAATCGGCATCTTCGCGAACCTTTATTCGAGAATTTTGTAGAAGGTTATCTTACATACCTTCTATGGGGATTCTAAATTTAAGATTCATCATTAAATTGAAAAGAACAAGTTATGTACCTATACAAAGGGGTTTGTTCTATAAATTTTTGACAAGTGGTCGTCTGTGGAAGTTTTAAAAATATAATCTATCTCTCTCGTCTCGTGCTTTCTGAATTTATCACTTTTCTTTGTTTTACCTTTATTTTTAAATTATGAATTTCTCCAGAAATATCTGTATTAATTGTAAAATTTGGAGTTTCATAGGACAAAATTTTGGTAGAGGAAAGAATCAAATTATATGCCATTGGAATAATTTAGGATATATTTATGTTACACAAATTATAGTGCCATTCTATAACAATAAAGAAACCATCTTAATTAACTGCACTTCTAAACCCTTGAAATTCCCGCTTGTCTCACCAACCCCTATCCATAGCTGTCCCGTTATAACACATATATATATATATAATACATTTGTACATTTATATTTAGTAAATTCTATTCTAAATGTAAATTTCTTTTTTGCTTAGATGGCACACGGTCTTTATGGGTATGCAAAATACTGGGAGAATTGGTTGCAGTGGACAATAATATTTGGAGTCTTTCTATGTGTTGTAATAGAGAAAAAAAATATTTAAAAAAAAAACTTGAAAAAAAGTGTATTTTCTATGTTTCCATTTTAGACACCAGAAACAATGATATCCAGTGATCTATTCACGGTCCCAGAATGGCAACATCATATAGCAGCTATAATAGTCTTCCTAGTGTGGCTTGAGCTAATGATGCTGGTGGGTAGATTTCCAATTTTTGGACTATACGTTCAGATGTTCACGAAGGGTAATAGATATAATTTAAATAAAAAATTGATTAAATACAATAATTTTATTATTTACAGTTGCCGTAAATTTTTCAAAATTTCTTTTAGCATACTGTTGCCTATTAATTGCATTCGGATTAAGTTTTTGTGTGCTCTTTAGCAACTATCCAGCATTTGAAAATATTCCATGGTTAGTAGATTTTACAATTTACTACTACTCTTGCAGATATTTACGTAATTTTATAAAGGGCCTTACTTAAAACTATTATTATGATGTCAGGCGAACTAGAATTCGAAGATATTTTTTATGATGATGAACATCCTATACACTATCCTGTTACTGCACATATATTATTTCTATCATTTGTCCTACTGGTTACAGTAATTTTAACAAATTTATTAGTCGGCTTGGCTGTTAGTGATATTCAGGTATAAAAAGAATTTAACGACTTCTATAAATAACATTAAGAAATAAATAGTATTATTACTAAATTTTAATTGTAGGGTCTGCAAGTATCAGCGGGCTTAGATCGCCTAATTCGTCAGGCTGAGTTAGTTGCGCGTCTTGAAAGTTTGTTTTTCTCCAAAGTTTTACGCAAAACTCCACAGAGATTAAAGGCATTATTTCAAAGAAGTGCACTGTTGCGAACGTCCACATATCAATTACAATTTATAACACGACCGAACGATCATCGTGACAAGCAATTACCAGAAGAAATTAAAATGAATATTTACAAATTAGTTGCTGAGCGGCGTGATCGCAATCAAAGTATGAAACGTAGAAAGCGAGAAGAAAATTTGAGTTTTTTTAAAACAAGTTTAATCCGTCAACATACTACTGATGAAGGAGATGTTGAATTTAGACAGAAATCTATTTCAAATATTAGAAATAAGGTGGTTTCGGATAATCCTCAATTTGTTGGAAATTTTAAGAAACAAATTAATAAATCAGCAAGTAATCAAGAAGATAAAACGGATTTATCAAATTTAAAAGAAGAATTGCGAGATATTTCGCGAAAATTAGATAAATTTAACGATGGTTTAATGAAAAAACTTAATGTGACTACAGAAGAGTTGTCAAGAATTAAAATGCAATTGGATAGAAGAGGAATATTCTGATAAATAGCTAAAGTGTGTTATATTCATTATTTCAATTATGGTAAACAAGACAGCTTCTTGCTTCCACACAATAATGTTACTATTAAACATTTGCATAAACATTTTACTACTTTTATATTAATTTAATCTTATTCCGTATACATACTGATTTATTTTACTAAGTCCTAGTTACAAGCCTTTTAAGACGAATAAAATACTAAAAGAAAAGAAAATAGGTCCCTGAAGTTGTGTTACTTACTTAAGATTAAGATGGTTATATTAAGAGTTTTATAAACTGGTAAAATATTTTATACCTTAAATTCATGTGAAAATGTAGTTTTATCCTGGGATCCTATTTGTAAATTCTAATAAAGTAGAACCGGATCGAATACATAGAACTGCGCATATATAGACGAGTGAAAAATTAAATGTAAATCCATGGATTTTAACGAACATTCGCAAAGATGATGTATGACGTTCTGCGAAATTCTGTACCATTTTTCAATCGTATATACAACTATCCCATGCTAAACTTAGCACCTCTCTCGTTGACGCGTCGCAGAGAGGAAAATAACAGCATATCACCGTGCAAGATTAACAAATGACGTAAATGATTGGATAAAATATAAAGAAGTGAGATATATATATAAGCATAGAATAAATGCAGCCAAAAATGATGAAATAATAAATAAAGTTAATGAAGCTAATAATCAGAAGGAAATGTGGCGTATCATAAAAAGCTCTATCTTGAATGAAGCAAAATCGGAAATAAAGGAAATTCAATTTGGTGACTATAAATGCCAGCATCCTGATGAAATGGTAGATAAACTAAATAAATATTTTATTCAAAGCGTGCAGATCATAAAAGAATCCATACCTCATAGAGCATATTCGGATATGATTACAGAAGTAGACTATGACTTTTTTTTTTGAAAGAGTGGAGTATAATGAAGTGAAAGATATCTGTAAAAGTATGAATAAAAAACGGGACTTTGATTCAATTAGTATAGGCATGTTATTAGACAACTGGAATAATTGGGGTGTTACTTTGGTTGACATAATAAATAAATCGTTGATGAGTGGAGAATTCCCTAACTTATGGAAAGAATCAATTATTATCCCTGTTCAGAAAGTCAAGAACACAAAAAACGCAGAACAATTCAGACCTATAAATACATTGCTTATATATGAAAAGGTTTTAGAAAAAGTGGTTCAAAAACAGTTAGAAAGTTACTTGGAAACAAATAATTTGATTATATTGGAACAATCTGGATTTAGGAGACAACATTCCTGTGAAACGGCGGTTAGTTGGGTAGTGTGTCAATGGAAGGAAGAAATAGATGCCTCAAATAGTGCTGTGGCTGTGTTTTTAGAGCTAAGAAAAGCATTTGAAACGGTCGACCGGGACATATTATTAAAAAAATTAGCAAAATATGGAATTCGTCGAAAGGAATTTCAATGGTTTCATGAATGACATTAAATCAGTGTTGAAATTCTCGAAGATAGTACTTTTTGCGGACGATGCGTTGTTGTATATAGCAGGGAAAGACAGGTTGTTAGTAGTTCAGTACAGACGTGTTTTTGATCTCTCGCAAATTTTTTAATTTTTATATAGTGGGAATTTTAATTAATTTAATATAATTTTTTAATTTTGATATCAAATTTAAGTGTTAACAGTGTGGAATTAAGCTTTATATAGCTATTACATATTAAAAAAAAAAAGGAAAAGTAGCTCTCATATAGCGAATCTCTACTGTGAAATATTTTATAAGCTTGTGTGTTTGTGTGAAATATTCTATAAATTGGCATGTGCATGTGTGTGAGCAAATCTTTTTCGGCGTGAGTGCAGCAAATCTGTCGACGGGTGTGTGGGTGAATTTATAACTTGGAATAGAAAAATGAATTGTTATGAATGCAAAAAATCAATCCGTAAAGATCCTATTTGGGTCTGTGGGGGATTATACAATAAAATTTTTTGTACAAAATGTATCAAATTGACGGATTATGAACAAAACCTAGTACTAACTAATCCCAATATTACATTCATGTGCATAAGCTGCAAACAATGCAATTTGAATGAAATGAAAAAGAAATTTGAGGAAATATTGAGTATTCTAAACACCTTAAGCAGTAATCAAGAGAAACAACTAAACCAAATACAGCAAAAGGTCAATGACACGCAAGATAGAATTAAATCTATCTCATATAGCGGAGTTGCGAAATTGGACCTTCCAACTGAAAAATTAGAAAAGAAAGCTAAAAAAGTTTCATCGCAGGGACTTGTGATCAAACCTAAAAAGGAGCAATCATCACATGATACGGAAAGAGAAGCTAAGGAGAAAATAAAACCTAATAAAATCAAAGCACCTGTAGCCCAGCTAAAACATATTTCCAATGGCGCAATACTGGTAAAATCAAATAATGCTAACAACACACTACTAATGCAGGAGGCGCAAAATAAACTTGGAAACAGATACAATGTATATTTAACAAAACCGCAACTCCCGCGCTTAAAAATTACTACTCTTGAAAAAAATTACACAAATACAGAGCTAATGCAAGAACTGCGTGACCTTAACCAATTCATAACTGAACAAGACCAAATTAGTATTGTTCACAGCACAAAAAGTAAGTATAATAATAAATGGACAATTTTTCTTGAAGTAGCAGGCCACACATATTATAAATTGGTTGAAAGATACATAAATATTGACTGGAACAGCCATTATGTTAAAGAGCATGTCTTCATTAGAAGATGCTTCAAGTGCCAGAAATTTAATCACGATTCGAAAAATTGTGGAAACGATTACAGGTGCGGTAACTGCGCTGGACAACACAAGACTGTTGACTGCAACTCGAACGAAGTACGCTGTGTCAATTGCATGCACAACAAAAACGCACAGACCCCTCACGGTCTGCATGCAGCCTCAAGCCCAGAATGCCCCGAATACATGAGACGAGTAATAGAAAAGAAGCAGAAAATAGACGACACTGTCGAGACCATATAAAATGCCTGGTGGTAAAAAATTAAATATTTTATTCTTAAATATCCGTAGTTTGAGAAATAAATTGCACGAAGTGCAAGCTATGGCCAAGATATACACCGACATACATATAATCATTCTCAATGAAACATGGCTATAACCAAGTATTATAGTATTCCTGGATATAAAGCTATTTTCAATTGTAGGAATAATAACGGGGGGGGGGGGGGGGGTTTAGTAGTGTTTTTCAGAAATGATGTAATATACAGAAATCTCAAAAATGAAGCTGACTACAACACAATACTTGCTAAAAATCTCATGGGAAAATAATAAAAAAATTAAAATATTAACAATGTATAGATCGCCAAATGAAAATGCTGTGGACTTCATCGAGCGACTTGAAAGTATACTAAGTGTTAATAAAAACCTTATATTTATGGGAGATACAAATATAGATCTTCTGGTATCCACTAATATCGTTAAACAGTATATGGACAGCTTGAGATCGCTGGGATTCAATATTGTAAATAAGTTACTTTCAATGAACGCTACTAGAATTACGGATCAGAGCAGCACAATAATTGATCACGAAGCCACTGACCTACTATCAAACCATGAGGTATCCTTAAACATGGACCATGCTCCTTACACTGATCACGCACTGTTAATTATGACAGTGAATGGTATATCCGTTAAGAAGAAACGAATGAAAACGAAAGTAATGCAGAAAACAAATAACAGTGGCTTCAAATCTATGGTGCAGTATAAGTTGAACATAGAACCGGAACTTAGTAAGTAAAAACTCATTAGAATTATAAATGAGTCAAAGGAAGCTAACACTAGATATAAAAACATTCGGACTAGAAGTAACGAATGGATTACTGACAGTATACTCAGTGCAATGCAAGAAAGACGAGATGCTTATAACAACATGCTGCATAATCCTGGTAACACAAGATTAAGGGACCACTACAAGAAAATTAAGAACCAGGTAACAAAACTAATAAGACAAACGAAAGATGAATATATTAATAGAAAATTGAGAGAAGCCGGAAGTAATCCGCGGATTTTTTGGAAAGTGATAAATAACGACATACTGAATAGGGATGGAGGAACTAGGGAAACTTACATTCGAGAATTGAAGGACAATGGAGAAATATACAATAGTAATTTTGATATAACTGGTCATTTGAATAAACATTTCAATGAAATTGGATTTAATTTAAACAACAAAATCCCAAATAATCCATATGTGCGTAATTCATACAATGATAAAAGCATGTTCCTGCAACCCACAGACACAGTAGAAGTACAATACATAATTAGGAATTTAAAAAAGGATTCTGCACCTGGCATCGATGGCATCACGGCGAAAGACCTAAATATTCTTGTGGAAAAGGTAAGTGAGCCTTTGTCCTCCCTTATCAATGGAGCGTTCCTGAAAGGTGAATACCCGGATTGTTTAAAAGAGACTCTTGTTATCCCAATACACAAAGGAGGTGTCGCAACAAACTCAAGTAACTATCGTCCAATCTCACTCTTAAGAACAATAGGGAAAATCTACGAAAAACTATTAGATACAAGAATAAAAAAATTTATCTCTGCCAGTGGGGGATTTGATAAAAATCAATACGGATTTCAAGAGAAATGTGATATGGATACGGCCATTACTGAATCAATGCACGTGATAAATGAATACTTAGACATGGGTATGTATGTGGGCGTTGTGTTTATCGATCTACGAAAAGCCTTCGATACAGTTGATCATAAGATATTGCTGGAGATCTTGGATGAACTACGAGAAGGACTGCGAGGTAAGACTAATGATCTAATCAAAGATTATTTATCACGCAAAAAGGTTAGAACTAAGATAAATGGAACACTCAGCACTTCCTTACCATTTCGCACGGGTGTACCTCAAGGTTCTATAATAGGACCAACACTATACTTGTTGTATATAAAAAACATTTCATCTGCCGGTCTAATGGGGAAGTACCATATATTTGCGGATGATACAAATTTGATTTATTACGCCGAAAATGAGCAAGAGTTGGAAAACAAACTACAAGATGATATGGTAAGATTAACAAATTGGACAAATGGTAACAAACTTTCCCTCAATGAGGATAAAACAAAATACATGGTGCTTAAACAACGAAACAAGGCTGAGATTTATTCAATACTGAGTATTAACTCCAAGCAAATAGAAAGAGTAACTGAGGTGAAATATCTAGGTATAAATATTGATGAGAAACTCAACTGGAGCAGGTATGTCGACGAAATAGCTTCCAAAATCAACCCAATATTAGGTGTATTGCGAAGAGGCCCTAGGTTAAATAATGATACAGCCCTTGCAATTTACAATGCACATATAGCGTCGCATATTAGATATGGATTACTGGCGTGGAGTCAGTGCATTCAATCCGAAAAAATTAGGGCGTAGAGAACTTGGAGAACACCTTCGACGGACTTGCACGCACATACGAAAACTCTAAGCATTAATCAAATGATTTACCTTGAAAAAGCTAAATTTATTCATAAAGTTACACGTGGACTCATCAAAACAAACATACGAATAGACACACACATAAATATACATAGCCATCGAACGAGGAATAGAAAAAAACTACGAGTACAGCAACCTAAAACAAACAGAATCAGAAAAGGACTTATATATACGGCGACCAAAGTCTATAACGAGCTTCCTGAAGCTTTCAAGGCAAGCTCAGGTAAGCTCAGGCAAGCTCAGGTAAGCTAAAAGGCCTAGTTAAGGATTTGCCCATTGACTGCGAGGTTGATTGAATGAACTTAACATACATCTGAAATCTGCTTTTGAATAATGAATGATATGAATAATCAGAAATTGAAAAACGGACAAAAACAGGAACAAAAGACTTCTATAAAATAAAATAATAGAGCTCTAAAATAAAGTCATTATAACAATAATAAGTACCCTTCTCTAATACCAGCTAGATGTTGTCTGAGAAGTGGTTCAAACATAATAATAAGTATATTTGATGAGTCATGCTAGAATTAGGGTGATGGAGAGAGTGGTGGTTGGAGGAATTTAAAAAAAAAAAAAAAAGACACCAGTGAATTGAAAATAAAAATTGAGCGAGATTTAGAATTATTGTGTGAATGGTTACAGATGAATAAATTGAAACTGAATATAAGTAAAACAAAAACTATGACGATAAATAATAATACGGATGTGTGTGTTGAAATGAGTGGTGAGCTAATAGATTGTGTGAATGATTATAAATACTTAGGAGTGGTTTTTGATAAAAAGTTAAATTTTAGATTACATATAAACTATATTTCTAAAAAAATTGGTAAAAAGATTGGATTTTTGAAGAGACTTAGAAAGAAAGTTACGATGGCTACCGCGATAAATATATATAACAGTATTATAAAACCACAATTTGAATACTGCTCTACAATATTGTTTATATGTAATCAAGGTGATTTGAACAGGTTACAAAAATTACAAAATAAGGCAATGCGTGTAATTCTACGTTGTAATCGCTTTACTCGCATTAGTAGTATGTTAAATTCTTTATTATGGCTTGATATTAAACAAAGAATTGAGCTAAATGTATTGCTTTTTATATTCAAAATGAAAAATGTGTTGGTTCCGGAATATCTTTTAAATATGATCACGTGGGTAGCAGAGGCGCAACCATATAATCTAAGAGGAGCATCGGAGAACTTCAGACTACAATTATACAATAGATTGAGTACACAGAATTTGCTGGTATATAAGAGTTTCAAGAAATTTAATGAACTTCCAATTGAATTAAAAAGTGAACAAAATTTTAAGTGTTTTAAAAAAGGTTGTGTGCAATATATTAAAAATAGTGCAATATTGTAAATTTTAAAAGACGCATAATTGTAAAAGATAGGTGGTGGTATTTTATAGCGATAATATTGCTAATAAATTATTATTATTATTATTCAAAATTTAACAACAGACTTAACTCATATCCAGTTTCTCTTATATTGTTTTCTTTTCATCATGACTTTTTACTCTTGCATATGCCTTTCCTTTTTCTCGTTTTATCAATCGCAATTCCTGTGTGAACCAATCATTCTCGTAATTACTTACAATTTTTTCTAACTTTAAGCTTTATCAAGACACTTCAATTATTTTAAATTGGAAGGGTAAGGTGCACAATCTAAGTCATTAATTCTGTTCAAATTTACAATTCCACTGTTTTTAAGTTCAATACTGAAACGTTCTGTATCATAGCGCACATGGTCGATTTTCTCAATTCTCTTACTTCTTATTTCCTGATTATTTATTCCAATATCAAGAGTTTCGCACACACATAGTCAATTATTGTCATAGTTTTTGAGATTGTAGTAAACTTACCCACGTTATGGCTTAGTCTGTTAATTTGAACAATTCGTTGAATATTTCTTTTATTGCACCAATTTGTTAAAATCTCCAACAACCAATATAATATATAGCATTAATCCACCATCCATTTATTCCTTTCTACTTTATATAAATGATATCCAGGTATAAGGAGTTTACAAAAAGTAGAAAATGGATCAAGCTCTTTTAGCCAAAGGCAGAGGAAAAACAAGGCCTTTATGCAGAGAATAGGAGCTAAAACATCCAAAAGAACGCTTACATCAGAATAAATCCAAGACTAGTCAGTGACTCTAAAGTAGATGTTGTTAAAAAAGGCACATAACAGAATTATTGTCAGCAATTAGGCATAACAACACTATTACTATTGTTAGTTTTACTGAGTATAATCTGAGGTTCGCCAGCTTTCCTAATCTCCCCACTCTACTTTCCTTCTGATAAACCGTTCCAAATCTTTCACTCGACAACCTTTAATATAAAAAATAATAATAAATACTTTCTTCTATCTTTTAATATTAAATTGAGATCTAGTCCTGTGACTTCACTAGTTAGAGATTGAAGTTGTAAATTTTCTGGCTCGACCAAGAGTATGTGAAAAACTCCGATGGTAGTTGTGTATATTATAAATATATAGTTGGTTTAGTATGATTAGGATAACAACACTCTAATGGGATAAGGCCAGACGCCCAAATGGGATAGTAGTAAAATAAAAGGTAAATTTAATGCTCCGTAAAATAATACATTAATGAAGCTTTTTTGCGCGAAAAATCACAGGCAAGAAGTTGATTGTAAAATATTTATGTTATATAATTGAAATATATCCGAGACTAAAGGTATAATAATCCATGGAAAAAAAGATCAGAATTGAATAGTCTCTGCAAAAACTATATCTACATATAATATCCGCAAAATAAAATTGAGTAAAAACGTTAAATTACCAAAATTTCGCACGTAAATTGCTCGCCCTCCTTCAAGGCAACGGTGCTCTTTGAAACTCCGTCAGTTGGAAGTTTAATACATTCTACTCTGGACATATTTCTTACTTCAACATTTTTACATTTTTCTAACTCTTTGTAAACAGCATCAAGTACCAAATCGTTTTCTATAATGTAAGCCACATCATCAGAAAAGTTATCATGATTAAACGTGATCAAAGCATCTGAACTGGCATCCCATACCTAAAAAACCGATAACATTTATACCAAACATCTAATATACATATATTAATAAGCACACTATACCCGCATTTGCTTAACGGGCTTATATCTAGCTGCAGATATCATCTCCCATGCACCAATATCCTTTAATAGTTGCACAGTACTTCTATTTAGAGCCGAAACTCTATTACTGTACTCGTTACATTGGAAACCTTTAAATTTAGGAGCTCCTTCCAAAAGAAGAATGCTCTTGCGGGAAAGCATTTTATTCTTAGCTAGAAAAGGAAATAACTGCTATAATTATTGTCGTTAATAATTACGTTTTTTTTACAAATTGAACATGCTAAGGTGGTTCCAACTAATCCACCTCCTGCTATCACAATATCATACGGAGTTGCTACTTTTCCCTCAGAGTTCGTAGCTGCATCTGCGCTTAATTTAACTGAGAATGTCTTTGCATAGATAGGAAGAAGTCGCGCTTCTCCGCATAATATAAGCCTTGATAATAACATAGACATTTTGGATAATTTTATTTTCAACTGCTTAACTATGTATAAACCGGTTTAACTACGATCAAATCAAATATAGAAAAAATTGCCAACAAAAACATTATTGGCAGTTGACATATTATTCCGAAGTAAGATAAAGTACAGCAAGCTTCCTAACACACGATTTCAGAGCGGCATACAGGGGATGATTCTAATCAACTGACTTATAGCAATGGACCATTGACATATATTTTACCTTTTGAATTTCTGCTGCATATCTGATGAATATATTGCCTTTAGTAAAATACTTTTCATCAGTTAATGACACTCAATAATTAATTTAAAAACATTGTTTGGTGAAACTACTTTTGCATTTTTTCTGTTTACAAATCATTCTGACAGTTCTCCTACAGTTGGTACTTGATGCTTAGACCGAAAGAGTCGGAAATATAAAAGTGAGCCCACTTTTGCAGTGCATTTCTATCAACGTAGTCAGTCCATATTATATATGTCAGTGGTCTAACTAGGTTAATAGAGTTGCCCAATTCAGAATCGGCGCAGCATGCAGCAAGGTTTGATATCATGGGATCATATGGCGCAATTCGCAATCGGCGCAGCATGCATCATGATGCAAAAGTTTAGAAAATTTTAAAATTTGATGCATGCTGCAACAGTTCTGCCAACATACTGAGGTAAAAAATAAATTTCAAAACTTATTTATCTCATATTTCCTCCGGATCTATTTTTTTAAAGAAAAACGACTAAATTAAAATTATGCACAATATAAAAACTCGGTATTAAGGTGTTATGTTTGTAAATAATTGTGAATTATAAAAAAAGTTAGCATTACAAAGTTTCCTACACTGCTTGCTGCAAATATGATTGCTGCGCCGATTGCGAATTGGCCGTCAAAATCTTTGCAGCATGCATCATGATGCATGCTGCGCCGATTCTGAATTGGGCTTCAATTAGCAATCGGCGCAGCATGCATCATGATGCAAGAGTTTAGAAAATTTTAAAATTTAATGCATGTTGCAACAGTTCTGCCAACATACTGAGGTAAAAAATAAATTGCAAATCTTATTTATCTCATATTTCCTCCGGATCTATTTTTTTTAAAAGAAAAACGACTAAATAAAAATTATGCACAATATAAAAACTCGGGATTAAGGTGTTATGTTTGTAAATAATTGTGAATTAAAAAAAAAGTTAGCATTACAAAGTCTTCTACACTGCTTGCTGCGCCGATTGTGAAGTGGCTGTCAAATCTTTGCAGCATGCATTTAGGGGTTTTATTTTGGGTTCGTTCATAATGTATTTATTACGGTATCTCTGTGTCTGGTTTTATAATTCTTTCGTACTGCTATTCTGATAATTTTTCTTTCAAATATTTCTAGTTCTTTTGCAATTATTGGTGAGATTGTGTAGTGTACAATATTGGGAATGTGTAGCATATTATTGGCTTTAGTAGCTGTTTATACATTAGTATTTTCGTTTTTGTACTTAATGCTTCATTATGGAAAAGGCATCTTAACATATAGAATGCTCTTCTTACTTTTTGAATTGTTTTTCTCCCATGTTTGTTAAACTTGAAGAGGTTTGTTATGTGAACTCCTAAGTACTTTATTTCTTTTTTTGGTGTTATGTATTTACCATCTATATTTGCTTTGATATTTCTACTTTTAATTGCCACGTCTCGTCTTTTCACCATACTTTTATCTACAACTTTCCCAAGATTTGATAGGAGAGCAATTGGCCTAAATTCTTTTAGCTGTTTTGTATTCTTGGTTTTGGGAATTGGTACTACATATCTTTGCCTTCTTCCACTCTTTTGGAAAGTAGCAGTTGTTTATACAGTTGTTTGCAATGATTGTTAGTATATCTATGGCTTTTCCTGATAAATTACGTACAAGGATATTAGGGATTTCATCCAGCCCGAAGATTTCTTTCTATTCACGCTGTTGCATATGTATAATGTTCCCATTGGATGGACAAATTTCGACGGCTTAAGTGCGGAGTTGTCATTATTGAACGTAGTGACAGTTTCAGTGCTCCCGTTATCGTCTCTATACATATAATTAAAGTTTGCAAGTGTTTCATTCACGTTTGATGTTAATTGATTACAATACTCATTTGTTTTTATACCCTAGATGAAATCTATAGGGTATACTAAGTTTGTCATTCCGTTTATAACACCTTAATGATGGTAGAGCAAAATGGATTGGACACCCACTCATAATATTAAAAGTTATTTTGATTTTTGCATGTCCGTCCGTCTGTGCGCACGATAACTCGAGAACGCGTATACTTAGAGAGCTGAAATTTTATACACGGGCTTTAAAAAAAAAAGTAAAACTAAGTTCGAAAATGAGACATATCGGGCAACTCCTTCGTGGGGTTGCCATACAAAACTTTCGTTTTCCACTATATATTTGGACACTGCCTAAGAACACATCAATATAGAGAGCTGAAATTTGGTACATGATGTTTTCATTGTACTAGCAAATAAAATTTCAAAAACAGACTAAATCGGGCAACTACTTCTTGGTGTTGCCATATAAAAAATTAGGATTTTTACGTATACTGTGAAAACGATCAGTCCAAGACATTTTTTTTGTACTAAAAACTTCTTCAAAATACGAAATCCTATAAAATTGGTTATACTCATTTTTTCTGTCCGACAAACCGTTCTAGAAATATATTCGAAAGACCACTTCAAAAATCAAACTTGCACAGAAGGGTGACAATACGAAATTTCATACGGGCATTCATCTCTAGGGTATCATAAGAATTGGTCTTACCAATTCTAGCTTTTTTACTTGTTACTTTGTAGATTTCTTCATAATATTTGGCAAACTCATTGTATATTTCATCTTTGTCATATATCTTTTGGTCTTGCCCGTTATTCTATTGATTTCTTGGAATGCAAAAGGGCCCGGTATTATTTTTTGCAGTTGTTTCTGGAATTTTGTGTCCATATGATGTTTTATGTTAGTTTCTAGCAAAGTGTTTGCAATATTTATGTGGCAAGTAAGTCTTCTGTAGTTGATGTCATTTACTCTATTTATTGCAGCTGTGAGATTTTCAATATGTATATCAATTTCAAGATCGTTTAGGTTTCTGTTTTTATTAATACTTAAGTATTTAAGTTCTTCATCGAGTTTATTTTTGAATAAGCTCTAATCCATTTTCTCATATGAGTATTTTTTAATTGTTTCGTTGAGTATTATTTCAGAGTTTCTTAAGTTCAATTCCATAAATACTCCATAGCGATCTGAAAATGAGTCCACTGTGTTGCATTTGTTGATTTTAATAAATGTTTCCGTTGCTGTGCTTATTGCAAAGAGGTCAATATTAGATCCATTTCTGGGGAATGTTTTCTATTGTGGGGAAACTATTCTGTATTTTAGGTTATCCTGTCCAGCAATCCATCTATATATTTGGTTACCTATTCTGTTGTTTTTTGTGTCACCCCCATTCTCCCTGTCGAGCGTTAAGGTCTCCACCTAGTATAATTCCATCAAACTTAGCTACGGTTTCCAGGAGAAACCCATTCCCCATATAGTATTAGGAGCACCGCTGAAGATTTCCGTGGCTGGAATGAAACGTCGTACAGTATAGCCAATAGTTAGCCTGCAAGGCATCCCCAATTATCCCCCTTATCTATACTAACACTAACAAATATCGGGCCTTCCTAGTACCGTCTAAGAACGCCCCAATACCCATAAATGTTACATTTTCCGGGACGTAACATACCGAATTAATTTTCTCAAGCACATATCACTTATATTCCAAGGAACAATGAAAACGGTTCATAAGCTTTGGTGACATGACACACCAGATTTCTTTCCAAAATCCTTCTCTGGATTGGTGCGTACCATCAGATGTAATAGAGTAACGATAGTACAGACGTTTGCGGACTACCGCCGAAGTCCGACCCCACATATTAGCAACCTTCTAAACAAAACAGACCCACCTACAATTCGTACTGAATGAAATCCTTTAGTACCAGACCTGATGGACGTCCCGTGCACCACGACTCCGTCGCAACGATCCGTAGCTAGTCTCCCGTTTGGACACATAGCTACACGATATCCTGCATCACTATATTTTAAAATTTATTTTAATAATTATTTTAATTTATTTTAATAATTTATTTTAACCTTCTCTGGATTGTTGCGTACCATCAGATATAATAGAGTAACGATAGTACAGACGTTTGCGGATTACCGCCGCGTTGCACGCGTTTAATTTAATATTATTCAACTTATATATTTTTTTGCATACCTATTTTAATAAAATCCACCACATCTCGATTCCGGCGGACATCCATCAGAAGTCCGACCCCACATATTAGCAACTTTCTAAACAAAATAGACCCACCTACAATTCGTACTGAATGAAATCTTTTAGTACCAGACCTGACGGACGTCCCGTGGATAAACTAACAGGGCGGCGGTGGATAAAAATGGTGCACCACGACTCCGTCGCAACGATTCGTAGCTAGTCTCCCATTTGGACACATAGCTACACGATATCCTGCACCACTTTATTTTAATTATTTTAATAATGAGTGTTCCTAGAAAAGAACAACATCACGTTGAGCACTCAGGGCGATAATGGAGAAGACGAAGACGCCTGATGACCGTGTCCCGCCAGTACACTGTAAGCCTCAAGAAAATGCTGATCAGTACTGTGAACGTTTGGGAACTAAAACACGACCCTTTCGAGTCATTAATCTGGCACTGGAATAGTAATCATATCTGGGAAGACCGAAGTGAAAGTAAGAGTAGAATTGGGTGCGGATCCACCACATTACCAGTACATGTGCATATGTGATGGATCACCGAGCCTTGAGATTTAATACATAGAACATATAAACCCAGAGCATCTGATGATGCGCTCATCCAGGGAGAGGATGTAGGAAGCGAGTACCATCCTGGTCACACGCGGTCAATCCCATCATCTCCCGAGCTATATTATTGCATATATACACACAATACCCCCCAAAGATGAATGAGAATTCATAAGGGCAGCATCTATTCAGAAACCTCCCATGCTATGAGATGGACCAAGACATGGAAGCCATTCTATCATACAGCCCCAAATTCGTGCCGCCCGTAGAGAATGTCGACATAACTGAGACACTCATCACCCTGAACAACATAGCAGATATTATACAAGAAGCAGACCCAATTAACTACAAGCAAAGAATTAGCATCCTTGCAAAGCACACAAACAAATACATCAAGGCTAACAGGAACCGCAAGCGAACCAAGATGGATCACAAAATAAACATGGCAATAGGAAGAATCAAGGCCATGCTTATTGATAACCCAGACATAACTATGATGGAAGCCGATAAAGGCAAGGTCACCGTAACCCTATACACCGAGCAATATAACGCCCTAGTAAACGAAATGATAGAGGAAGGAATTCAGAAGGGCATATACAAAATGGTCAACAAAGATAACGAAGACAGAATCCTACAAGCTATTGACCTATCGTACAAATACAAAATGAAACTCATCAGAGGCAAAGGATTATGCATCAAAGGAAGCAGACCAACGCTGCTAGGACGCACTCACGAAGACGCAATCATGTTGAGAGAACTCACTGATTATGTCAACTAGATTGCCGTTATGCACCCACTAATAAAAATCCACAAACCCCAACCTAAAATGAGACCCATTGTCGATAAGACACGATCTATCAACACAACACTAGGTAAATATATTAATAAGGCACTAGATGACATGCGACACCTACAGTTCTTTAAATTCGACCCCAATGTAAAGGATAGAGCCACGCTTAGGGAAGAATTGATAAGCCTAAAAATCATAGAAGGATATGAGTTATATACCATGGACGTCAGAGACATGTTCAATAATCTAAACTTAAAAAAAAATCACATCTAATCAAGAAAACTATAGGTCCTCGAATAGAAGATACCTATAATATCCAAAATCTGATGAACCTAATTGAATTCGACCTATACCAATCGAACTATTTCAAACATTTATAAGCAGCGCCAAGGTACACCAATGGGAGGCAAAACATCCAGCAAATATGCCAGCATATTCATTGATTATACAGTCAACAGGATCCTCCCTGCACTCCAAGTAATGGGCGTAGCATTTATTAGGATATATGTGGATGACTTCTTGTTATATGCAAGAAGGAGCAGTATACACAACACTAAAAAACTGCTTGAACACAACCTAGACATGGAACTAACCATGGAGGAAAAAAACATCGATAAGCAAATAAACTATTTAGACTTGACCATAATTAGAACCCCAACATCTTTAAAAACAAAATGGTACAAGAAAAAAATTTCATCGAACAGACTGATCAATTTTTTACTCCAATCAGCCAACCATATGTAAAACAAACACTATAATACATAGGTTAACATATGCACTTGAGGTAACAGATCCAGCATACCAAATGGAGATAGTGCACGAACTCACACAAGAACTGATTGACAAATATTACCCCGCTGCCATCATCAACAGTAGCTATCGACAAGCTTGCCGGAAGGCTGCGTTGCCAAGAAACAAACAGGAGAGAATCCTAGCGGCAGTTAATGTCCCCCATCCCAGCCAAATAGAACCCATCATAAGCAACCCCCAAGACAAGGCACTTTCATTAGGATACCATTTAGCGATCACACCACCGAAAAACTTATAGTTAAAATACACAATACCATAGATACAGTTAGATTAGTACCCTATAACCCCCCAAAACAAGGCTTAGAAGTAAATATAGAAGAAATAATAAGAAATACGATTATGACACCAAATACTACTCTGGAAACTCCACATCACATAAGGTAAAACCAGAAGAATGGAGCAACATCATAGAACTCAAATGTGCGAATTGTGAATTGAACTATCTGTGCCACACAAAGCAGAAGAATATAACTGGACAAATAGAGACACACAAAGCTAATCCGAAGAGCTCAAGATCAAGACACCTCAGAACCACAGGCCACACCATTGGCCCAGAGATAAAAATCCTTGACAGAATAAGAGCGAACAGGAAAGCCTCAAAGTTTATAGCAGCCTATATAGACACAAACGAGAGCAACACCAAAAAACACATCTCCCTTGAAGATATCTCAACAGGAAGGCATTTCAAATATACACAGGAATGCAGCCATTACAGCATTAATAGGACAAGTAGATTTAAACCTAAATATATCTAACGTGATTAACGACTATCGTTAACCATCTAGACACCAAATACTTGTAATTATTTGACTTTTCCTCCACGATATAATAGCCCATACCCTAACCCGCAGACATACCACCATATACCATACATTACTTCGCTGAGAGACATGACTGATGGAGAAGTAACTGATTAAGAAGCCATACCCAGACACCAACTGCACCACCATACGAACGATGACGCAGACCTATATATGCGTCTTAACGTATATATAGCAGTACGCCATAGTGAACCCATGCGATTCACTAAACAGAGCTACAGACATAAAACAGATGACACAGTTGGGAGTCACTTTACTTGTGGCCAATAGCCCCGCACTGACCCTCAAATTGTCCGCTAGGACACCCCTTACATATGTAATTATTCAATAGGAGTAATAAACACGTATACCAATCAACCCACCCACATCCCTAAACAGAAAAAAACCCATTCCGAAACCTGCGGATCATATTAAACCACCACAATCGGCATTAAACCAAAATAAATTTAACCAAATAAATCATACCACAACCTTCGCACGGATACTTGCCACCCGAAAGGAAGAAAACCAGGAACCCACCCACCAGGTTCCAGCCGAAACACCAACCGGGCGGCGGTCTAGACCACACATATCCGTACTCGAACGTGCATACATAATGCGGATACTATCAAACGTTTATCGTGTTGATCAGACCACACCAATTGCTTTCGGCTGGAGGCATTTTACACGTGGCCAATGGTTCCGCTCCCGCGATACTCCGCATATACACTGTGCAAACCACAACACCCCCCCCCCCCCCAAAAGGGACACCCAGAAACTGAAGAACCCAGCACTATAAAGGCACCCCTATATATCAACAACTCCATTCACAATTTCCCATGGAACAGAGCAGCCAAGACCTGCATAACCTTCAGCATAAAAGGGACAAAATGAAGGTCAAACATTCAAATTAAATAAATAAATTAAATATCCATAGATGGAATATCTTCAGCTAGGAGACTGTACCTCTTTATTTCTAAGGATAGCTACGTCGCTAGCGGATCCCAACAACAGGAAACACAGTACAGCACAACACAATGCAGCAGGTTCCGAGAAAAACCCCTACCCAAAGCTGAAAATCAAAAAATTTATAATAATGAAAAAGATTTTACCCATTCATAGATAGCTAAAAATTAAAAACAGAAAGATGCAGGCCTTAATAAATCTACTCTCCCTTAAAATGCACTAATAAACCACCTCGGTACGCATAATAAAAACCCTACGTATAGAGATGAACCCATGTACACAAGACCAATTGAACAAACCAATCACGATATGTACCCAAGCCATCGGAAGGATATACACAACACCAACAACAGGTAGTAACCCATGATCTATGAGAGTTACTCAGGCAGGAACTACACATAATAAGTACTCATAATTATAAATTAAGTAGGGATACACTTTGCAGCCCCTTGATACCAGCAAAGAAAAAAATATATAATAAGCATTAATATATCTTGAGTGTTAACAAACAGCCTTTCCCCACTATTGCTATAGGTACCGCAATCACAATCAGCTTCCACTAAAACACCACTTCAAGGCAACCTCAATACCTCCACGGTAATACCAAAAACTATTAATTTCTCCATTCATTCAATTCATTTAGTCTGTTGACTCTGCTCAACCATAATACAAAAAGAGCGACACATATATTCAACAAAATATATTCCACTCACCTTACGATTTTCAAAGTCTGCATATAAACAGCACTCCACATCGCCAGGCAGATAACCAACATAAAAGTCAAAACAAGCCAGCCCAACCTGAAAGAAAATTTTACAAACGGCCACGACTTCATAGGCCCCATATATATGTATAGCATCATTATCACCAAAATCGCACCCACTCTGAAAATAATAATAGAATATTGACTGGATTAAGATCCCTTCTCACACACAAAAACAACCTGAATGGCAAACACCCGATTTCATACAAAATTCCAGAGTGTAATAAGCACACCCATTCACCTCTATAAATAACAGTAATAATAATAAACCATACCGCGCCGCGAAAAATAACATCAAGTGCGAAAAGACACAAAGGTGACTATTAAGTGTGGCATATCTTAACACCACAGCACCTTTGAGACATCTCACATCCACTAGCACAGTTAACCGGAAACCCTTTTGGTAAGTCAATACCTTTTATTTACCTTTTTAGATAATCACAATAAATCAAAATGACACTGGTCGAAAGGACCTCATGAGAATAAGGTCCATCAGAATCAATTACGAACCTAATTATCACCACTTGACACCAATATATTAATTACTAGATACACATAGAATACTTGAACGTAAGCAGGCACAGATGCACATATAAAACTAGATTACATGATCAAAGATACCTCCCCACGCGCAGCACCCCAAGACCTAAACATTACCGTATCACACACTCCAACGTAAAA
This sequence comes from Dioctria rufipes, assembly GCA_963924295.1. Lineage (NCBI taxonomy): Eukaryota > Metazoa > Arthropoda > Insecta > Diptera > Asilidae > Dioctria > Dioctria rufipes. The sequence continues at coordinate 215,279,196 of OZ002741.1, forward strand.
CGAATTACAAGATTTATTATTTATTTATTTATTGACTATTCGGTTCACATAGATTTTCACAATTTCATCGTTTGAATGGTATATTTTAATTATTGTAATTTAGCCCCACTCAGACAGCTTAGCTGGTATGAGAGTTGGGGAATCTAAATGTAATACAATATGTATTCAAATTACTGATAACAATAGATAGATAGTTTTGATCTAGATTATAAACAAAGTATCATATTTTAGTAAATATAAAAAGATCTAATAATAAGAAGTTATGGCAAATAATTTTTTAAGTCTTTTATAAAAAGTTTTAGTGATGTTGTTCGGCAGTGCGTTATATAATTGTCCAGCAGTGGTTAGTAGGCCCTGTAGTCTTCTTTCAGTTCTTGATTGTTTTCTGGCGATGTTGTTCTTGTTTCTTGTCATGTGATTGTATATATCCGAGTGTAGTTCGGCTACTATATTTGTCCTGATGTTTTTCCTTAGTATATTGTACATGAACTTTGCTTTTTCTATCTGTAAGATTTGTTTCAGTGTAAGTTGCCTCGTTTGTTGATAGACTAGATTTGAGGTGGAGTCCCACGGCAGGCCATATAGAGCTTTTAGAGCCCTATTTATTAAAATTTTAACATCTGTTTTTAACCTTTGCGAACATTGTGACCAATTTATAACATTATATCGAATGCGGGACAGGATATGTGCATTATAGATTAGATTCGCTACAGGCCTATGTAGCTTAATATTTCTTTTTAATACACCAATCAACGGTGTAAGCTTTTTCCCTAGTTTGCCAACGTGTTGTTTCCAGTTTAACTTTTCGTCAATTTGTAAGCCTAAGTAATTTGTTTCTGGGGTTCTTTGTATACATACCAATTGGGTCTATTTTAATGTTGATGTTTTTGTCTGGTTTATTTTTTTGTTTAAGAATCATGTATTTGGTTTTTATCTCATTTATTTTGAGTTTATTTTCGTCTGTCCATTTTTTAAATAATTTTAAGTCATCATTCATCATAAATTCTAGATCTTCCATGTTTTTGCCTTTGTATATGATATTGGTGTCATCCGCGAAAATATGGTATTCTCCACGTAGCTTAGCATATTGCAAATTATTTATGTACAGCAGATATATTTATACACAGCACATAGTTCGTGTTTCTAGTAACACAAAACGGGCACACAAACCCATTCCCCATATAGTATTAGGAACACCGCTGAAGATTTCCGTGGCTTGAATGAAACGTCGTACGGTATAGCCAATAGTTAGCCTGCACGGCATCCCCAATTATCCACCTTATCTATACTAACACTAACATACATCGGGCCTTCCTAGTACCGTCTAAGAATGCCCCACTACCCATAAATGTTACATTTTCCGGGACGTAACATACCGAATTCATTTTCTCAAGCACATATAATTTATATTCCAAGAATATAAATTTTTTATATAACGGACATAATCATATACTCATATATGCACCAAAGAAAGAACCCCCTGATCTCACCAGGAACAATGAAGACGGTTCATAAGCTTTGGTAACATGACACACCAGATTTCTTCCCAAAATCCTTCTCTGGATTGTTGCGTACCATCAGATGTAATAGAGTAACGATAGTACAGACGTTTTCGGACTACCGCCGCGTTGCACGCGTTTAATTTAATATTATTCAACTTATATATTTTTTTGCATACCTATTTTAATAAAATCCACCACATCTCGATTCCGGCGGACATCCATCAGAAGTCCGACCCCACATATTAGCAACCTTCTAAACAAAATAGACCCACCTACAATTCGTACTGAATGAAATCCTTTAGTACCAGACCTGACGGAGGTCTCGTGGATAAACTAACAGGGCGGCGGTGGATAAAAATGGTGCACCACGACTCCGTCGCAACGATTCGTAGCTAGTCTCCCATTTGGACACATAGCTACACGATTTCCTGCACCACTTTATTTTATTTATTTTAAGCTAATGTTCGGTTCAAGAAGAAAGCGATAGAATGAAGAGGTGCGAGCATCAGCTAAAACGTCAAGGATGATTAATTCATATTTTTACGACGTTGCTGCTACAAGTAGAATTATCGGCAAATAACGATGCCGCCACAGCCCAAAAGCACATCATTCTATCTGACGGTGATGAAATGAATTAAAAACGCCAAATTGCATGCAAAATATATAAAAACAAGAAATTTTCGCCGCTACATTATTGACTTTATTTCCTTTATCGTTGCACTATACTATTTGAGTTTTTCAAAATAAACAGAAAAAGATTTGATCTTTGTTACAAATTGAACTTTCTTTGTAATAATATCATAATTTTGATAGTTATTCTTCTCTGAAAATAACAACTTTTCAACGAAAATATATTAGTAACCAAAACTTTTTTACTAGTTTTCCCTCCGTCACTTCCACTTCCACTTCAAGATCTTCCATACTCAAGTAAAAATGGGCGAAAAATTTATCTATTTGATGTACCATTGTTTTGTACCAAACTTTGCAAATTTCATGGATTTGAGAGTTTTTTAAAGCTAATTACATACATATAAAGCCCCGCAATTTTTATTTTTGACGCGTCATTACCTATTTTTGGAAAAATTAAATTTAGTTATAAGAAATGAGTTACATGAATTCGAATTGATTATAATAAGAAGGAAATTACTTTTGAAACTATAAATGAGGACCGATTTCCAATACATCGGTTTTTAATAGAAAAAATGAAATAGAAAATTTGTAATTTAAAAAATAAAATCATCAAAATGCTATTAACATATTGTTATAAATCTCTATAATTTCTCGTTTTGAAAGAAAACGAGAACACTGACATGTATAATATAGACTGCTTGATTTTCTATTTTATCTGGGTCAACTTTTGTTAGCAGGAGTGTGACAATTACCTTAATTTTAAGTTTCATTTTCGCTTTAAAATTCATATTCAAAGTTCAACAAATTCCAAATATACTTATTCAAAATTATTGCTTCCATTGGAATCTTAACTTCTATAACATTAAATATTCCTTAAACTCGATTTAAGGAAATAAAATAAGCAATTTTTGTTTGCCTATCCCTAAAAGTACCTAGTTATGAGGGACAGAGAAAACATTACAAATGTTGTATTGCCATCTATTTCTATTCTGTATATTCAGCGAGGATTCACAGGACTGAAAATGGGCTATGGCAGATTTTGTATAGAAGTTATTATCTCAAGTTCAACGGAATAAAGTAGTTAAACCAAAACGAGACAACTATATAGAAAAGTGATCACATCTCCTTAGATTATATAGTATATCCTTTTTACTATGAGGAAGAAAAACTTAAGAATTTTGCTTCATGTAGGTAGTAGAATCGGTTCGATATGTTTGTTTAGTTATGGAAGTCATAAACTACAAATTTTCAGAATGTGGACATAATTTAGTAGTTGAAACCTTATTAAGTATTGAAGAAATGTAATAAAAGAAATCCCCATTATATCCCCATTATATTAAATCAATTTTTAAATTTATAAATTTATAATTTTTTATAACTTTTTAAGAATTTTCTTAGTGCCCCGTTTATTTTCTGATAATATTTCTTTATTTCTTGGCGTTGTCTTTGTATGGCTGATAGTATGTAAGTGGCCACTGAAAATTCGATTGAAAAAAAAAAAACAAACCATCATTGGAAAATGTTAAAAAATTTTGTAAAATATCTTCCATAAAATAATTTTTCGTAAATTCAGAAATGCTGAAGAATAAAGTTCCAAGCCCTCTCCTCTTGTCATCCCCCCCCCCCCCGTGTCCTAAAATAAATGCTAATCACACCTGTACGAATTTTACACAGGATAGTCCACCAATCATTACGATTAGAGATCGAATCTAAAGCGAACCCTTCAATCGAAGTTTGACTTCGATCTGAAAGTCGTTTTCGACTCGATCTCAAGCCGAAAACGAAGAAAACGTAACGAATCAAAATGACGACTCGATATCGATTCATCTTTTCGGGACTTTTTCGATGAGTTTTCGGGAATTTGTGGTATATACAAAGTTTATATGTGTTCGAGATTTCTTCATAAAATCTACTCGATTCCGAATTGGATAAACGAGTAAACTACGTGAAAACTATTCGATATTCAATTGAAAATAAACAGCGCTCACTTTACTATATAGCTTTTTTTCGGCTGAATACTTGATAAAGAATGTCGCTGGCACGGTTGCTTTGTCATGCGTAATCTGAAAAAGTCATGTACCGATAAAACTTTTGAAACATTTCGTAATATTTCGAGAGAGATTCGTAAAAAAGAAAATTTCTCGGATTATACTGCAAGTCTTAACCTGAAAGCCATATGTCGAGAGAGATTCGTAAAACCGAAGAATTCTCGGATTGTTGCTCTTCGAGAACTTCTCACAAATGCGGAAACAAGAGAAAATATTTACTGGGAGCCCATCTTTTTTACTATATAATCTAAGCCAATCTCGCCTTATAATGTAAGCAATTTCAGTAGCGTCAGCGATCTATGTTATACATGTCAGTGGGGGAATGTCATATTTCATATTATTGCTTTGCAACGGGATATGAAGCCATTACTGTTTCTGTACTCCATTGACATGTATATAAATGGGCTGACCGAACTCCTGTTTCATGTGGCACCAGTTTTGATTTCAGAAAGTATGCTCTCACTGTCAATGCTACCAACCGTACTAAACTGGCGCGAAATTTAAATTTTATGGGGATTTCATTTCAATGGATTGACTTAAATATCTGTCAATGGGATTTACAGGATTTATTAACAAAATATTTGAGACTTTGTTTTTAAATTTTAATTATGTGTCGAAGGAAGTGTTTTTTACAAGGATTTTTATGAAGGAAAGCTTTATTTATAGAATGAAAACCTGTGGTCATGTTCAGAAATGCAAAATTTGATGAAAAGTGATGAACTGTCAAATGTATTAAGTACATACCACAGACATATATATAAATGGACTGCTTGATCTCCTGTTTCATGTGGCACCAATTTTGATTTCAGAAAGTATGCTCTCACTGTCAATGCTACCAACTGTCGTAAACTGACGTTATATTTAAATTATTTGGGAATTTACGTATATGCATGTCAGTGGGATTTATCGAATTTACCACAAAGGTATTTGGGACTATTTGTATCGTTAAATTTTAGTTATGAGTCGAAGAAATGTTTTTTACAAGGATTTTTACAAACAATTTCTCGTTCCAAATCGTTACAGTTGAGTGGGAAAGTATGCTCTCACGGAAAGAGACAGGAATATGAAGGTGGTGCCATTTACTTTCATGCATTTTTGATTCAACAAGTAATCCATTTATATACATTTCAGTGGTACATAGTAGTTCTGCAAATGCTGCTGAACCACAAGCAATTTCTCGTTCCCAATCGTTACAGTTCAGTGGGAAAGTATGTTCTCACGGATAGAAAGAGGAATATGAAAGTGGTGCCATTTGCTTTCATGCATTTTTGATTCAACGAGCAGTCCATTTATGTATATAAAGGGTTTTCCAATAAGAGGTGTTATTTTGATATTCAAAGAAAAATACCATTTTTTGAGATAAATGATCGAATCTTTATTTCATTATAAAGAGGAAGGTATGCCGTTAATAATGGAAAATAACATCAGCCAAATGACCACCACGACCACGCCTACAGGACCATATCCTTTTCATGAAATTTTCTGCGTAGACCTTCTTTTTCACGTGGCCCCAAAGGAAGAAGTCGCAAGGTGTTAAGTCACAAGATCTCGGTGGCCAATTGTGATCACCTCTTCGAGAGATAACACGGTCCGGAAACTTTTCCCGTAAAAGATAAATGGTTTCATCGCTTGTATGGCACGTAGCGCCGTCTTGTTGAAAGTAAACGTTGTCCAGATCAATTCCATCCAATTACGGCCATAAAAAATCATTAATCATCTGTCGATAGCGCAATCCATTCACCGTAACTGTTGCTCCAGCCTCATTTTCGAAAAAGTAAGGTCCAATGACCCCGCGGGACCATAAACCGCACCAAACAGTCACACGTTGAGGATAGAGAGGCTTTTCAACAATAACTCTTGGGTTTTCCGAGCCCCAGATGCGACAATTTTGCTTCTTGACGAAGCCATCGAGGTGGAAATGGGCCTCATCACTCAAGATGAGTTTTCGATGGAATTCCGGATCATTTTCATGCATTTCAAGGACCCAATCAGCAAAGACTCGACGTTGTTGATGATCGGCCGGCTTGAGTTCTTGTGTTAACTGAACTTTATAAGCCTTAAGACCCAAATCTTTATGCAAAATACGGTGTAATGACGTTTGTGGAATGCCAATTTCTGTATTGCGGTCGGCTGTTCTTGAGCGACGTGCACGGGTTTTATTCTTCACATCACTAACTCGTCCCGACAACTCGAATTTTTCTACCAATTTCTGTATTGCGGTCCGACAAGGTGCTTCACGACGACCCAAAAATGTTCGAGTTTTACGAACCGTCTCTGCCACATTTTCACCATTTTTATAGTGAATTTTAATAATTTCATTGCGTTGTTGAATCGTGTATCGTTCCATTTTTATTAATGGCGTAGTTTCTACTTGTCAAATGTCAAAAAATGACAGCTCCAAAAGTGACATCTACCGAAATAGCGGGATAATTAAAATAACACCTCTTATTGGAAAACCCTTTACATATAAGTGCTGTACAATAAAATCTTTAAACAATAAAATATTGCAACAGCAATTGACACGATGTTTTCAAATATGAAATTGATTGATAGCATTTCAAGAATTATAATTTTTCCTAGTGCATTATTATTAAAGTGTCTTAATTTTATAAAATAGTTACATCTCCATGGGTATATGCTTTCACCAAATTTAAAACGTAACGTATTTGCAAACAATTTATATAAGTAGATTCCATGTACAAACATATGTACATTGGTAATATACATGTACACACATCATTTACGAGTAATGTGTGACCATAGGTACGTTAATTTGCGGTAATTTGCTTAAAGCTTAATTTGAAAAGTTCCGTGACTACCATCGCCTCGTACCTACTTTTAATTTTAAATATAATTGTATTTGTTAAACATAAAAGTATAAAAGAAAAAATAACATAAGCCGCAGAGACATTCTGTCTATCATAGTTGTTTGCGGTCACCAATAATTACAGTCTTAATCCGCTTTTACGTCCGCACACCACCTTGAGGTGCTGAAAATTGAACCAAAGAATTTCTCATGTGTGAAAAAGCGCTCAAGTTTTATGTAACAAAAAAAAAACGTTTAGGTGAACACTCCACCCAGCTTAGCACGGTCTGAAAAATAAAGAATTTCTTCTAACTATAGTCATAAAGGTCTCTCAAGCTAGAATCCAAGTCAGTTCAAAAGAAACTTCAAGCGAAGGCAGTTTTTAGGACGGGTGTGGGTTAACAAAATTGTATTGAAATAAAATTTTATCTGCAAAAATGTCAGAACAGGCGTCATCTGGAAATACAAATAATAACAATAAGCCCAATAATACCGATGAAGTTGTACCTGTACCTGAGAAAAAAGAAGAACTTTTTGATTCGAAACTGTTTCGACTTTTTACCGTTGGACTTTATTTGGCGGGAGTTAGTGGCCTTGGGATGACCATATCGTTATATCACCTCTTCTTCTGGGACTCGAGTATGCCAGAAATTCATATCACCAAAGCAGGATAAGCTTCATAATTGATGAAAAAACAATAGTAAGTATAAATAATAATTTAATTAAATAAGTAAATGTATATGTGCCAGAAAAAGACAAAAAAACACCTTGGATATGATGAAATTATAAAAAGTGTTGAGATGTGAACATTATTTCCGTGTTTATAATCATAATACATGTAGTTCCATTTTTTTTGTCAATTTGCCTGAAATTTTTGATCCACAGATTCTTAAAATTTGTATTATTTTTTCCCAAACCTTTAGTGGACTTACATCTAATATATGATGGCCAACCTTAGTGGGTGCGGTAAAAGTATTAACTTTATTTATCAAATTTAAATCTCCTGACCATAAGGAATCTCCATATTTCAGTATTTCCGTCTCATTGCGTTTTTCCGCGCAACATTCCATTCACAATTGTTTTATAGAAGCTATGAAATTCCTTCATAAGCTTTAGCACTACATACATAAAGAACTTTCATGGTGTGTTCATTCTTACAAAACCTGATAAGAATTTTATTTTCTTACAATTAGATTTTAGGTTCTTAACAGCTACTGTCTCAAAATTAAATTTTTGTGTTTAACATAAATTAATGCCGGAATTACTATTATACTGAACGCTATACATATAGTTTTCAGCACTCATTTCTCTTGTTGCGTTTTAAAATGGTTGAAGACATTTTTCATACAGTTTGGAAAAGGAGAATTTTTATCAATTTTAAAAGAGGTGTATATTTAAATTTCCATCTGATGGCAACATTTAGCTTTAAATACAAAGATTTGCACTCTTATTTCTGCTTAAATAATTAGTTTATAAATGTAGAGATCGTTAAACAAAAATGAGAAATTTTGCAAAATTTGATATTTTCCGTCATCTAAACAAAACAAATAAAACACCCTCTCACAATCACTTTTATTATATACTTTTTAATATTCATGCGCTACAAACGATAATAATTATAAAAATGTATAGATACTAGATATGAATAGGTATGTTTGATAAGCAAATAGTTTTAATTACTAATTATTCGCAGCCTTATATCTGAATAGTATTCGAATAAAATATACTATTCGATTACTTAGAATATTCAAATAATTAGTGTACACAAATTATTTTCCTAAATCTATAATAACGATCTTATACCTAAACTAAATTACAGTTTTGAATATTTTTTATGCAAATAAATCTGCAATCAAGACTTATCAGCATGTTAACGAATCCATTTCAAATATTTTATATCGTATTATACCTCACTCAATTTTCCAAGTATGGATGGATATTGAATTCCAATGCATTATATTGATTTTTACAAGTTTACTGTCCATTCTTGGAAAAAATATAAAAACCACATCCTGCATTTCATTTCAAATATCCACTACATTTTATTAACTTAAAATAATTAATCCTCGCAGGTACTAAGTTTATTTCTGTGTGCTAGATATAAGTTTGTGCCTGTTTCATCTTTTAATAATTCGTGTAGTGACCATAATGTTTAATTATTGTGGGAAATTCAAATAAATATTATTTTACAACGAAAAACCAACTTTCAGGGTTTGAAGGGAATAATCTAAATAAAAAACCTCTAAAATTCAGTGGCTAAAGAATTCTCAAAAATTTAACAGTTTTATTTGAACGTGTGGCCGATATTTGAAATTTCTCTACACATTTTTTAAAAATAATCGTGTCTCAAAAGTAAAATTTCACATTGTTGACTACAATAGCCAAGTTCAATGAAAGTGGTGCCACCTTACCAGAGCTGGGCAAGTACCAAAGAAAAAGTACTTAAGTACAAGTACAAGTACTGAAGGCCTGAGTACTTCAGCGTAAGTACAAGTATCATACTTGTAACTAAGTACTAAGTCTATAAAAAGTACTGAGTACTTTTTGAAGTACTTTTTAAAGTACTTTTTTAGAATCTTTGTACATTGGCAGTAATATAATGAAGTTTATCGAGTTCAGTTAATAAATAAATAAATACCTTTTGAAAACTATAATGTGTATAGTAACCAGTGGCTACTATTTATAGGTTTTTATAGTTTTCGGCGCTGCAAGTAGAGTACAACTGTCACCTCTCATTACTACACTCATAAAACCTATTAGAGGTCTGCTCAAGCACCCATTATCGCCTCCAATAATGCATAACAATTCTAAGGAAAAAATTTCCAGTGAATTTCCAAGAAAGAATTGAGGCCTTCCCTACATCTGGTCGAGGCATCGTTGATTTTATATTGGAGCGAGGCATTGATTGCTTACCCTTGATTATGTCCACTGACGTATATAATATGGACTGCTTACTTTTCTATTTCACGTGGACACAATTGCTTGTGTCAAAAAGAGTTCTTACTTCGATGCCAACATTGAAAAACTCATTGGCGGGAAATTGGAAAAAATGAGCACGCAGCTCGGAAAGTAATTTTAATAAAACATTTAGAATTTCTTCTGCGTATCTAATGAATATATTGCCTTTGGTAAAACAGTTTTTATCGCATAATAATCCTAAATGATTAATTTAAAATCATGTATTTCGACGAATCCACTAATTTATTTGTTGTTTTCAGTTCTCTCAGTTGGTACTTTGTGCTTAGACCGAAAGAGTCAGCAATATAGTAGTGAACCCACTTTCTGCAGTGTATTTCTATGAATGTAGTCAGTCCATATTATACATGTCAGTGGTTATGTCATCAAGTCGAGGCATCGTCGAATTTATATTCGAGCAAGACGTTACTGGTGTTAGTAGTTTATCTAAGGTTCTGCCTTGACGCGTGAGTGCGGCACATACTTTAACAATTCTTTGTGTGCTTTAAAACTCAACATAAAAGGAGTTGCGCTAGAGATTGTGTTTGCTTTTCTACGAAGAGTTAGATATTTGTAGGTACTTAATAGACTCAGAAATACTTAAGTAAAATCTTGGTACTTAAGTACAAAACTAAGTCTTAAGTACAAGTAAATAGAAGCAAGTACTTATGTTCAAGTACTAAGTAGGGGAATTTCAAAAGTATTGAGTAATAAGTCTTAGGTAACGAAAATGTACTTTAACAACAAAGACTTAAGTTTACTTAAGTATTGCCCAGTTCTGCACCTTACAGAAAAAATATCGATTAGTAATTGCTTTTTCAAAAATATATGTAAAGTCAAAAATGCACATTTTTTTAGCCTTGCATCTCTTTCATGCTATGTAATGTGAAGTAACGATCAGGCGTTTATGAAACCGATATTCATTTTAAAATATCTTTCACAAAAGTGTATCGCAAGACGTTGGCAATATAACCTTTGTCATGTTATTCAGATAGTTGCAAATACAGTTCTACAATTATATTATTCTAGTATATACCAATAGGTAGAAGTATAATGATTGCGAAGGACACCTTGTTTCGTTTTGGCTGCCGCCGCCATTTACTTAAATTTTATAAATTTTTTTTCTACGAAGAGAGTATTTTGTAACGGTCAACATTTTAAAGAAAAAAAAATATCGTACCGCATGTATAACATTCGAATATTTGAATTTTATTATCTTCAACTGCTCTGTCTCCAATTTGTTTTCGGAATTTTTTGCACTTTTGCGGAAAATTTGTCAATTAATTTTGTTTGCCAAACTTTTGTAAAAGCTAATTCTATTTTGTCGCCCAACTTCAGGTTTAATCATGTATTCAATGATTAAGGAGGTTAGAAAAAAATTGAATTGACGATCGATATCAGAAGACGATAATGTGCTAGACACACAGTGCTCTTAATGAAGAAATAAATAACGACCCATTAGTCCATAATGATTCATTATAAAGTGCAGACACACAGCCATTTCTTTAATTAAGTTGTACTATCAAACTGGTTTAGATATACATACATACTTATGACATTAAAGAAACAATTAACGAGATAAACTTTGTTTTTATTTATTTTATTTTTCAATTTAACAGTTTCCAAATGAGAAAAGCATTATATTAAAAGGAATATTGACAATGTAGTTTGTGGTTTGCATTTGTTCTTCTTATTTTTCAAATGGCAGATACACAGTGAAGCTCCAGATTTATATTATATGACAAATCTAGCACATTTTTCCTCATAATAGCTATAATGACGGAAGAAAAAACCCTTCATTAGAGTACTCATTATGATCTGATTTTCGAGCCATAATGACGCATACTATGTGACACAGGGCATTTAATGAATAATTAGTACTAATGATTCATTAGATGGTGCTGTATGTCTAGGGTATAATGACTTCAGATACCCAATTTATTATTTTTTTTTTAATTTAATTTTCTCTTACTATGTGGAGTTTGAGCCATTAGGTTACCATATACTCTTTTTTTTTTTTTACATTAAAAACGATACTGCTTGCACACAGTCCAACAACAAGGTATATAGAAGACAAGGTATTCCCATTAAAATGTTGACACATTGCAGCTGATAGCCTGTGACGTAATTCTGTGACTAATGCATAAAAATTTTTATAGGAAAGACAAAGAGAGGAGAGAAAGTATTGTGTTTTCTGTACCGTACTTTCCTTTACATTTCACGATATTTCGGCACGTAATAGTGGAATAAAATAGATGACAAGCCTTTTATTGAAGTTATAAGAGATCAAAGTGAGCAGTATCATAAAAATAGTAAATATTATAGAGAAGAGAAGAGATGAGATATGGCGAGAACTTGGATAAAAATTAATTTTTTTTTTATTCTTGTAAGATAAAGATGTAAAAACATTTAGAAAAGCTCTAATATTTCATGATAAACCCTGACATGTATAACATGAACTGCTTGATCTTCTATTTCTATGAAACTGAACTATGGTGGATTTCGTATAGAACTTATTATTTCAAGTACAGTGGAATCCAGTCGTTAAACCAAAGAGAGACAACTATAGAAAAGTGATCGCCTGATAATGTAAGCGATTTTAGTGGTGTCAGCGGTCTATGTTATACGTGTCAGTGGATAAACCACACAAAAACTCTCCAGCAATTAACCAGTTCAGCTGTCTGTGATGGTAAGAAAGCATTGCGATTAAGTCTTTACAATGGTAAATATAATTAATATGAGTGAACATTTCAGAAGTTTTTCCGAGAAATTTTCAATACATACATTTCTTGTAATTATGAAAAAAACATTGTTAACTTTGACCAAAGCAGTGACAGAAGTAGAACCGTAGGAACAAAGCAATGACAGAAGTAGTAGAACCAATAAAGTAAACCGAAATTTATTTATAAATATCTTGTTCCGGGGACTCGAATCTTAGAATCGATCATTGATGGAATAGTAGAATTTTTTGAAAGTTTTATTTTTACGGTTCTAAATTAAGCTAGTAAATACAAGAGAAATAAAATTAGATAAAAAAATATTTTTGAGAGATGCTTTTATTTAAAAAAAAACAAGTAAAAAAGCTAGACTTGGTCTAAGACCAATTCTTATGATACCCTAGATGAATGCCCGTATTAAATTTCGTATGGTCACCGATCTATTGTTGTTTTTCGCATATATTTCTAGAACGGTTTGTCGCACAGAAAAAATGATCATAACCAATTTTATAGGATTTCGTATTCTGCAGAAGTTTTTAGTACAATAAAAATGTCTTGGAGTGATCGTTTTCAAAGTATACGTAAAAAACCTAAATTTTTATATGGCAACACCAAGAAGGAGTTGCCCGATTTAGTCCATTTTTGACATTTTATTTGATAATGTAGTAAAAACATCATGTACGAAATTTCAGCTCTCTACGTTGATGCGTTCTCACGCAGTGTCCAAATATATAGCGGAAAACGAAATTTTTATATGGCAACCCCACGAAGGAGTTGCCCGATTTGTCTCATTTTCGAACTTAATTTTACTTTTTTTTTAAAGTCCGTGTACAAAATTTCAGCTCTCTAAGTAGACGCGTTCTCGAGTTATCGTGCGCACAGACAGACAGACGGACGGACGGACGGACGGACATGCAAAAATCAAAATAACTTTTAATATTATGAATGGGTGTCCAATCCATTTTGCTGTACCATTATTATTTCGAGGTGTTACAAACGGAATGACAAACTTAGTATACCCCTATGATTTCATCTAGGGTATAAAAATGTACTAAAAAGTAATAATATAAAGGCAACCCTCATATAACAAGGTATTCTGCAATACGGTTCCACTCTAACACGAAAAGAAAATTACATCAACCCTCTTATAACACGGTACTTCTACAACACGATAACGGAATTTTTATTTAGCATTATGTATTTAGAAAATTATATTATGCACTATGAAAACACAATATGTGCGAATACTCGGAAATTTACTATGTATGTATATTAATTGGGGGAATACCCGGAATTTTACTATGTACCTATGAATATTAATTTTGGTAATACCCGGAATTAATTTATATGAAATATCCACTGACTTATAACAATGGACTGAGCGTATTGCCATTTTCCCATAGGAAAAAATGGCACAAGTTTGCTCTTTCGCCCTATAGCAGAGTTTTTAGCTACCAACACCAAATATTGCTAACTGAACGTTTTCTTCTGCCATTAGATGTTTTCATGTTGGCTATAGATGCAATCACCGCAGAAAGAAAGGTAAAGATAGTGTTAACCATGCTCCGTCTCTCTTGCCCATACGCAGGATTTAGGTAAGAATAATTTTTGAAAATTAAAGTCGGAATGAGCTTAATTTCTTATAAGCGATTAAAATATCACTTGGACAAAAGAAAATAATATTTTTTAATTTAATTCGATTTACGGGTGTAAAATTTCATCTGATTGGTTGAGATTTACATGTTTTTTATGTAGTAAACGTTTTAAATGGTGCTCTAACGGTGATATACAGAAACATAATATTTGTGCCACATGAAATAACAAATCGTTCAGTCCATTGTTATAAATCAGTGGAAATTTCTCAACTATGTATGGATGTACCTACATATTTGTTTTTTTCCTATTAAACTTGAGTTCATTTATATTTTGTGTTGCAAGAGTTTACTTCGTGGATAGCAAATATGCCTCAGTTATCGAGCCTTAAATTGAATTCTTGAAAAAAAAAGACATACAAATTTGTAGTTTCATCCAGTTTTTAGTTTTATACAGGATTAACCCTCTATCAAATCTCATAGTACCTATGCGTTTAGCTTATGGCTTCTGGTTTTTTCATCGATAAAGTGTGATGTGCTTTGAGAAAACTGTTTATACAATCCTCACTTGCTATGAGAGCCTTCTTTCATGACGATGGAACTGTCAGCTATGCAGAGTCGAAAGCTAAAGTACACGCTTTTTGATGAAAGTTCGAAATACCCTCATATCAAAATCGGGCAATTTGTGAACGAACTGCCATACAAACAATTACAGAGCTAAATTCAAATCAGAATCAGGCAATTCCTTCATAGTGTTGCAATACTGGATTATCTTTGTTCACTTTGGATTTGCAACCTGATTGAAAAAGATTTGATGTAGAAAGCAGAAATTTTTTCGTAGCACTTTCGTAAAAAAAAAATTATAGATTAAATTTCGAAAATGAACAAAATCAGACAAGTTATTTATTGCGTTGCAATATAAAAGTTCTTAATTTGCAGGTATATTTCTGTATACTGCTTGAGGATGTGCAAGTGCAATTAAAATAAGTAAAAAAGCTAGAATTTGTCTAAGACCAATTCTTATGATACCCTAGATGAATGCCCGTATGAAATTTCGTATTGTCACCCTTCTGTACAAATTTGATTTTTAAAGTGGTTTTTCGCATATATTTTTAGAACGGTTTGTCGGACAGAAAAAATGATTATAACCAATTTTATAGGATTTCATATTCTGAAGAAGTTTTTAGTACAAAAAAAATGTCTTGGACTGATCGTTTTCACAGTATACGTAAAAAACCTAAATTTTTATATGGCAACACCAAGGAGTTCCCCGATTTAGTCCATTTTTGAAATTTTATTTGCTAGTACAATGAAAACACCATGTACCAAATTTCAGCTCTCTATATCGATGCGTTCTCAGGCAGTGTCCAAATATATAGTGGAAACCGAAACTTCTGTATGACAACTCCACGAAGGAGTTGCCCGATTTGTCTCATTTTCGAACTTATTTTTATTTTTTTTTCAAAAGTCCGTGTACAAAATTTCAGCTCTCTAAATATACGCGTTCTTGAGTTATCATGCGCAGAGACAGACGGACGGACGGACATGCAAAAATCAAAATAACTTTTAATATTATGCGTGGGTGTCCAATGCATATTACTCTACCATCATTATTTGGAGGTGTTACAAACGGAATGACAAACTTAGTATACCCTATAGATTTCATCTAAGGTATAAAAATGGACTAAATCTTACCTTCATAGGGTTGCCATACATAGATTACGATTTTTTGCGTGTACTGGGAAAAGGTAAAAATGAAATCTCAAATGCTTTTAATATCCTGAAGAGCGCCTCGGAATTGTAAAGACCTATGAAATTGGTTATGACCATTTGTACAGTCCGATTAGCATTCTATAGAAAACAATGTGAAAAATAATTTTAACAATCTAAGGAGCTAATTTTCAAAGTAGCTATATTTACGGGCATAATTTTTCTTGGACCGCTTTTCATTTCATACACTTTAAGGGCTAAAATAGAAGCAAAAAATCCAAAGTTTTTTCACGAACAAAAAATTACTCTTGACTGTTAAAATTATATTTATCATTCTAAAAATTACAACACGCTCTTTAAAATTCCACCAAAATCTGTTGGTAACAATAATTGCCAATTTTCAAGCTTAGATCTAAAATTTTTATAAAAAAGTCAAATACACAATTTCAGCTGGAATAAAAAAATAGATGATTTGATTTTCAGCAGCAACTGACACTAACAGTTTACATACATATATATGTATATAACTATACCTATAATAATTTTTTTAAGATACTGTATATACGAAAAATGTACATATATACGAGAAATGTCTATTTATCATTTTTAAATGGATTAACCTTTACGCACTTTACAGTCCACATGCGTTTCACATTGTAGTAGAAAATGCAAGAGTCTTATAGTATACAGTGCACCATTGCACAACTGACGAAAGCTCCATAAAAGCGAATACTTAAGCTGATAGAGAAACCTATGCTGGAATAACATGGGTAATCATTCGATCAGGGATTTTGATTCAATTCAGTTTGAAATAGACATTCAGAAAGTATAGTTTAGTGGCAAAAAAAAAAAAAATATAAGGAAGTAAAGAAAAATGGGAGAAGATGGCCAAACTGAAGAAAATCCATCACAACAGGAACAAAAGGGAGGAAAACCTGAAGCAGCTGCTGCATTGCCAGGAGAAGACACTAAATCAAAAATTATCCGATTTCTGTTAGTCGGTGTATACTTATGTGGTGTTTCAGGATTAGGAGTGTCACTCTCCTTTTATTACTTATTTTTCTGGGATTCCAAGATGCCAGAAACATATAAAATCTACAAAAAACACTAAGATTAAGGGCGTATTTAATCTTTTCGTTCGGTAAGTCATTTTTAGTTTCTCGGGAATAGCGACCGACATTTTTAGATGTCGTACTTATGTAATATAAAAAAAAAAATGTGGTTTCAAGTGAATAAATGGTTATAATAAGTGATAATAGTTCGGAAACCATTTGGAAACCGTAGCTAGTGCTAATAGGTCATAACTAGAACTAGATGGACAGATCGTTAATAGTGTTCTGAGCTTTATAAATATCTAAAAGCGGAAAGATTATTATATAAAATTAGTATTTGATTTCAGTTCAAATTTTGATGTCCCACTGGAACAGGAAAGCTTTCTATCTCTAACATTTCGCTTCAAGAAAACAAAATCATTTGTTGCGATGACGAAACCTTTCCGTTTCAATCTAATACCATAATTAAGTTTACATGATTGTGTTGTGCGTGAAATTTTTTTTTTGTTTAATGTCTAGCATTCGGAACTAATTTTGGAAAAGTAGATTAGATAATACACATCTTTTTCTTCTTCTTTATTTTATTTCTCTTTTAATCCCGCAAGTACTATTGGTTAGAAATGGTAACTCTGGTAGAATTAACAGCTAAAACATAAAATAGTTTTTCTATTGATACAAAAATTTCTTAAGGGATCCCTTTGAGTTTATCATTATAGTCCGCGCCCAAGACAAGTATTCCCATTAAAATTTTGACACATTGCAGCTGATAGCCTGTGACGTAATTCTGTGACTACTGTATATACATTTTTATGGAAAAGGAGAGAGACTATTGTGTTCTCTGCACCGTACCTTTCCTATATATTTCACAATATAACGTCACTAATGGCGGAACGTGGTTCGTAATGGGAAAACCTTGTATTCTATCATAGAGAAGCAATAACAGAGTTGAAAAATATATAGCAGCAATATTTCCTCGATTTTAAAAATTCTCTTTAAAAGAGCTTTTGAATTGACTATGATTATATTGCCACTTTACTGTGTTCGGCTCGTATCGTAACCCCCGGAATATAATACAAGCCATGAAGTGGCCGAAGGCACCGATACATTAAAAGGCTTTAACGTGCCGGGTCAGTGCCGTCTTTATGTTCCAGGCCGTGACATCGAATTCTTCGAATGTATTAGAGTGGTACGATTTCGTACTTCTCTTAGCATTTGTTCTTATGGAAAAATGCATTACTTTCAACTTGAACCTTCTGCACAATGTAAATAAGCCTCCGTACTAAAAGTTTTATTCAAGAATTTTGTTATTTAATTCCTTGTGCATTTACCAGCATAAAAATCTAGGTACTTTCTTTAAGAAAATTGTTTATATTTTATTACTCAAACATAACACTACACATAAAAATGAGAAAATGCGTTGCATTCTGTTGCCTTCATACCACAAATCACACTGGAAAGCAATCCGAGCTTTGTGCTTGCTTATTGAGTTATATGAAAAAAAAAATAAGTCTTTCAATGTTTAACGCACAGTAACTTCTTAAGTATAATAAAGACAAAAAGACAATGTTAACCATTTTTTTATATTATCCCGTAATGCTTCTATCAATTTAGAAATATTTCCAACATTCCATATCAAATAATTCAGTTTTTTTCATTTCAAACATGACTCAAAGTATTTTTTACACATTCGCCCCATATTTTCACAAGCTGCGCTTGCTCACTGCGCTGTAAATCGAACGGACGGCAACGGTTTTCTGTGTTTAACTCTTCATAACTCTTAAATTATAATTCAAAAGTAATTCAAATATTAGCCTATTTTATAGGCAAATTTGTTGCCTTTATGATAGTATAATTTATATTTTGGGTTTTTATATATTTTCAAAAGAAAATCAATTTCAAACAAAAGTAGATCTGATTTAAGAACTATTTGCTTCTACTTTGAAGTGAGAAAACACATAGAGAAATGAAAGCTGGTATGAAGGCAACACAATTCACCGCATTTTCTCATTTTTATGTGTAGTGTTATGTTTGAGTAATAAAAGATAAACAATTTTCTTAAAGAAAGCACTTAGATTTGTATGCTGATAAATGCACAAGGAATTAAATAACAAAATTCCTGAATAAAACTTTTAGTACGTAGGCTTATTTACATTGTGCAGAAAATTGAAGTTGAAAGTAATGCGTTTTTCCATAACAACAAATGCTAAGAGAAGTGCGAAATCGTACCATACGTATATTGTGTGACTATACTGATCGCCTAACACTATCGAATGATCTCTGTATGTGCTTTTAGAAGTAGATTAGGGGCACTTGAGCAAAAGCTCTGGGGCAAAACTCTCAACATACAGTTTTCTACTCTGATACTGTTTTCTCTATGATTCTATATACCAGGGGCGGCCCACCTTTGAAGTTCGGGGTTTACATTATAATTCAAAATATCGTAGCGTCTACCATTAGCAATGGATTTACATAAAACGCGAAAACTTTTCTTCAAAAAATCTGTTGGTACTTCCGAATGCTCTAGATTTAAAAAATACTAATGTCCACCAATTATAATTTAATAATTGGCCGATGTTAGCAGATACTCTGTCAATGGTAATGTCTTCGTTAAAAGGGAACACTATGAATGTGATGACTTCTTCACGAGTTCCAAAAACTTTTTCGAACTCCTCGTGTAAGTTCTCCAACTGTTCGGCGAAACTTTGGAAATCCCGATTTAAATTATGTGTACTCTTGCTCTAAGTTTTTGGTAATTCTTCAATTCGCCTATTCTTAGTTGGGATGCATGCACCTGAATTTTCTCTTTGAATGTTTTAACTAAACTTTTCATATCAATCAAAATTGTCTTTCCATGCAGACTGAATTGGCGCATGACAAGTTTCAATGGCAGTAAAATGCCGTTGATTTACAAAAGAATTTCCTTTTTATTTATACCATATGTCGCTGCTTTTGATTTTGTGCCTAGCTTCGTAAAAAAAGATTGCTGTTCACCAGTTTTTGATTCGCGCACCTACTTCTATTTTTTAGATTTTACTTCCAATCGGAAAATCGGTGACGTAGTTTTAAAAAGCTTTTTTTTTGTAGCGCTACACCTGAGTTACAAATAAGACAAGGACATTGCCCGCTCATTTTAGTCGCTATTATTATCACGCAATAAAACAATCGTCAGAGCTAAATACTAACTGACTATACTGACTGAGAGCACAAAGGCGCGTCTTTTATTAATACGGAAAATAGAGGGAGTGAGAGAGAGAGAGAGAGTGCGAAGGGTAAGTGAGGCGAAGAAATGGCGCCATGTTGGCGGGGGTAGGTTA
Source organism: Dioctria rufipes (assembly GCA_963924295.1). Lineage (NCBI taxonomy): Eukaryota > Metazoa > Arthropoda > Insecta > Diptera > Asilidae > Dioctria > Dioctria rufipes. Next base: position 215,299,522 of record OZ002741.1, read on the forward strand.
TCCGTTACTCACGCCACCTAAGGTGGCACAATTATCTGAAAATGGCAATTTATTGTAATTTTTGTTCAATTAATCTTACTCTCGCGGGCTACCAAAAACTTCTACGCGATCGACCGGTTGACCGCGGACGACGTCTTGGCCACCGCTGCTGTATACCTTGGTCCGCGTCACAAAAAATTAAGGTCATTTTCAGAGGGAAATTATATGTTTGTACCATTGTGTATATTCCCAATGGTAAAGAAGCTTTCAAAGGGCATTGTCATTAAAAAAAAAATTAAATTCCGATATTACTTGAACTACTATTATATTTTCTTGTCATTTTAATAAATATTTATGACGTCATAATATCTTATTTTCTTTCATTCTTGTAAAAAAATTATTTATTATAAATAAATTTCGTCACAGAACTTATAATAAAAGTAATTTATAATTTTAATTTGCAACCAGAGTGAAAATAAATTACATTGATGCGGCAATATGAAGAATTTCAAAATGGTTTTTGGCTTGTGTCTCAAATAAAATTGCGTAATGAATGACAGTTCAAATATCGTAAATGGCATGTGTCTAAAATAAATGCGTTCGCTTTATTGGAAAGCTTAAATTTTAAACATGAAAATTTTTATTTATATTTATTAAATACTTCTATTATTTGTGGAGTTTCTTAAAGACCTAGATAAATATTTTAACGGGAAATCTTTGTGATTTTCTCAAAAACAAATCTGTAATCAATAAGCTTCATCAATAAAATCTCAAGAGGTTTTGACCTAAAATAGAAGATAAAGTTTAATCAAGGATTTTTGTAATCAAAGACCAAACGAAGCAATATAGCGTATTTCTAGATGTTACAGTAAGAATATCGGTTATGTAACTGATTAGAATACGCAAATTTATTTGTAAATAAACTCTTTAACTTAAGTAACACAACATAAAACATGTTTGGGGGACAAAATTTATCTGGCGTTGTAGAAAATCAATAAAATAAGTTAATTCGAATGGAAAAATTACAAAATTGTGTTCAAAATGAAATTTCTCTGATCTTGATAGCTCATTTTTCGTGGCACGGACTATAATTTACGTCATAGCGTGCAGCCAAAGCAATTCCACTTTCCTATTTCCCACGTCAACCCTGACTGTTTCCAAAGTTATTCGATATTCGATAAGTTCAACGAATTTTTAGAATTATTTAAAGCTACAAAGTTTTGTGGTCGCCAGATACGGTGATTACATAAGTCACGAAGGTAACAAGGAAGTTCTTCGCATCCTACACTCTTTGGTTTATTTATAGGCAGAAAGAAGCTAATTCAGTTAATTCGCAGTTATTATTTGCTTCTCATGCTAATTAGACTGCTTTGTGCTATGCAATTTTGTATTATGTTGATGACGTTGTAAAAAATTATGTAATAAAGTCTTGGTTTGGTACCAAGATCATCAACATAACTCAAATCGATGAGATTATCATATCGATTCCTTTTGTATGCGCCGATTTTGATCTGAGGAAAGAACTATTTTAATAAAATTTTCTGTCTAGTATTTGAGTGTTGCATATCTAATCACCATAACCAAATACATATTTTGTGCTTCTCCATTTATTTTTATTCCATCTATAGCCTCGGCTGCTGCTGGTGTAGCTTAGCTTAGCTAGATCTAGGTGAAATAGCTTGTGCCTCGCGATTGCCAAAAAGTGATAGCGCAGATGCTCTGTAGTCGCTATAAGCAGAGCTGGGTAAGTACCAAAGAAAAAGTACTTAAGTACAAGTACAAGTACCGAAGGCCTGAGTACTTCAGCGTAAGTACAAGTAACGCAAGTATGAAAAGTACTTGTAACTAAGTACTAAGTCTATAAAAAGTACTGAGTACTTTTTGAAGTACTTTTTTAGAATCTTTATACATTGGCAGTAATGTAATGAAGTTTATCGAGTTCAGTTAATAGGTATTATTAAATAAATACCTTTTGAAAACTATAATATGTATAGTAACCAGTGGCTACTATTTATAGGTTTTTATAGATTTCGGCGCTGCAAATAGAGTAAAACTTTCACCTCTCATTGTTATACTTATAAAACCAATTAGAGGTCTACTCAAGCACCCATTATCGCCTCCAATAATGCATAACAATTCTAAGGAAAAAATTTTCAGTGAATTTCTAGGAAAAATTTGAGGCCTTCGCTGCATCCACTGTCATGTAATAAGAATGGACTGAGCGTTCTTGCTTCAAAAATGGCACAAATATTGAACAGGCTGTGAAAACCCTTTATTTCGTACAATTGCACACCGATTTATAATTAGTTATTATTTGTCGATTGGAAACACTAAAGATGTTGTAAAATGTATTGCATTCAATTAAAATTATTTAGGAAGTTAACTTGTTTTAATTAACACAAAAATTAATTTTTAATTACTGAAAAATATGTTCCTCTGCAGATTTGATGTCAAATATGCTTGAGCTTGTAAGAGATAGACGTATATAAACAATATATTTGTCTGCATTTCTATGTCAATTCCCGTGTATTCCAATTAATACAGCCGTACTGTTTCCAAAATTGGTTACAGTTCAGTGTGTATTTTGAGCTTGAAAGAGGCAAATATATTTTAGTAAAAATTTGTGCCATTTTTGATTATAGGAATTAGATAGGATGGCTCAGTCCATTCTTATTATATGTCAGTGCCTACATCAGGTCGACGCATCGTTGATTTTATATTGGAGCGAGGCATTGCTTGATTACCCTTGATTATGTCCACTGACGTATATAATATGGACTGCTTACTTTTCTATTTCACGTGGACACAATTGCTTGTGTCAAAAAGAGTTTTTACGTCGGTGCCAACATTGAACAACGCATTGGCGGGAAATTGAAAAAGTGAGCACGCAGCTCGGAAAGTGATTTTAATAAAACATTTAGAATTTCTTCTGCGTATCTAATGAATGTATTGTCTTTGGTAAAACAGTTTTTATAAGTAATAACCCTAAATGATTAATTTAAGATCATGTATTTCGCCAAATCCACTAATTTATTTGTTGTTTTCAGTTCTCTCTCAGTTGGTACTTTGTGCTTAGACCGAAAGAGTCAGCAATATAGAAGTGAACCCACTTTCTGCAGAGTATTTCTATGAATGTAGTCAGTCCATATTATACATGTCAGTGGTTATGTCATCAAGTCGAGGCATCTTCGATTTTATATTCGAGCGAGCCGTTACTGGTTTTTGTATGTTATTAGTTTATCTAAGGTTCTGCCTTGACGCGTGAGTCCGGCACATGCTTTGACAGTTCTTTGCGTGCTTTAAAACAAAAAGTAGTTGCGCTAGAGATTGTGTTTGCTTTTCTACGAAGAGTTAAATATTTGTAGATACTTATAATAGAATCAGAAATACTTAAGTGAAAATCTTGGTACTTAAGTACAAAACTAAGTTTTAAGTACAAGTAAATAGAAGCAAGTACTTATGTTCAAGTACTAAGTAGGGGCATTTCAAAAGTATTGAGTAATAAGTCTTAAGTAACGAAAATGTACTTTAAGTAATACTTAAGTATTGCCCAGCTCTGGATATAAGTACAGTTACAAAACAGAGCAGACATGAAGCTATTTCGGCCTTGTCAAGTTTTTAATGTGATACGTCAAGAGACACTGTTCCGGTAAGATCCCTTCTGATTATTCTAAGCTCTATTCTAAGTTTGCTTTTGCTGGCGGTGTCTGAATACCATTTAAAACGGGTATTTATCTAGATGACCAACCAGATCTCCTACTTGATTCTTTTCATCCTAATATCCGTTGAAATTGACTCCTTCTTCATTTATAGGTACAGCGGACAAATAGCATAGAGGGTCAACGCCCACAAAGGTCAAGTTTTGCACTTTTTGCAACTTAGCTTCGGTTTTTTCCGTTTTAATTAATCATGGGGCTGATAACCGTTATATATACCCAGTACAGAGCAAGGCTCTTAACATTGAACTTCATTTCAAAAACTTATTCTATATTATCACAAACCAAAGCAATTCATATAGTTTTCTTCTTCTCGTAAACAAGACTATAACCGTTATACTAATTTACCCCGCAACCTTGAAAGTCGGTCAACACATCCATAGGAGTCGTGGTAGAACTCCTCCTTCTGGACAGGTTTTAGCTGCCATAGTCATAAAAAGATAATCTCCCAATTTGGTGGTGATTTTATCTGTAATCTTTTCCATATCGTCGGTGATACTGCATAACCGCGAGACTAGCAATATCATAACCGCGTACCTGAATAGAATAACAAAATCCAATTTCGAAGTTAATGGTATCGTAGCTAAGAAACTACAACTTATTTTATCAATTTTATGTCTTAGATCCAAAAATCTTATGTTTGTCGTCCAGTAGCAATAATTTTGTCATTACGCGATAGTGACTTAGTAGTCTCGCGGTTATGCAGTATCACCGACGCTATGCCTTATCTATAAAGGTAAGTGAGATTTGATTTTGATTCAATAAAGGGATATATGACTCTGAAAATTATTGTTAGTGGAGGAAGGAGGCGTTCTTCAATTATTTGCTGGAAAAGGCTCATAAGATACTGTCCCCTGTGAAATATTTATAAGGCTTAAAATAGCTAAAAGCCTATATAACTCTTGTAGAAACTAAAAATTTATCCTGCATGACTTTTAGTCCCTTCCTTTTAATGCCGTCTACTAGTCAACCAAAATTAATGGATTGAAGATCATTTCGGCACTTTGTAAAGCGAAAGAGACTGCAAACTGTTCGTGCGATAAGAGTTTAATAGTTTTCTCACAATACTCAGTAGCTCGCATCTTCTTTTTGGATAATCTTTGGATAGGATCTAATGCAGCCTAGCTGCTTGACAATAATCTGTTACAGCCTTATTCGCCTTTTTATTTTGGGTTTACGGAACAGCCTCCTGGTTACAGATTTTTCTGCTCAGCACTCTATTTAACCAAGACACATTTCGGTATCTGCCCTTCTGTTTTGCGGGGCAGCTGGTTTCTAACAAGGTAAAAATCATTGTTGAAGCTGACTAGAGGCGGAGTCTAGCTTCTCAGCTGTATTAATATTAGGTACTGCTGAAAGTTTTCTTAGTAAGCACGTTGGATGCTGTTTAGCAATGATGGATACTGTTGACAGCTTAAAAGAAAACCTGTCATGACGCATATAATTTTGTATGGCTGCTTTCTGCTTTACGACGATTTTTCCACTTCTTTTCCTTTCGGACTAAAGTATTGGATAAGCACAAATTTTGGAGACGGTCTATATGTCTTGAAGAATTTACTGGTCTTAAGCATCAGTTTTAGTTTTCCGCAGATTTTGTTGACTGATGCTCAACCATTAGAACTTTTTCTGAATTCTTCGAGAAATGCCTCTCTTTTACTTTGGTGGTATCTCGCCAGCATTAACATTACTTACGGTTTTTCCCCCCGATTAATTTTCTTATCTCTGGTCTTTTGGTCATTCTATAAGGCCTTATAGTTAAACTGGCCATTTTAAGCTCTGCAATAAATCTATGCTATTCAGAGAATATTAGTTAAATAGCCGAAGAGAGTTCTCTTTCCACTTTGTCACATTCAACTCTTCATTTTGACGCACGATTAGATCAAGAATTGGCTCTATCTTAAACGAGGCGAGGAAATTTATCCTGCCATACTACCTTCAGTTCTGCTTTCTCCCAAATTTTCAGATCAATCATAACTTATACCCTTCGGCCTGCGAAACCAAAAAATGTTGGCTTTGTACGGCCCTGTTTCTACTTCACAAGATTTTTAAAGATTATGTGTGTAGCGTGTTGCTCTGCTTTTGCAACCATTTAACTATATTTTTCAAGCAGACCAGAAAGGATCCTTTTGAACATGATTCTCATCGTCGGTCCTTGATTCGTCAGGCCCGGTTGATATGAAGAGCTCTCCTTTTGGATGTTGATTTCAATGTCATAAGCCATACAAATGGGAGTTGAACTCTATCTAATTATTGTAAAAAAATATTATGAATGAGGTTGCATGGTGCTTCTATGAATAGATTTGGTACTTTTCAAGGAGGTGGTCTGAAAACTGGAGTCGATCGTTAGAACACATACTGACTGAGTGCCATTCATTATATATAGGCATGATTATTTCCATCGATGATTGCGGGCTTTTCTCAAGTTTCCTCTCTCGATTCATTTTTTATCTCACAGTGCTCCCGCTTTGGTATCACTTACGACAGCCTATATTAAGTACCATGACCTCCTGGCTCCTTGTGCTATTAACATCCACCTCACTCCAAGCCCACGGTAAATTTTATCCTTAAACTTCGTGAGGACATTAAAAATACAATAGAAACAATGGTTTCAGAACCCATTGTGTTGAATGGATTAAAGAGAGGTTTAAGCTCCGATGGAATACTCGACCTTAGACTGAAAAAAAAAAAATTATTACAACAAATCACGATTAATTGATTGCACATTAGTAATTCCTGTAAATTGATTTGGAAAAACAATTAAATAACTAATTAATAAAATTGTAAGTGCTAATTGGTTGCAATTTCTTATTGGAATTAGTTGATTTGCCCTTAGTTGTTTTAGAAAATACTTTAGATGTAGCTTCTAATTCAATTAGTTCACTTAACAAATGTTTGATGATAAATTAACTAATCATATTTCAGAAGACGTACTAGTAAAATCAACATATAAAATTAGTAATTTTTTCGCAGGAACAAAGAAACTGTTTGCTTGTTTTTAAGAGTATGATTTGTGATATTAGCGAATCTATGCAATTAATAAGTTCAACAAATAAATTTCACTGGTAACGCATATTGCTAATGAAGAAAAAATGGACTGGACACCCACGCATAATATTTATATATTAATGGTTATTTTGATTTTTTTCCGTTTGTCGATAACTCGAGAACGCTTTGACTTAAAGAGTAAAAATTCTGTATATGGCATTTTCGAAAAATAATAAATATAATTTTAAAAATGTAATAAATCTTGAAGCCCGTGGTGTTGTCATACAAAAATTACAATATTTTAAGTGTATTGGGAAAACATTTAGCGCCAATTTCCTCTTGTATTGAGAAATTACCTGCGAAATTAATTATAACTATTTACTTCATCGTTCCAGAAACTTATGCGTAAAATCATTAATTTAAACCAATACATTTGTTGAATCGACAAATCTGAAATTTTTTGAGAAATCTTTTTTTTCAATATCAACTTCGCTTGGACATTTCAAAACTCAATTAGTAATTTCGACTTATACATTCGTGAAATCAACAAAACAGACAATTTTGCCTCATCTAATTCACACTCAGAACTTATACTGAGTGTATATATGGGGTTTTCTAAATATTTTCTTGAGCGTCTACAGCAGGCAGAAACTCTCAATGTATTGATGAGTACCTATACATAGAGTTTCTGGCCATTCGGAACGTTTTTTTTTTTCTTCATTTTAAAAAATATTATTAGCCTACTGCGGGCAGATAAATCATATAAAAATAAAAATAATTAAATTCATAGCATTTTATCATTATGATCAACTAAAAAATTAGTTGAACTTTTATATTTTATTGTATATTTTAACAAATTCGATTAGTTGATTATTCATCAAACTAATGTTTGAGTTGTTTTAAATAATGCTGTATTCAAAATCAACCAAACAATTAGTTAATTTTGGAAATTGAATTTGCTGAAAGCGCAAACGACTGTTTTGGCTGATAAATAAAAATTAAAGCTATGTTCAAGTAGAAGTGAAAATTTGTACTTCTACATATTTAAGCTACATATACTTTTTAAGAATGTGGGAAGATTGTATAAATTTGTCAGTGCCGACAGTTTTGGTCTTAAGCTAACAATATTGTCAATCTTTCAGAATATTAATAATAAATAAAATTAAAAGTAACTGTATCCAGTTATATTCCCATATCACCTATAGGTAGTTAGATTATTATTGCGATGCTCCCTCACCATACAACCACATTTACATAAATATTTCATCAAAATATTAACTATTCTAGCAAGAATTGTACACCTTGTGAATATGTCCTTCTATAAAGCTCCAACAAGGTGACCATTTAGTGTACTAGGTAGTCACCGCTTACTGCAGTGCAACAAGTGCTTCCTATTAGGTAGATATGTGAGAATTCCCACCCATAAGGTGAAAGCTTAACTAGAAAAAATATTTGGAAGGCTTCGCGTCGTCGATACTTACTCATGGCACAGACCTTCAGATTCCGAAAGGGGTTAGATTCAATTTCATATAACAAATTGGATTATTACCAAAGGTATCAGCAACTTTTAAAATCAATCGAACGAAAATGCATTGTAGCCTGTCCTTGAATAAAAATTATTGCGCATTTTTTTTTTTCCATCTAGATATTCTAGTTTTTCCGGTATAATATATAGACGAGATTTTGTCCTATGCATAAAAATTTTTATATGTTTACTCATGGTAAATGGTCCATATCCGAAGAGAATACGCACTGTCGAAATTGTACAGGTTGGAGGGAGACATCTTTTGGTGACTTTGAATAACTTTTGAAAATTTTGAAGTAGACAAGAAATATTTTTCTCAGAGATTTTATTCTATGATATTTCTATGAGAAATTCCTGCCAACGTTTACCGACACGAGACTTGAAAGTCCTTCAACCAATTTTGAAGTGTTTTTATGATAAAAGGTTCACTTTTCATATGAAGGGGGCACATGGTTTAAAAGAGCCAATGGCAAGCAAAGCTAATATTAGCTGTGTTCTTTTGTATACCTTGTTCTAGAACTACCATATACTGGAGAGAACAAATTGTTCTGTCGATTGAAGCGAACTATTTGTATTGTTCGCTTCATTTAAATCTTTCTATGAAAATGTATGAGGCATTCTTTTATGTATCTTTTGTTCTGCTCTGTTCTGCGGACACAAAAAAACACAGCTATTATTGCAACAATTTTCAAGATTATACCGTTTACACACAGTTTGTATAGGTACCATGGTTCGGATACCATTGTATTCTCTTTACTATGCTAGGTGACAGTTCGCATAATAGTTTCATTTGACAGATTTTAAAACTTGCAATGTTTGCTTTTCAAGAAAACGTTAGAAATATTTAATATTTTAGAATTTCCCAAAAAGGTCTACTCGAACAAAAACTCATAATCTAGATAATTTTGTCACTACCTGTAAGTGGCGATGAAAACATTAAAAAGTTTGGTACACCGTTGAAAAAATCCAACCATTTATAATAACCTCGTACCAGTTTTCTCAGCTTGTATTATACTGGTATTCAACGACACACAAGTGGTTTATGCGAGTTCTATGTCATCTATCAAAGCCCTCGAGTATACTTCATATCATACACTGTCACTCACTCACTACAACATGAGACCCCCAAGGGAGTCCTAACATTCTAAAATATTTGTAGTGTTCTTATGTAAAACGGACAAAAGTTTGATTTGAATAGCTCCTCCGCCCTAAACTACTATACATGCTCAAAAATGGTGTTTTGATAATCTTAAGCTTGCTTTCTTATTTTCCGAACCGAAATAAAATTTTTATACTTTACCTAATAAAATTATTTAAAAAAATGTATCTATACCAAATGACTAGGATTCTTCAAACAAAAACTTTCAGTTGAATAATCATTTGTATATGCCGCTGTGCCGTCATCTGCAGATTCGAACTCCGGCTGCACATACACACATGCAATTATTACTCAGCTGAGAGTTAGGTAGCGTAAAATGGTTAAGGTTACTTTGTAATCAAAACTATTTTATTAAGGTATATAGTACGTGTAGCCTTTGGGAAGGTAAGGAAACTAGCTGTAAATTACTAGAAGACTATTTTCCTATACGGATAGTAGTTTAGGCTCTATAGCATATATAAAATTAATGGACCATCCCACACGAGTATTCTTGATGCAGTACACAAAGCGGTTTTTTAGGGAAGAGGTGAAAAGACGCAAAGAGATATCTACAATGCCCAATGCTTGGCACTTTTCCATTAGTATCAATATAGAACATTTTAGAGAACGGCCTCCCAACGCACACATATAGATTTCTGTTTCATGGCGGCTACTATCTGTATCGCTGTGTATCATAGTATTACAATACAAACAAGCACTATAGCTTGAATATAAATGGAACCCTCGTCGTACCCTATTACGAAAAAGAGCGCTTGAAGAAACTTCCTGTCATGAGAGACCACATGAAAACATTTCTATGGCCTTTGAATAAGAAAATTTTTTTTTCACAAGAAATTTATAAAGTGTATCAATGTGTCCTAGCTTTTTCTTTATGGATTTAATCGATTTGGCAAGTGAGCAGCTCATACATATGTATGCATGTACATATCTACTGCCATTCCACACGAAAACGATCAAAATGGACTTATTTTAGACCCGCCCATTTCCAATTAGAATGAAACGATTATCAAGTTTCTAGAAAAAATATCATCATAAATGGTACCCAAGTTAAAAACGGGTATAGTACCTACTTACCAATCACAATAAGAAATTATAGGTACAGATTAAGAACGCATAACAGAAAAATGAAAACCTTATCAACATCTCTGATAACCAAGTTAGTTAGCTACGATAAAAATTGTAGCTACAAAATGTTTTTAAAAGAAAATGTTGCTAATGTTCAGGCACACAACCAAGTTTCTATCTTTTACCAGAACAAGGCAGAAATACTTTAATAATAGACAAACTAATGGCATACAAAGACTGGGCGAGTATACTCAAATCAGCAACGCTTTTCTCGAATATAAAATCGACGATGCCTCGACTTGCACTTGATGACGTAACCAAAGGGTAAGCCAACAATGCCTCGCTCCAATATAAAATCAAGGATGCCTCGACCTCGGCTTCCTTCAATTTTTTTTTTTTAATTTACTGGACATTTTTAATTAGAATTTATACGCATTTTTGGAGGTCTGCAACAATTTTTATGAGCGTAGACGTGTATGTATGCAATAAGGTTTTTTTTTTTAGAATTTTACAGATTTTTTAGTAGAATTTTTATTCACTTTGGTGGAGTTGGAGGTATTCTCAGATACAAACAATACTTCGATTTGTGCCGTTGTCGCCAATAAGCATTCATTTCTTCTGACGTTGTCAGCCTCCAATATTACATAAGACTTCTAAGGAAAAAATTTCCAGTAAATTTTTAAGAAAGAATTGAGGCCTTCCTATTCCTACATCAGGTCCAGGCATGGTCGACTTTATATTCGAAAGAGACGTTGTAAATTTTTTTAATTCTGGCTTTCAATTTTCCTATTCGATTCGTTATCTGTATATACATACATACATATATACGTATTTGTGGTTACATGTTAATCACTTCTAATTTTATCAGTATTGCAGAGTTCTTTTGCGACACCCTTACTTGAATTTTATATGATACCCGTGTTGCTGTTTGTTAGATGTTCTAAGGGCAGCAACATGCGATTAGGTTTTTTCCGGACGTTTTTTTCCGGGCTAAATGAATATTGGCTTGGTGGCAAGGCGACATACGATCAGGTGAAAACCGGACCGGTTTCAGAATCTGAAAGACACCGTGGCTGGCCCCAGTTTGACGATAGATGATTCCGAATGCAATGCAAAGCTCGTTGGGCCATCCCATATTTCTGATGTAGTAGGTTTTCTGAGGAAGTGTAGAGATATCTTTTTGCTTGTTCTCATCTCTTCCCTATGTTTTCTGAGGAAGTGTAGAGATATCTCTTTTCTTGTTCTCATCTCTTCCCTAGAAAACCGGTATGCATACTGCATCAAGAATACTCGTGTTGGATTGTCCATTAGGCCATCCGAGTATTCTTGATGCAAGTATGCAAACCGGTTTTCTAGAGAAAAAGTAAAAAAAGCAAAGAAATATCTCTCCAAAATGTAGAGGTACTACCTTGCTTTTTTTACCTCTTCCGTAGAACAGCTGTTTGCGTACTGATCAAGAATACTCGTGTGGGATAGCCGCATTGTGACGCAACATACGATTCGGCTTTTTCGGAAGGTTTGTTGAAATTTAGTGCAGTGCAGTAGTACAGAAGCAAAGAAAGATTTTTGAACTTGTATGATATACATTTAATAAAATAATTTGAGTTTTTTTTTTTTTTTTTTTGGTGTTGTAAAATGCTTGACGCAGATCTTTGGAGGTCGAGAAAAGACCTTGTATATGAGAAGTGAGTAGTGAAAGGGAGGGAATATATGAACAAATCTCTCTGAATCCGAGATTAAAAATCAAATCAGAGTAGCTTTTATTTTAATTTCATAATTAGTTTGTGAGGTTATAATTCATGATTCAGTTGAGCAGCAGTTATGTATTAAGTAATGAAACGATTTTTCCAAAGAACTTAACCGTCTGGTGATATAAAATAATCAGCGAATTTATCTCTTACTGTCCGCTTTTCTATAGTGCTGCTGCTTTGTTCGATTGAAACATCACTCATATCACAAGTCAAGTTAACGGATGCACTGAAAATCAACGTTGCAAATGTTTTTTTTTTCCTTTCTCTCTTCATCTTCAAATAAAAGTAAAATAATTACGAGTTCAATATCATTAGCATTTGCCATAATTATTACACCTCTCAAAAATACTGAAACGATTTCACTGACTTGTATTTACAAAATAATCGAGAATCGTATGTCATGTAAAGACGGCGACGGTAAAAAACGTAGACGGTCATCCGGACGGGAAAAACCTAATCCTTTGCCGCTGCCCTAAGGTTACGAAGGCAGAATTTTGATTATGATTGCTTAACATTACGCAGTGAAAAGTCAGTCACGAACGGCTGCAAAACTGAAAGCTGATGAGAAATTGGTGCATTTGAGATGCATTTTCCTGACAACATCAAGTCGTTTTTGCATACGTATCCCAAGTAACAATTTTTAGTGCTGTAGGCTTTATAATTGAAAGAGTACATAGCTTTATAAAAATTTTGTTATGGGAAGTTCTGCTTTATAAGCTATAAAGCTCAAGGCTTTATAAAAATGGCACTTAGAGCGCTTAAAATGCTATTTCTATTAAAGCATAAGCTTTATAATCTTAATCTAAAACTATAAAGCTTTGCATTTGTTTTTTGCATAGCACTATAAGTGCTTATAGTGTTGTGCTTATACAGGTCTAAGGTTTATAATTTTAGAAAGCTTAAGGCTTTATAAGAATAGCACTATCAGGGTTTACCGTGCTATTCTTATAAAACTAAAGCCTATGTCAATTTATAATGCTTAATTCGTTGTTGTATAAAGCCTTAAGATCAAATTATATAAAAGGACGTAGTGTTTAGCTCAGATCAGCCAAACTGCTGTTTCAAATATGGATATAGAAAAGTGGAAAACATTCAAACACAGTGGAACATATTTGAGATGTTTGCGGAACCATCGTTTAGGACTTAGTGGAATAATCAAAAGCTGCCCAAAAATATAGAAAATTTGCAAAAAAAGTTGGGGTAGCTCTGTGCAACTTAGTGATGTCCAAAAGTCAATAAAAGTTTATCCTTTACTTGATCATACTGATACTCACTTACAACGTTTACAACCAGAAAAATTAATGGAAAATAACCGCTCAAATATAGAACGAAATATTCAAGTCAAGGTGGTGAAATATAAATGATTTAATAGAAAAATATGATAATTGTAATGAATACTTTAATGACCATGGTGATGATGAAATCTTTTCGAATGCAATTGAAAAGAAAATTGATTTGAGCTAACAGTTAAAATTATGAGCATTAACATAAGACATATTGCCTTCAAAGTATTATTATCAATTTTGAAAAATATATTAGAAATTACCATAGGATCTACAAACTTTGTTTGCTAAAAATCTCAGAAGTATGCAATTTTAAATTAAAAGGAGATAATGGAATGTGTTGGAAGTAAGGATTAAAATGCTGCTTGCAGAGTTTCTTCTTTAATATTAATGAATCTACAGATATTGAAATAAACATTAATATCGATGGATTACCTCTATTCAGAAGCTCTAAAGTTGAATTCTGACCGATATTGGCTATTATTCATAATTATTATTATTATTATTCATAATTTAAAATTATGGTCAATATGGTATTTATAGAGGCTTTGGCAAACCTCCGAATGTGGAAGATTCTTTAAGAATTTTGTAAATGAATTAAAGGAACGGAATTTTCATTAACGGACAGAAACTCTGTGTAAATATTCGGTGATTTATTTGCGACTAACCTGCAAGATCATTTGTAAAGGGTACTTTATTTTTAAATTTAATAAATCCAAGTAAAAACTATATTGCTTACTTCAATAGTCAGCATGGTTGTCAAAAATGCACTACAGTTAGTGAATATAATGGGGTACTTTCAAAATTTAGTTCCTATCCATTCGAAAATTTGCTATTTCAAATTAAACGATTGATAAGAAATGATACTAATCCATTAGCGCAAGCAGCTAAACGAATTGGTGTATTAAACAAAGTTAATAAACAAATTCAGAATAATAATAGAAAAGCTATTGAAAATTAGAAAGAAAAAATGCAGGTGTCGAATTAAAAAAATACATTACCCCAAAGTGAAAACTTTTGTTACAAAATGCAATTGAATTTAGTATAAATGCAGAACAATTCCAAAACAAAAATGAAATATTTAAAATGATTAACTCAGTTTCATACAAAAATGCAACTCTTATTTACGGTTATGCCCGTAAATAAATTACAGAATCTTTTGAATTTCCAATAAAATCATCTCATTTGAACATATGCGTATCTAATTGTTCCGAAAACTACATTTATATCAACTGACTAGTATTAAATTCAAATTAGTACCTGTGATGTGAGATATAAAAGGGGAGAACGTGTATTTCTTCCATTGCTTCATACTTGCTCTTCGGAAGATGAAAAAATTATTAAATATTAATTTTTACCAATTACCGTTACAGTTTTATAAAACGATTATAGCACTTCTTTAGGATTATAATAATGCTTAAAGAAGACAGCTTATATTGAAATTTTCATTGAGTATAGTGTTTGAGGATCAGATAGCTGAATGGTTAACATTGTTGTCTATGGAACTGCAGGCCCGGGTTCGACTTATACCAAGGTAAGAATTATTAAATTTAAAATAAAGTAAAAATTTAATTAAATAAAAGTTACCAAATACATACATAACTGGAATATACGAGCTGGGGGGAAAAACATAAAATGAAGTGAGAGTAAGTAATAAAGAAAACAACCGAACAAATATTTTATTTTTTTAAGAAAAATTCGTATATGTAGCTTTAAAACAGGAATATAACACACGCACTATGAAAGCTTCTATAACAATTTCATTGGAACACCAGCACTATTGTAATCTTATAAATACTTTATAGAGTAATTATGCAAGCCCTGTAGCAGTTTTATATGAAAATTTATTATAGCATCCCGAATGACTCTATACAGCGTTCATAAAACTAAAATACGCTTTATAATGAAGCACCAAAGGCGCTTTTACAGCAAAAATACAAACCTTTTGAAGCTAAATGGCGCATCTATAATGCTTAAAATTATGCATTATAAGCAACTTTATAGGCATTCTCTCAGTGTTTATATCGCACAAATTGTTAGTTGGGATATGTATGTGTATCTAATAGTGTACTGAGCCCGGATAGATGGGTATAGTGAATGGGATTCCAAAAGCCTACGCACTATAACAGAACGAATAGAATCAAATTCAGTACTGGACATGATATCAGACAGGATGATTGTATTGTTAAACACATATCTGCCTCTCAAAATAAAGATACCAAATACGAAGAAAATAGATGCAAATCTAGAAAATGAAGCCCTAATCTGGTACACCGACGGACGGTTCTAAAACCGAGAGAGGAGTAGGAGCAGGAATATACGGTGTAAAGCCAAGACCTTATATTTATCAGAACCTAGGAAAATACGCCTTGATATTCCAGGCAGAAGCTTATGCCATCACTTGATTGATGTGCATACGAAAACCTCAATCGATCCTACACTAACAGGAAAATATATATCTACACGGATAGCCAAGTGGCATTGAAAGCCATCTCATCACCTAAGGTCAAAACGAAGTTAATGTGGGAATGCATTCAAGCATTAACAAACTTTGGCACAAACAACCACCTAACGCTTCAATGGGTGCCAGGACACTCGGGAATTGATGGGAAACGTGTCAAAAAAAGAGCACCCATGCCGCTCATAGGACCGACATCATTTTTTCGGCATTTCTTACAACACCGTAAAACTTACTATTCAAAACTGGATCCAAGAGAGAATGGATCAGAGATTGACTTCAATGATTGGCTCCAGACAAGCCAAAAGATTCATTAAAGGACCTTCACCAAAGAAGAGTCTAGATCTCCTAAGGCTACCTACCTATAAAAATCGACTCAGAGTCATTACAGGAGTCGTAACCGGACACTGCAAACTAAACAAACACATGAATCGGATAGGTATATCACTCACTGATGCATGCAGGCTATGTCTCGAAAAGAATGAAACACGTCTTATATAAATGCGAGGCCATTGCATACAGTAGATTCCGGACTTTTGGCTCATACTTCTTAAAGCCTGTCGACTTCGAAGAAATTTCACCCAAAAACAAATACTGCTCTTCTTAGGAAGTGTGAGATTGTTGGATGAACTATAAAGAAAGCGGTACAGGTGCATAAAATAAGCCAATGAACCTGCAGTGCAAAGGCCACTCGCCCCGCTTAATCTCTACATTAAATTTAATGTATATCTATTGAAAGTATTATTTAACCTCTATATTGCTATATACCTTACCTTCTTAGTTCTTGTTTTTTTAAATAATTTCCATGTAACGAAACATATATAAAATGTCACAAGTACGTGACCTCATTTAAGTAGCCATCAGATTAGAAAATTCCAATCTGCTCCCGCCCCACTTTAAGCATCATTTCAACTTTCACGGTCAAATAGAATCAGTGTCAGTGAAGTATTCGACCTCGCTTAACATAAATTATTCTCCAGCCAATTGTGGGAATGCTTGTACAAATTCAGCTGATTTATATTACCCTCCTATCTATCAGAATATGCCCAACCCCTCTAAGCTCTAGCAGACCTTTGTATATATTACATATTCCATCATAAAACACGGATATTATTTTTAGTATTTCCCGCTGCACTCTGTAATCTGTAGTATACCTACAGAAGTGGCTAGTTTTGCTAGCACAAGAATATTAATTTGGAAGCTCAGGTGAAATGCATACTGAAGATAATTTTCAGTGTTCGTACAAAAATTAGTTCCAGCATCGCTTTTAGCAGGTACACACGTAAATATACTCTGAACCACTTACATAACAGGAGGGGGCGAGAATATAATATACCTATATCAAGGCAACCTGCTCGTAGATTGTGCCCTACTAACCTGGATTCAGTTTATTTACCCGATGATACTCTTAAAGGAGTATCGATTTATAAGAGGGAAAGGATTTGCTAGCTGCTTGCGTTTTGCTACATTTTTTAGCAGTTAGGATTCAACTATGAAAGTAATATGTGTTTAGTGCAGTGTTGCATTTTTGCCGTAATGATTTTAAGGTTAAAACCCAGAAAAAACTCCATTTTATCCACAAGCATAAGATAAATTTGAGGTGAAATAAGGAGAAAAAAATTATTGTGTTGTTAATATTTATTTATTTAAAAAACAAAAAAATCAAAAAAAAAGTGTGAATGAATATGGGATCTAAAATGAATTCTTTCGAGGATAAAATAAAACTGCCGGTTACCGAAACTATAAGTCGCTTTTATCAGCCACAAAGTAATCGAAAAGCCATTAGGATACTAACTGTCGCTGTTTATGTACTGTGCGTATCATTAGCTGCTATTATGCTTTCACTTTATTATATATTCATTTGGGATCCAACAATTAAGACTTTTGTTCCTGGGAAAAGTTCCACTAATTGCGGTAAGCAAAAAAACAAAATATTTAGGTTAATTATAATTTTATATAAATTGAATCTTATGAAATTGTTATTGTTTATGTCTTAAAGCATCTATAAATATTTTTAAAATATTTTTTTACATACATAAGCAAAAGCAAAAAATGGTAAAGCACTTGAGGGAAATAAAGTCTATTTAAAACGACCATTTTTAGGGTTCCATGCACAAAGGGTAACAACGGGAACCCTATTACTAAGACTTCGCTGTCCGTTCTTCCGTCACCAGGTTGTATCTCATTAATTGTAACAGGTAGACAGTTGAAATTTTCACAGACTGTGTATTTCTATTGCCGCTATTATAACAAATATATAAAATTAAGTAGTTAAGCTAGGAGAGTACCAGACCACTTTTTCCATACAAAAAGTGCAAGGTAGAAACCAACTATTTTGGTGGCTCTGGACTGGGTTCTGGGCCACTGAGGGGGATTCCGTCTAGTGGTATACGTCACAGGGTATGCCTGGAGAATTCCTTTCCTACCGTCTGGCTGACCAGGAGATCTTGAAACGGATATTTGACGCGTGGCATCAATTTGACGCTGACTAATCTAAGGTCTACCCTTCTATCTGTGGATGAGCTGAAAAAGCTGTTTTATAAGCTGTTAAGCTGTTACCAGACCTGTTTTAAAAGCTGTTAAGCTGTTATCAGAGCTGTTTAAAAAGCTGTTAAGCTGTTATCAGAGCTGTTTTAAAAGCTGTTAAGCTGTTATCAGACCTGTTTTAAAAGCTGTTAAGCTGTTATCAGAGCTGTTTTAAAAGCTGTTAAGCTGTTATCAGAGCTGTTAAAAAGCTGTTAAGCTGTTATCAGAGCTGTTTTGAAAGCTGTTAAGCTGTTATCAGAGCTGTTTAAAAGCTGTTAAGCTGTTATCAGAGCTGTTTGAAAAGCTGTTACCAGAGCTGTTTGAAAAGCTGTTAAGCTGTTATCAGAGCTGTTTAAAAGCTGTTAAGCTGTTATCACAGCTGATTAAAAAGCAGTTAAGCTGTTATCAGAGCTATTTGAAAAGCTGTTAAGCTGTTATCTGACCTCAATTCCGGTTGGGCTCATAAGTCCAGGTGACGTCAGAGGTCAGGGTCAAATTGATGCCACGCGTCAAATATCCGTTTCAAGATCTCCTGGTCAGCCAGACGGTAGGAAAGGAATTCTCCAGGCATACCCTGTGACGTATACCACTAGACGGAATCCCCCTCAGTGGCCCAGAACCCAGTCCAGAGCCACCAAAATAGTTGGTTTCTACCTTGCACTTTTTGTATGGAAAAAGTGGTCTGGTACTCTCCTAGCTTAACTACTAAATTAAATTAAAAATTAAACGGGGTCCCCATACAAGAAACGTGATTTTTTCGGCGCTTTTTTCCTCGTTTTTTTTCTCATTCATTATTATTATCATAAATAGGCATTTTTCTTTCAAATGATTTTCAAATGATAGCATTATGGCTGATTTACATTACTCGAACATGCGATTTTACTGAGAAAGTGAGTGAGAGGGTTTTATTACTTTGCACTGTTAGAAAAAAAGGAAGAGGTGATCGACTGTCAAAGCATTATTTCCCACTATTTTATAGCGAAGTGTCACTTGTGGCATTTCATCAATTTATCAGTTGCATAGATTAGTTGGACGTTTATGCTGAAGTTCAAAATCGGATAAAAAAAGGCACTAGTTTCAAGAACAATACAGATACAGAATACAATAGAGAATACAAAGTATTCCCTTTAAAATTTTGACACATTCCATATTTAAAAATTTTTTAAAAAAATTTATAATAACTTTACAAACAAAAATTTTAACAATTTTTTAAAAAAATTGTAAAAAAAAAATTTTAAATTTTTTAAAAAATGTTTAAAAAATTTTAATAAACTTTGACACATTCCAGCTGATGTGCTGTGACTTTCTTCAAATATTTTTAATTTGTGTGCGTGTAAACAATTATATTCGTAACCGCTTGTAGTTATATGTATGAGTTTGCTGCCATAATAGCAAAATTTACTGCCATAAAATATACTTCGGGCTAGAACTTTGTATGGTTAATTATGGCAGTAAAAATTTCCCCTTCGTCGGGGAATTTGACATTTAACTCAGTAAAATTTTGCTGGATTATCTTTTGTCCTTATCGTTCTAAAGTATTTTCAGATAAGGGGAAACTACTTACTCTGTTTTCTAGCAATGTTCGAGTAATGTAAATCAGCCATTATTATTATTTTTTTCAAATGACAGCAATTTTTTTTTCACATGATACCTACTCTCATTTGAACAAATAAATAAAAAATACATAGTGTTAAATTTTGTACGATAGTACGGAACCCTTTGTACGCGAATTCGACTCGCACTTGGCCTGTTATTTTTAGCAAATATTACATATTTTAATATAATAAAAGATAATAAACTTTGATTTATTGAAAATAAAGCAACATAAAAAAATAAAAGTTTCTTTTAAACTAAGTATAAAATTTCATCATAAAATAAAATAAGTACTTTAGGCTTTATTAAAAGGGGGTAGTTTAATAAGGCCTTTAAACTATACCTAACTGTTAATTTCTGAAACTTAATTCCAATGAAATATGTTTTTTGAATAGCAGCTTATCTTATCAGTCGTTGATGATGATGCCGATGATCTAATCATAACCGTTTTTTTTTTTTTTTTATAAGACCAACATCAACAAACTCTTCATGATAATACTTCAAACATTATGCGCAGGATCAGTAACAGCTATCTCATTGGCCTTTTTAGCATTTGGTAAAATAGGCAGTTATTATATTTGGAAAGTTTGAAATGTAGACGACGGTAACTAAAACAACAGCACAAATCAAAATACTTACTAATAAAGTTACAAAACTTACCAGAGCTTTTTCGGGAATTTTTCATTACACAGCGCAATAACATTCACCTTGCAAAAAGTGCGTGGTGCAAAATAAGAGAAAAAGTTTAGAAATTTGTTTAAGACCAATAATATTATATCCTAGATGAAAATAAAAGTTAAACAAGTAAAAAAGCTAGAATTAGTCTAAGATCAATTCTTATGGTATTCTATATGACTGCACGTATACTATGTCATTTCGTATGGTCACCCATCTGTGAAACTTTGATTTTTGAACTGGTTTTTCGCATATATTTCTAAAATGGTTCGTCGAACAGAAAAAATGATTATAAGTAATTTTGGCTTAAGTAGGAAATCGACCACTGTAACCGACTTTCTTCAAACTTTGTGAATACTTACTTACTTCGCTCGCAAATCACAAATATCACAATTATTTTTCGCGGAAAACTTATACTTTCGTAGATATTTCACTTTAAAAATCGCGAACAGTAGTTACAGTGGTCGATTTCCTACTTGTTCCCTAATTTTATAGGATTTCATATTCTGAAGAACTTTTCAGTACATTAAAATCGTATAGGAATTATCATTTTCACAGTATACGTAAAAATCCAAAATTTTCTTATGGTAACACCAAGAAGGGGTTACCCAATTTAGTCCATTTTTGAAATTATATTTACCATTTTTATTAAAACACTATGCACAAAATTTCAGTTCCCTACGGTGACGCGTTCTCAGGTAGTGTCGAAATATATAGTGAAAAACGAAATTTTTGTATGGCGACCTTACGAAGTAATTACCCGATTTGTCCCATTTTCGAACTTAATTTTGCTTTTTTTTTTTTTTTAAGCCCATATGCAAAGTTTCAGCTCTCTAAGTACACGCGTTTTCGAGTTATCGTGAGAACGGACGGACGAATGGACGGATGGAGACGGACTGATGGACATACGTACATGAAAAAATCGAAATATCTTTTAAGATTATGCGTTGCTCTACCATCATTATTTCTAGGTGTTATAATAAAGTGAAAACCAAAAATTTTGTATGACAGTTCCAAGAAGGGGTTGCCCGATTTTGTTCATTTTTTAAATTTTATATTTTCAATTTTTATGAAAACGCCGTGCACAAAATTTGAGCTTCTTACGTCGACGGGCTCTCAAGCAGGGTCCAAATATATCGTGAAAAACCAAAGTTTTGTAAGGCAACATCAAAAAGGAGTTGCGCGATTAAGTCTATGCTCGTGTAAAATTTCAGTTCTCTAAGTGAACGCGTTCTCGAGTTATCATGAGGACGGGCAAACAGACAGACAGCGACGGCCAGACAAACATGCAAAAATCGAAATAACTTTTAAGATTATGTGTGGGTTTCCAAACCATTTTGCTCTACTAGCATTATTTCTGTGCGTTACAAACGGAATGAAACTTAGTATACTATACCCTGATTTCAACAACAAAGATTACGAACACTTCGACCGGTATTACATCTTCGCTGATTGTCTGTGCATGCGTTACTCCTCCATTTTAAATGTGATTTTGGCACTATATGCCTTAGTACACGCTATACCTCATTTGCCTCAACTACCTTACATAATTATATATAACTAAATATAATATTAAAAAAACAAAAAAACAGCTATAATTTGCTTCGTATCATATAGAGTAAATATTGAATAGATTGCTTACTTAACGGTTACACATTGCAGCTTTTTGGTTGCAGCTGCAAAATTTCGTATGCAGTGGAAAAAATAGCAGTTTTTGCTGTATGCTGTGCTGCCACTATTCAAACAATTCAAACACTCGCTGAAAGCGGTGTGGACTTGTGTGACGATGATAATGATATATATGTATCTGCGGCCTACCAGTTGCAGTGAGCTGAAGTCTCGGTGTGACAGGATAGTCCTGGAGGGCTGGGTGCTTGCTGAACAGTTCCGGGGCTTCAGGAGCTATCTTTGGTAAAAGGTAGACAGGGACCTCTGGTTTCTAAATGGAGCTGTTCTGGGAAACCTAGAGCTTGCGTTAGAAAGGACAGTATATGCCGGCTGGCACCGGAGATCCAATCCTTGGGGAATCCAGAAATGATTTGATGAACGTCCAGCCTTGAGCAGAGACCTCTTCACAGATAGTGCTCAGGGGAAGGATGATTATGGAGGATGGGCGATCTTGATGACTGGATTCGACTTCTGGGGCGATTCCTAAACCTAAGAAAGGAAGCAGGATTAAAACAGCCCTTCGGAAATAAAAAACCGTCAATGGGGTTCTCCAATATTATTGTCCTTTATTGAGGTTTCTAGCTTGTGTTGGAGCTTGTGGAAACTTATAATCGGAATGATTCGCCTGGGATGTGGTCCGCCCAGTCGACCAGATAGATCTAAACTAGAACTGAAAACTGGATCCGGATTTTCTAATATCCGGATATCCGGATACCCGAATCTGCAAACTATCCGATTTCTGAAATCCGGATCCAGATTAAGCAAAAGAAGTACACAAATTCATCAAAATTGCATTGCTTCATTGGAAAAATATAAATTTCCATTTTCCCAATGAAAGAATGTGTGATGTGAATATGCACATATGTATAAAAAACCAACTAAAAATTCAAGAATGCATTTTCTGCATTATTGTGATATTCAATTGACCTGAAAACCATTGCTAAATTAATCAATCCCAATAAATGTGATCAATAATATTATTGCAATTAAGCAAAAACATGCACCCAAATGCAAGTCGCACTCGAACAATATGCGACAGCGTTTGTTTACATGTTTTGCAATAAGCTTAACACAGGTCACGCGAGTTGCATTGCGCACGGAACAAATATAAGTGCAAGCAAATCATATTTGTTTAACATGCCCCAAATCACGGGCATGTATGCAAATTATTATGTACTAATAATAATTAAGTTTAGGCTAACAAATTTACATTTGTATAAATAAGCTATCGGTACTCCAATAAAGAACAATTGGCGTTCAAACAGACTGTGTCTTGTTATTAACAGGGCATCTGCTAGTTGAAGCTTGCCCAGAAGAAACGTGGGATCTGCTTTTATAAAGCTTCCCCACTAGGAGATCTGCTTTTAAAACTTCTCCACTTCTCATAGATCATCTGCTGTATAGCTGCCTCCTCTGCGTTTGGACACTGTGATAACATCTTCTGCATGGCGATGCACGCATTAACCATCATACATAAATGGAAAAGTAGACAAATTCACTACAAATGCACCTTTTTGCTTAGTCTGCATCCGGATAGTTCGGATTCGTATACTAGGGTTCGGATTATCTCGGATATCCGGATTTGAGGCATCGTATTCTAATTATTCCGGATAATCAAATTATCGGGATATTTTCAGCTCTAATCTAAACTAGACTAACTTACAAACTAACAACTTTTTACTTTACAACTGAATATGCCTATTTTCTAATTCTGATCAAAATACTCTTACGCCGTATAAAGTAATTTTTTGTGATTTGGAAACCAACTAAATATTAAGATCAATACAGCGGATCGTTTGAATCGCGTACATGCTGTGACAAAAGTATGGCCGTGTCGCTACAGCGGAATAATTTGAAAAACATAGCTGTAAAATATTTCTACGGAAAAACTATACATAGGCAATTGTTTAGTATATTTTGGAATTTATTGAATTTATGAGGAGACTTCTTTAGCCGACTATTTCCATTCTTATTTGTCTGCGGATAGCCCTCCCTCTTCAATATTGGTCACATAGGTATAGGATGTTTCCGTCACGAAGGTCTATAGGGTCCAGTAGATAATGGTACTCTCCTAAACAAAGAAAAAAATTGTACGGCAGGGGGAGCGACATCACAACTGTTTCAAAGTAATAGGGTGATTATTAAGAAAACATGCTAGTTTTTCACGAAATTAACCATAATTTGTTCTGTTAGTAGTAACTAAAAACACGCCATTAAAAAAATATCTTCTATTTCGCTATGACCTGAATAGGTTAAGAGCTAATAATTCGTTAACGGCTAAAATTAGTTATAGAATATAAGTGTAATGAGTCAAATTAAAGAGGAGAGTTCAGTTTTTATAAAAAACATTATGCTAATCAGAATAAAAGAATAAACACAAAAAAAGATGTCAAAGTAAAATACAGGTAAAAATCCGAAATTTTTATTTTAAACTGCCATAACTACGGAGAGGAGAGGAATACGGGGCTGGTTATTAGAAAGGCAATGAGGTTCTTCATACAATGAGTTCTTAATGATGACCGTATGACTTGTAATTTTTAAGTTGTTGGGTATTTTGTGAAAAATATCATATTTTCTTAATCATCCTGTAACTCCAAAACAGTTAAGTTAATTTTTGTTTTTTTTTTTAGACGAGTACCTACTATCACTTCTTGCCCTATGAACCTCCGTGACAGAAACACCCTATATATTATCAACTATAAAAAAATATATAAAGGGTCTTCCAATAAGAGGTGTTATTTTGATATTCAAAGAAAAATGCCATTTTTTGAGATAAATGATCGGATCTTTATTTCATTATAAAGAGGAAGGTATGCCGTTAATAATGGAAAGTAACATCAGCCTAATGACCACCAAGACCACGCCTACAGGACCATATCCTTTTCATGAAATTTTCCATAACCAAATCGCAATGTGGCTGCCCTATGTCCTCGATAGCCTCACGAATTCCATCTTTGAGGTCTTGAATCGACGCTGGGCTGTTGGCGTAGACCTTCTCTTTCACGTGGCCTCAAAGGAAGAAGTCGCAAGGTATTAAGTCACAAGATCTCGGTGGCCAATTGTGATCACCTCTTCGAAAGATAACACGGTCCGGAAACTTTTCCCGTAAAAGATCAATGGTTTCGTTGCTTGTATGGCACGTAGCGCCGTCTTGTTGAAAGTAAACGTTGTCCAGATCAATACCATCCAATTCCGGCCATAAAAAATCATTAATCATCTGTCGATAGCGCAATCCATTCACCGTAACTGTTGCTCCAGCCTCATTTTCGAAAAAGTAAGGTCCAATGACCCCGCGGGAACATAAACCGCACCAAATAGTCACACGTTGAGGATAGAGAGGCTTTTCAACAATAACTCTTGGGTTTTCCGAGCCCCAGATGCGACAATTTTGCTTGTTGACGAAGCCATCGAGGTGGAAATGGGCCTCATCACTCAAGATGAGTTTTCGATGGAATTCCGGATCATTTTCATGCATTTCAAGGACCCAATCAGCAAAGACTCGACGTTGTTGATGATCGGCCGGCTTGAGTTCTTGTGTTAACTGAACTTTATAAGCCTTAAGACCCAAATCTTTATGCAAAATACGATGTAATGACGTTTGTGGAATGCCTAACCCCAAAGAACGACGAGGAATAGACAAACCTGGGTTTTCTTCAACACTTTCGGCTACAGCAGCAATATTCTCGGCTGTTCTTGAGCGACGTTCACGGGTTTTATTCTTCACACTTGTCCCGACAGCTCGAATTTTTCTACCAATTTCTGTATTGCGGTCCGACAAGGTGCTTCACGACGACCCAAAAATGTTCGAGTTTTACGAACCGTCTCTGCCACATTTTCACCATTTTTATAGTGAATTTTAATAATTTCAATGCGTTGTTGAATCGTGTATCGTCCCATTTTTATTAATGGCGTAGTTTCTACTTGTCAAATGTCAAAAAATGACAGCTCCAAAAGTGACATCTACCGAAATAGCGGGCTAATTAAAATAACACCTCTTATTGGAAAACCCTTTATATGATATTGTCCATATTTATGAGCGCTCTTTAACAAAAGATGTTGAAAATTGTTTCTCACCGATTTGGACAAGAAGGCTCTGACGCGTGCACATTTAAAAGTTTTCTGAAAAAACACTGCATGTGCAGTCACAACAAAAATTTCAACTAAACTAAAATTTTCATAATGCATTTGCTGTGGTGCCTTATCTTTAAAAAATCTGCGCGAATTCACAGGAGTTTTTTTTACACATTGCAACCATCGAGTATAGACTGTTGCGATTACCTACACACAGGTAAAAGGGGTTATACTCCGGCCGGGACAGTTGGAAATTGAGAAAAAAAAAACCACTCCTCTTTTGAACACAAAGTTGAATTATTATTGACTTTTATTTTAAGAAAAGAACTAATAGCGATACAATAGTTAAATTTATCTTTGTTTTTAAAATGTATACTTTACGCGGCGGCAACCCGAAATGAACTCGCCGGTTATCAACTTCAGAACATGGAGTGAGGTTCTTTTCACATACACTAGTATCTACCTGCCTCAGCCATAATGCTTTTTTGCAACATAGAAATTAGAATTCATATGGTTCGCGTTTATGAAATTAATTGTGTACATGAGGGAACACTTGACTCAGCGATTTGTGTGCAACATAAAGGGTTTTCCAATAAGAGGTGTTATTTTAATTAGCCCGCTATTTCGGTAGATGTTACTTTTGGAGCTGTCATCTTTTGACATTTGACAAGTAGAAACTACGGCATTAATAAAAATGGGACGATACACGATTCAACAACGCATTGAAATTATTAAAATTCACTATAAAAATGGTGAAAATGTGGCAGAGACGGTTCGTAAAACTCGAACATTTTTGGGTCGTCGTGAAGCACCTTGTCGGACCGCAATACAGAAATTGGTAGAAAAATTCGAGCTGTCGGGACAAGTTAGTGATGTGAAGAATAAAACCCGTGAACGTCGCTCAAGAAAGCCGAGAATATTGCTGCTGTAGCCGAAAGTGTTGAAGAAGACCCAGGTTTGTCCATTCCTCGTCGTTCTTTGGAATTAGGCATTCCACAAACGTCATTACACCGTATTTTGCATAAAGATTTGGGTCTTAAGGCTTATAAAGTTCAGTTAACACAAGAACTCAAGCCGGCCGATCATCAACAACGATAAATTACGATTTTTGTTTATTCGGTACTGAATTAGTAAAATTTATGTGGCACGGGTATCTTTAAAAATGTGCACATGAAATCCGAGACATGACATAACTGAATCAGTACGTTTACATGAATACTTGAAGTATACTTGAAGTATGCTTGAAGTAATTAAAATATCATGAAAACGCTCACTCGACGCGGAAATTAAATTCAAGAAAAATTCAAGTCAAGTAATTGGAATTAATTCGATCAACCGCCCTACCAGAGCTTCAAGTGGATTTCAAGCCAAGTACTCAAGTATTCATGTAAACGTACTGTTTGTGAATCGTGAGAAGCAGGCACCATGCTCTTGCTTCATAACAATAGAACATTTTGCGTTAGCTGCAACAAGAGTTACCATATGTATAATTGTAGGTATTTTAGAATAGAGAACTTTAATTTAATTAATTTTAATTTAGAATAGAGAAAATTGTTTTCTTAGAAAACTAATATTATTCTGAACAAGAAAATAATACATATATTATGTAATATGTATAGTATACACACGAGTGAGAAAATCGTACTTTTATCGATTAGTTATTACTGACTATTAAGGCTGAGAATTAAGTACAAACGAGAAAACCGTTTCATATTTCACCTATACATTACCATTAGAATTAAATTTAGAGATTTCTCTAAAAAGTGTAATCTGATTTGGTAGCAGGGCATCCCTATGTTTCCCAATGTAAGCAATTGAAATGAATTTTGGAATGACCGAAAGAAACTCGAAAGTAACAAATATTTGTAATATAAAACTGTTTTGAGCTCACTCTGATTTTTCTGGTTTATTCGAAATTCGATTATTGCATGTCTTGCTAAACTGCATAATTGTTATCATTGAAATATGTTTTGAAACGATTAGTAAATACATACTTAATATTATCTGAAGAAGTAGTGAAAGCGGTTTTATTTCTGTACGTGAAACTGAAAAGTTTATTTAGTTAGAGCTTTCAGACTTTTTTATAGAAATTTGTCTTTGTACGTATGTATACGAGACGGCGCATATGATATTAATATGGCCGAATTTCCATTTTTAAGAAATTTTTAAAAATTTTAAGAACAACGTATAATGGAAGGGAACTGAATTTAAAATTTTCATTTTCTTTTTCTGCGAATCGATAAGCCAGTAAGTTAAGATGTGCGCACTATACATCAGCCTAGTATTAAGGTCCGCGCTAAGCTAAATTTTGTATTAAAATTTAGCAAGCTAAAAGATATTGGCGAAAATTTATCTTGAATTTTAGCGAGAGCGGTACTAAGGTCAACGCGCTAAATTTGCTTTTGGATTTTGATTAGAGATGGAGCCACTAGTAAGTCTCCAAAAAATTTAGCTTGAATTTATCCGCCCGGGCCGTTCTTTAGCGCGCTAAAAATATTTATTGTCAGAGTTCTGAGATTTGATAAATTTATTGACCGGATTTTTGTAGTTAATGCAGTTTTGTACGTCATTGCTGTAATACGGATGAATTGGATTTCTTCTCGTGGCCGTATTTTCAATATCATTGTTAATTATTTTTTTTTATTCTATACATTATGCATATTATTTTTATATTTTTAATATTTCCAAACAATTTTAACAACCTTTTTTTAAAAATATTATGACCACGCGTTGTATTTCCGTAAAAAAAATTGCAAAATTCTTCTTGTTGTTATACCCTAGATGAAATCATAGGGGTATACTAAGTTTGTCATTCCGTTTGTAACACCTCGAAATAATGATGGTAGAGCAAAATGGATTGGACACCCATTCATAATATTAAAAGTTATTTCGATTTTTGCATGTCCGTCCGTCCGTCCGTCCGTCCGTCCGTCCGTCCGTCTGTGCGCACGATAACTTGAGAACGCGTACACTTAGAGAGCTGAAATTTTGTACACAGACTTTTAAAAAAAAAAGTAAAATTAAGTTCGAAAATGAGCCAAATCGGGCAACTCCTTCGTGGGGTTGCCATATAAAAATTTCGTTTTCCGCTATATATTTGGTCACGGCCTGAGAACGCGTCGACGTAGAGAGCTGAAATTTCGCACATGATGTTTTTACTACAGTAGCACATAAAATGTCAAAAATGGACTAAATCGGGCAACTCTTTCTTGGTGTTGCCATATAAAAATTTCGGTTTTTTACGTATACTTTGAAAACGATCAGTCCAAGACATTTTTATGGTACTAAAAACTTCTGCAGAATACAAAATCCTATAAAATTGGTTATAATCATTTTGTCTGTGCGACAAACGTTCTAGAAATATATGCGAAAAACAACTTCAAAATCAATACTTGAATAGATCGGTGACCATACGAAATTTAATACGGGCATTCATCTAGGGTATCCTAAGAATTGGTCTTAGACCAATTCTAGCTTTTTTACTTGTTTTTAATTTATCTTTTCTCTGAGTCTCCGCTGTCATATTTTAGCTGCTAAACAACGGGTCGATATTGGGGACGCGCTAGAATTTAGTTTAGCGCGGACCTTAGTACTAGGCTATAAGAGGCAACTATTAAGTATGAAACGGAAGTAAACGGGCGAAAATTATCTAGTTGCACAATGGTTGAGGAAAGTATTAGCTTTATTTACTGTACTGTAAATGTATTGTTCCATTACTGAACAGCTGAATGGCATGGGAAATGGAACAAATTGTTCTTAGTTTTTTTTTTCTTACAAAAATAGTTTTGCTTGCCATTTTTCCCCTCTTCCTCTAGTATAAATTTGTGCATGCTGTAAGTTCTCTTTCTTCCACTTTAGATTTACATAGTAACATTTGTATTAAAAATTGACTAGTGTGTTAGTTAAAAATGTTGAAAGAGAAAGTATAGTCACAATTACAATAGGTCTGTTCGCGAACTTCTCGTGGCAAAACTTTCTGGGTAAAAACTTACTCATGTGGTGGGGGAAGAATGTAAAATGCATGAGAAAGTAAATAAATGCTTTTCATTCAACTTTGTAAAAAACAAGAAGAAAAATTGTGGAATAACATTTGCGAATTGAGTATTGTTTTATTTTTTTTTAACTTGTTGCACTCTTGCAAAGTTCTACGAGAGCATTGAATAGTCTGTAAAGCCATGAACACGGTCAAGAAACAACAATCGAAACGAAAAATAATTAAAAACAAACAATCCGCTATGCAAGCATAATTCTTGATTGATAAAATATTCATACCTGAAGTCATTGCTTTACAATATCGATACATTGTGACTCATTTAGAAATTGTGTGATCAGAAATGTTGACACTACAAATTCTGATTTTTAATATTAAGTATTGCAATTCTGCAATAATCCCCCTTTAGAATTATAAAGAAACACTGATTCCTTTGTAATCATTTTATATAAATAAGCAGGTATCGTTCAATAAAAATTAGAATTAATCTGACTATCGAAAGGTGTCTTTTTATTTCTCAAAGTTAAACATCGGCATTCTGCATGGAACTCTAGCATATTCTGCCATTTAATAACACCAAGGGATATCATCATAAACAGATGCTTCTTAGCCATCCAATAATAAGTACGGCAGCGCTCTGCCTCTTCAACAGAATTCCAATACAAATTATAACAATAAATAAACATGGGCAGAACATTGTGTGACTTCAGAACAAACATATTATTATTACAAGAAGTCAAACTATTTTCATTCGACATTTTGATTGCGCTTTAAAAACTTTTCAGAAAATTAAAAAAATGAACTTTCCTACGACAGCTGTCAATTTTCCTTGCAAGAATGGTGCAGTAATTAAAAACTTCGGGTAAATTCATGCGAGAACGGAGGCTGCGACGTATGCAAAATACGTGTAATTTTGTGTGCACGAGAAAGTAAACGAACGGAAAATGTGTAAGTTCGTGCAAATTCATTGCAATTCGTTGTCCCAAAACTGAGTACGTGAACACACCTATTATAGAAGTATCCTACTCATGTGACAGTTTTGACAGAGCTGTTCTACTGTATGAATATACTATGATATAGATACATAAATATGTGCTATAACCAATAGCGAGCCTTAATCAATACTTATTTTTAATGAGGAAAAATTAATAATTGGTTTAACAGCTGTTATCCAATTAAACATTAGTAGATGTATAGAGAAATAAAAAGCAAACAAATAAAAACGACATATTATACGAAAACCCTGACCATTTCATGAGTTTATATCCACACTGTAAAAAAAACGTAGGACAATTCCCTAAATTTAAGGCACGTTTTTTTTTTCATAAAAATAAATGTTATTTCCTTTGATATAAAGGAAAAATCAGTTTAATTTCCCCAAATCAATGGAACATTCAATGAATTTATGTATTTGGCACCAGAAGACATACATATAGAGTATGTAAAATTCCGGAAATGATAAGCTTTCTCGGATTTAAAGAAGAGAGGAAAATTAGGTATTATTCTACATTTGGAAGTACCTACCTACATTTTAGGGATAAAAACCTATTCCACTTTTTCCAAGGTGGAGCTTTCCCTAAACTTATCAAAAAATACCTAAGCTTAGTGGCACAAATTGTTGCCACTCACTTAAGGAAACAATTTTTGACTGTGGATTTCAGTAAATTAAATTTAAAATTTTAGTAAATGCACGATCTCAATTTATGACAAATCGCGCTAAACATGGTATTTCCGGTTCAGAGGTCCATAGGAAAGAAGGTGAAGGTACTCACCGAACCAAACAAAAAATTGTATGGCAGGAGGATGAGCCATCTCAATCGGAGTTACAGGAAAATTAAAAAAATATGCTAGTTTTTTACAAAAATAAAAAAAGAAAAAAAAACGTAAATTCTATGTTATACTCGAACAACATCTGAAGGTGATTTTTTTAGGTCAGATGATAGTAAAGCGTCTAAGCCTTCCAACGAATGTCGTACCATCACTCCACCCCCATATTTCGATAGTTATAGGACGTCAAAGTGAAAAAATTGAAAAAATTCCTAAACTCTTGAGATAAGCCAGATTCATTATTTCGTTAATTTTGCTACTGACAATGGAAATCGCGTCATAGGTACATGTGTCAGAAATGGTTGGTGCCATACAATTTTTGGTATGCGAAGGTGAGTACCACCTCCGTCCCTATGGACCTCTGATCCGAAAACACTAATAGAGGCTGCTTTATCACCGTAATTGTATATCTCACAAAATTATAAATCTTTTTTGTTCTTCTCCTTTTTAATTCTTTTTAATTTGAACCTAATATGCTGATCTGATAATATTTATTACAGGATTTTCAGCTCAGATGGTATAATACTTCATCCAAGCAAAAAGTTGTTCTAGATGTGATGTCACCTCCATCACCCTACAATTGGTTTTCTTATAGTGTAAAAATCAATTTATTTAAATCAACTATGCTCCACTATTATCGACAATGTTTCCCTATTTTCCGGGTATAGTCATGATTTTTGGTTGAAAACAGAATCAAGTGGTTTTCACAGGCTTCTTTTTAAGCCAGCTTAATTCAATTGAGTGATTTATGAAGAGATCGGAACAAGTGATAATCAGAGGGTGCTATGTCTGAACTATATGATGGACCAAGCTCTCGCAATTTTTGACGAGTCATCAATGAAGTGTGTGGAAGGAAGTTCTCGTGATGGAATACAACACCTTTCTTATTATTCAATTCGGGCCATTTTCTTTCAATTGCCTGGCGTAATCTCTCTAGTTGTTCACAGTAGAGTTGAGAACTTACCGTCTGACCTCATGGTGGACGATTCCCTTCTAGTCTCACCAAACATTCAATATCATCTTTTTCAGCATCAATCCTGGCTTCCCGAACGCTTTTAACGGCTCACCATCCTTTATCCAAGATCTTTGATATTTCTGATTGTCGTACGTGACCCATTTTTCATCGCCGGTTATCAAACGTTTCAGAATGGCTGGATTGCATTGCGTTTTAGCAGCGCATCGCAGATGTTAATTCGGTCCATCATGTTTTTCGCACTCAACTCATAAGGAACCCATACATCGAGCTTCTCTTTATACCCTAGATGAAATCAATAGGGTATACTAAGTTTGTCATTCCGTTTGTAACGAGAGCGCATTCACGTAGAAAGCGGAAATTATGTAGACGGACTTTAAAAAAAAAAGTAAAATTAAGTTCGAAAATTAGATAAATCGGGCAACTCCTTCGTAGGGTTGCCATAGAAAAATTTCGTTTTCTACTATATATTTGGACACTGCCTGGGACCGCGTCGACATAGAGATTTGAAATTTGGTACATGGTGTTTTTAT
This sequence comes from Dioctria rufipes, assembly GCA_963924295.1. Taxonomy (NCBI): domain Eukaryota; kingdom Metazoa; phylum Arthropoda; class Insecta; order Diptera; family Asilidae; genus Dioctria; species Dioctria rufipes. Next base: position 215,333,300 of record OZ002741.1, read on the forward strand.
AATAATAACAAATAAAATTTCAAAAATGGACTACCATATAAAAATTTAGGTTTTTTACATATACTGTGAAAACGATCAGTTCTATACATTTTTATTGTACTAAAAACTTCTTCACAATACGAAGTCCTATAATTTTTCCTGTACGATCTAGAAATATATATGCGAAAACCCACTTCAAAAATCAAACTTGCATAAATCGGTGACCATACGAAATTTTATACGGGCATTCATCTAGGGTATCATAAAAATTGGTCTAGACCAATTCTAGCTTTTTTTACTTGTTATATCCAGCTTTGTGTAAATGCTTAGCTCCATACCAATATCGACACTGCCGATATGCTTATCTTCCTATATTTCCGCGCAGCAGATTTTGATAAAGTACCTTCACCGTACACAGCAGATTTTTTTTCACAAGCCTGAGCAGCGTTCTTCCCTTTATCCTAATAATATTGCAAAATATAGCGCAATTTTTCATTATTTTTCTCCATTTTCAAACACACGAAACTTTTCAACCACTGCCCTAATTTCGATGTTTGTACACTCAAAGTACCGCTGAAAGTGTCACCTGTCAAACATGCGTTTAGTGGTGTCACTGCACTGGTGCAATCGTGGTTCGTGAGTTATTTTAAATTGATGCCATCTATCAAAGAAAACGCCACGATCTTTTTCCCGGACCCAATTTTTTACACATCTTCCAATAAGGAAGGCTCTTGCATATCTATCTATAACTGCCCAAGCTAAGTCGGTGTAGCCTTTCTATCCGATAGTTCACACTCTAACTCTACACTTTCCAATTGTATATATACCGTTCACATATACATATGTTACCCCTATAAAAATACAATATTTTTAATTCACAATTGTGAAAAATATAATTTATATCAAAATACTAGATTTCTTGAAAGTTCACTTATTCTTATCTCTTTCCGTGAGAGCATACTTTCCCACTGAACTGTAACGATTGAGAACGAGAAATTGCTTGAGGTTCAGCGGTATTTGCAGAACCGGAAACTTAATAATATGTACATCACTTTTCATCCAATTTTTTATATCTGATCATGACCACAGGTTTTCCTTTTATAAATAAACCTTTCCTTCCAAAACATCCTTGTAAAAAACACTTCCTTCGACTCATAATTAAAGTTTAAAATCAAAGTCCCAAATATTGTGTTAATAAATACGGTAAATTCGACGGAAACATATTTAAGTAAATCCATTGACATGAAATCCCCAAATAATTTAAATTTCGCGCCAGCATACTACAGTGTGAGTCACACTCTATACTTTCACACTGTGTAACTATAAAATAAAAAAATCTGCACTAATTTAACTTATGTTTTTCAGGTGTTATAGGCACATAAGCAAGGATCTTGCCTTTTTAGAGATTATGCCAAAGAAACCTTTATTACTTTTTATGGTCAGGAAGGAACACCTCCTTTTGCTTGGATTGATATTCGCCACCGTAATGTAAAAGATTATACTTTTATGGATGGTACACATATATATGTATAGAGCGCAGGGTAAAGAATCCAAAGGAGTTGTATAACATGGATCGCTTATGCTATTAAAATTACTTACAAAAGCATAGAATCACTTTCCATTGCTGTCTCTGTATAGATTGAGCACTTTATTTCGCTAAGCTTCAAATGATAAGTTTTGTACGAAATCCACCATAGTTCAGTTGATTTGCCAAATATATAGTGGCTGATTTCTATAATTGGTGGTCATAATGAACAGGTGAAAAATAATGAAAAACGTTAGGGATTGCATCCCCTTCCCTTCTCACACAATTTTTTGTATCTAATACACACGACTACATCTCTTTGAAAATTGGAATTTTGTATGCAAGGCTAGTGTCGCGTGCAACGATTTGGAAAATATATGTTGTAACATTTATGGGGTAATATCACCTTGTGTTCACTAAATTTCATGTGATTTTCTGAGACGTACCACGAGCGATAGGAAAGGAATAGAGATATGAGGTTTTGTGCATATGAAAGTACTAGTCTTTAACTACAAAAAAACATATTTTATTTTAATTCTACGATACAAAATGGCGCACGCAAGGACCAAATTATTTCGGACGGTCGACATGGGCGTACAGGTCATAATTTTTAATCTGGAACAAAAACCCAAAAAGTTTCTTGAAATATAGTCCAAAATCTAGTGAACGTTGTAGGATTCTTTCGAAAAATTGATTATAAAAAAATTGCGTCAATTGGAACTGTTTTTACGAGTTTTTCGAAAAAATCGACTGAAAATCACTTATAAAATCTATAAAAATTAATTTATCAAAAAAATCCTACGACATTTACTAGGAAATATTATTTTAAGGTTACAGTTAAAAATTCAAGTCAATCAGATAAAAATTGAGGAAGCTACTGGTACGCCCAGTTTGAAAAATGCGTTTAAAGTTTCAAGTAGTATAATTTTAATTAGAGAAGCCAAACACTAACTATTGCGCGTTCTAATGGATTTTCTACAAACAGCTGTTTGCTCAGCCGTAAAATAGGGGCAGGAGATACATCTATTAGTCAAAATTGAAAGCTGGAAACTAATATGTGTCGGTATAATTTACACGAGGAATAATAAAGATTCCAAACGCATGTTTCTTCGCTCAGTCGAAAACCCGTTAATAATTTTACGTCACGACTACGCTCGTAAAAACGATTCCTCTACCCCCCCTAAGTATTTTACTCATAATCGATTTTTTCTATCATTCTTGGATACTTTAAGGAGTGGTTAAGCAAAAAAAAAGTGAAAAAAAAGTCACAATGTGACCCCTTAATGCCTTTGAATTATATGAACTTCACGTTTTTTGTTGTAAATTAGTTCGAATTTTTCCACTTACTTTAAAAAATTTCATCAAATCCCATTTTTGGATTCGAATATAAAAACCAAGCCAGCAACACAACAAGTTTGAGGTTAAATTAAATGTGTATGCGACTAAAAGTAGAAATTATCCAATTTTTTGCGTCGCGTGCGACGGTAATGTAACCATCCATATACAAAAAGCATACATTTGATATCATCTGTCAACGCACGCGTCGTTTGCCACGCGTTTACAAAATGGATTCAGTTAGGATTATTGTCATTTACAAAGTATTCTTCCTGTTTTTCTAATAAAACATGTTATCAATAAAAAAAAAATAACAACATTCTTTAATAATTTCATTTCTAAATTTGTTAACATTTTCATTTTACTTTTACAGAAAAATTCATCATACCAGAACAAATAGCGATTCGTTTAATAAATTCAACAGAAATATCAGCTGATAAGTTTTATAAAAACATCCTTGAGCATTATCAACATAAACATCGAATCAATAAATCTCCATCCACAATAAAAAATGTTCCAATAGTAAAATCCGGCCAAAGATTGAGATCTACATCAACAAAAACCCACACCCCGTCAACTGAGGCAACCGCTAGGATACCGAGTTATAGTAATTTATTTAAATATTTACATAAAAAAGTTAGTGAAGATGATGAGGATTATACAGATGACATTGATATATTAGAGTCAAGCGGTCAATACCCAATTCTGAAGCAATGAAGGAATTTTATTTTAGGAAATACATAAATTATTATACACGCAATAAACTACGAACTTATATACAATATCCGTTCCGTTGTTATATGGATGAAAATACAAATGCATATGAATACAAGGATTGATATATAAAAGAGAATTTTATATGTACTACATTATATACAGAGATCAATCCGGCTCGAAGGACCGACAAATCTTTTTACATGTATCACTGTAACATCTCCGACATCTATATTTACAATAATTAAATAGAATCAAAGTAGATTTGTATTACAAAACTAGAAAATAAAAACAGATAATATTTTTTGTAATGTAATCAGTAAAAATATTCATAAGGACTAATCTCCATAACAGTTTTTATTTTAATTTCTTTTAAGTCAACTGACATCTTGTATCCATCTTTTGTACTATTATGCAGGTATAGTATGCTCTAGCAGCACGATAATATTTTCTTTGTGTTTTCCACTTTTGGTCGTGAATATACGAAGTATTTACATCCCGAACTTTACCCCAATTTGATTGACTATTTTTATTTGCGTATGGTCGCATATGAACATAATTTTAACACGTTACCATCAATATTTGTCATGAAAATTTGAATAATTTGGAACATTGGTAGAGGGAAGTCTGGCAAATATCAATTACCATAAAACAAATTGGTAGGAACTGGGAGAAATTAAATATCTTAGTGTTTCTTTGGAATTAACAATAAATATGGACGGGCGCCACATTCGTTAAATGAAAAATTATTGGAATTCTTGTGAAGTTTACATTTCGGCATCTGAATGTGGAGGGTATTGTATTACACTTTCTCATACCTATGTAGTCGTCTGATTCACGAATGAATCCCTAAAGTGAGGACATGTGTCTGCATTGTCTTACAGAGTTAGAAGTTTTCCGATGCTTAAGCAACAAACAAAGATTTCGACTCTTCTGTAACGAAGTCTAGGTTAATGCGGGAGCTCTAGGTAAAACAATTAAGTTAGCCTGATATAGATACGCAAACTTATGTGCTTTGTTTGCCACGAAAATGAGGACGAACTTGTTCATCAAATCTCTTGTAGGCCCAGGTCCGACATTCGGTTTACCCCTGTGCGCGACTTACTTTTTAGTTTCTGTAATCTCTTGTAGAACCTCAACGTGATATATCCGTTGCATTCTATTTACAATGAATGAGCTCAACACCAAAATAGTGTGTTGGAGGTATCTTGTTCAGGCTATACGTGCTATTTGCACATTTGAGTTGTCTGTTGTGATAGCTTTGATCTTTTCCACGTGTTGACTAGGCGACTAACTCTACGACGGCCTTTTGACTTCCAATCTCGTGACACGTGTAACTTTTCCTCAGAGTATGGATAATCCACTGCCATTTACGACGATAGATTTGTATATCGAAGCCTTCGTGTTTTAAAACATTTCGCAAAAAATTTCAATTGAAAATCAATCAATCCAATGTTTGGATTGTCAATTGGTTACAAGACTTGAAATGGAAGGGGAATAGCCCCGGTGACATGCCATGTCCGGCATCTTGGTCTTGACATGCTATTTTGTAACGCCATCTATAACTACTGTGGTACCGAAATAGCAGGAATTCTTTAATCTCTCAATGTCCTGCCCATCAGGTAACACACTTTCTTTGTATGAGACGATAAGACACATAATCTTCGTCATATTGACATGCGATGATTTGAGCCAATGCAGTGGAAAGTGATTTAATAATTTCCGTATTTGTATTCGGTAAAGATAACAAAATTTATGTTTGATCTACTGACTAAAATGACTTCTTATAATCTACAAAGGCGGTTGTGCAGGGGTGTTTGCAACTCAATACACTGGTCGAGAATAATTCTGAGGGTGTAAATGTGGTCGATCAGTAATGGCCAGACCCAAACTAAAATTAGCTTGTAACGCCGGTATGAGGTCCTCTTTAATGAGAAGATATAATATTTCGGTGCTTAATGTGGGTTCAGATCACAATAATTCTGCAAGGATCTCGACAATTTCTGTCATCTTGATGTTCGATAAGATTTATCAATTTTTGTTCTACTGTTCCTCCGTGGAGACGTTTTGGTGTTGTTGGATGATAAGCTTGTGCCTTGCGGAGCAGTTTTTCTGCTAAAGACCTCCATGAAATAAGAATTTCCGAGATCACACACATCTGTGTGGAGATTACGGTGTACTTATTTTGTAATTTGGTTTACTGTCCACAACTTCTCGAGGGCACACTTTTTGGCTTTTATTCTCATTGGTATTCGATACCTGAGTACTTCGGACCGACCTTGACATTCATATCTCCTATGAGGATGATGATGTCGCCTCGAACATCATGCCCATGTGTTAAAAATAAATTTTCAGAAATGGCGTATTATAAATGTATTCGCATTTCCTCACTCGGCAATAAAAGTCCCTAACCTGGGAATCCAGACACTTTTCATAGCGGATTGCTAATGTTGCTTCCTGCCACTCATTACTAGCTAGGGACTTTGCATTCCAAAATACTCTAGACTTCATCCTCCCCGACTTTATCGCCATTAGTAACTCCAAGAATCGATGATATCTTCCTGCGGAACAGGACTAATAGACCCACGTATTCACAAAAATATGCGAGGCAGCACTTAAAGTGTTAAATTCGTTTACCTTCGAGTCTAAACTGATTTGGAACTGTCTTACTGCCTTGAAGCAACTGGCCGAAGCAAACAAGGTGACGCTAATTTGGGTGCCAGGACATGAAGGGATTAAGGGCAACGAGATTACGGACCGCCTTGCAAAGGAAAGAGCCAAATCTATGTTTACTGGCCCTGAGCCCGTTTTTGGACACCCAAAAAGTTAGGTCTCAGCTCAGATCAGCCTTTGGGAGGACAGAACTAAACAGGCACACTGAAAAAATACCCGGAGCTGAGACAAACGAAGAAATTTGTTAAATATTCGCCACAGAGGACAAAAGCATTCCTCACACTCAGCAGGAAGGAATTAAGGCTCATAACGGGCCTATTTACTGGGCATTGCCCACTTAGATATCATCTTAAAAAAATGGCTAAGGTCGATGATGTAACCTGTCGCTTCTGTATAGAAGACGATGAAATTACTTAAAACGTCTTGTGTGACTATGAAGATCTCTGCCGCAAAAGGCTAAACAACTAGGAAAGGCATTCCCACTGCCTGAGGATGTCGCCCTGGGGTATCTGGGGGTAATATCACAAAAGATCTTATAGGTCGTGTTGACTAGATGAGAGACAGGATCTCTGTCGGCATTATGTGGGGGAATGCCGACATTCACCTATAATAATAATAATTATTATTATTATTATAATAGACCCAAATATCGCATTTCATGGCACCTTAAACCTTTTATGTATTCAATAGCAAGAATATTAGATTGCTAGCTTATGTGATTAACTGCTGCTGGAAACGCCTTGTGAATATTCATAGAGCAACAGACCCACCAACAGTTTTAACCACTAGCTTAACTGAGCTTGACCACTGACGTGTAAATTAAGAACAGTGCGATCCGTTTATGTGCCACAAAATCTGAAGTCCCATTCATAGAAATTTTCCTAATGTTAGCACTTTTGATACTGCCTTCGGTGGAAAGAGATCTATTACAAAACTTGTGGTATTATTTTCGGTAGGAAAATAACTCAGACTCAGTTAATGTTATTGTGCCAATAGCTTGACTTACTTTATATTTCCTTCAAAATAGCAATTGCTAAACGAGACAGCTTGTACATATGTATACTAAGTCAGTATTCGCCGATTATTAGAAGTGCTTAGGATACCAATAACAAAACTCTACCCAGACGCAAAAATGTCTCGATTTGAGTAAAATTTATATCGAAATCGATACCGAGCTTTTCAGACATTTTAACATCTGTGCCGAACCATCCAATCGAAATTTAGTTTTCCTCGGAAAAAAGATATTTACAAAAAAACAGCAACCAATTTTTGAATTAAATTCATGACAAATGTGGTTTATTTTAGTTAAGGAGAGGACAAACTTTTTGAATTTAATAAAATAAAAACTGTTCTTGGGAGTTTTTGAATGGCTAGATAGATACACAGTTGACTTGGAAAAAGTTTCGATTAAAACCTTAAAACCTTACAAGTACAGAGGATTTGATAAAAAAATATCGCTGATAAGCATTTGAGAGCATAACAACATTATGATTTATTTTTGAAAAAACATTGGCTTAATCAAATTCATATTTATCACTAATACATTATAGCAAATAAGGATGACTTGCTTATAAAAAAAAAGATTCGCAGCTTCAAAAGGTACATAAAACCAAACCGCATCTGAAATACATCTACCGACTACCTACACATTACAATCGTTTGAATCGCTTTTCAAAAGTCCTAAATTAAGTCAGATATCAATATGTGTGTATATGATAAAGTAAAATAGATTTTTTAAATAAGATACGTTATAAAAAAACAACTACAAAACAAAATCCTCCGTTACATTCACCTTATGTTAGATTTGAACACAAAACGTAAAAGTAATAGATTCGAAAAACACCAATAATTATTTGAAACCTATTCACAGATAAATTTTTGCTTTCAAAACAAATGTAGTATGGAAATCTCAAAATAAAAGTATTTAAGTTAAAAAAATTAGAAAAAACCGTTAGTAGACATTTTTATAATAAGAATAAACATGTTTTCTAAATTAAGGCAGTGTTTTCATTCGATAAATTAGTTTTACTTGATAATGTTACAAATACTATACTATACCTTACAAAAATTTCAGGTCATACGCAAATTTCCGATTCAGTTGAGATGACATCAGATATGGGCGATTTTATCCATACAAATCATCAGGAGAAAGGGTATCTATCCAGCATCTATCCGCTGCACTGACAAATCAAATCTTACCATCCCATAATCCTAATATTTTCCCATTAAACACTATGGAAAAGATTCAGAACAGATATATAAGAGATGTGCCATTATAAATGAACCCATTACATAAAAATCATGGCTACCAAGTACCAGTTAGGTAAATAAATAATTTACGCTTGGTATCCAAAATAGAAAAATCTATTATTTTTAAAGAAATCGCTGATGGTAATTTTTAGACATAAAGGAAGAATTTGACAACACCGCTCATCAGCATATCTACTAAGCCATCCAAGAACGACGCATTGACACCAATACTTGAAATTGGATAGAATTCATGCTTAAGGGTAGATTCATAAACTCCACATTAATAAATGATACTTTAATAATTGCGACTGCCAAAGGTTGTCCATAAGGTTATGTACTATCCCCCTGTTCGGGTCAATTTTAGTCGGCGACCTTCTAATCAAACTCGTGGTAGCTGGCATAAACGTTCAAGACAATGCCAATGATACTAGCATACTAGTCAGAGAAGAGTTTGAAGAAACAATCTCTGAAACCCCTGAATTTCGACTAAAGGTAAATCCATAAAAAGCCAACCCTTGCATTCACAAATAGAAGAGCCAGGAACAAATTAAACTCTTTTAAGAAACAATTTAATATTCCAGAGGTTAAATTCCTGGGTTTAACCGTAACTAACGAGTCATCAAGAAGGCCAGGATCTCCCTCTGGATTTGTAGAAGCTTTCTGGCGAAAATTTGGGAGCCAAAGTCTAGGACCAATTCTTAGGATACCCTAGATGAATGCCCGTATTAAATTTCGTAAGGTCACCGATCTATTCAAGTATTGATTTTGAAGTTGTTTTTCGCATATATTTCTAGAACGGTTTATCGCACAGAAAAAATGATTATAACCAATTTTATAGGATTTCGTATTCTTCAGAAGTTTTTAGTACAATGAAAATGTCTTGAACTGATCGTTTTCAAAGTATACGTAAAAAACCGAAATTTTTATATGGCAACACCAAGAAGGATGCCCTATTTAGTCCATTTTTGACATTTTATTTGCTAATGTAGTAAAAACATCATGTACGAAATTTCAGCTCTCTATGTCGATGCGTTCTCAGGCAGTGTCCAAATATATAGCGGAAAACGAAATTTTTATATGGCAACCCCACGAAGGAGTTGCCCGATTTGTCTCATTTTCGAACTTAATTTTACTTTTTTTTTTTAAAGTCCGTGTACAAAATTTCAGCTCTCTAAGTATACGCGTTCTCGAGTTATCGTGCGCACAGACGGACGGACGGACAGACGGACGGACGGACGGACATGCAAAAATCAAAATAACTTTTAATATTATGAATGGGTGTCCAATCCATTTTGCTCTACCATCATTATTTCGAGGTGTTACAAACGGAATGACAAACTTAGTATACCCCTATGATTTCATCTAGGGTATAAAAGGAAGAAAAAAAAGGGGAATCCGCGAGGTGGAGAAGAAAGAAACGTTATTCTAGAAAGGTGTGGAAAGAAAGGAAGGTTGAGGTACAGAGAGACAGAACAACGAAAAGTGAAAATTCAGAAGAACCAATTAAAAAAGGGGAAATTAATCGAAAAGAAAAAAGGAAATGTAAAAGAAAACCCATAGAGGTAACCGAGAGAAAAGTAAAACCAAAACAACAAAAAATAAAGAAAAACTAAAGGAATAAAGAAGGTACTGTGTGCCTACCAAAACTCTATGAAAAAGTATAGGAAATTGTTGAAATAAACTTACTTGGGTTTATTTCTACAATTTCCTATGCGCATGCTTTTTCCCATTTTCATTGTGGCCGAATACGTGCAACTTACATTTGCGTGTGCCGCTCACTTACCAACGATCAAAAAAAACACATACCGAGATCTTATTGTACTCGAAGGACTCATAAATCCGCCACGGGCAGGCGTTGACGATAAAAAGCTATAAGATATGGAATCTGATGAAGTCAGATACGGGATATATCTAGCTGCATACCACCGACATACATATTATCATATCGAGATAGTCATCTTTACTATTAAAAAGTGTACCCTCACTCACTAAATACCGTGATCTATATTGACGTCTTCAGGTGCATAATTAAGCTTACCAGAGTACTGGATGTACCCAGATTCACACCGCCTCAGTCTATTAGCTTATAGAGGTAATAAAATAAACCTCTTGGGGTACTGGACGAATAGATCTACCCGCTGTATTCCATCAATGACGCTTCATTCATACTAGTTGCATACTAGATACATACGTACCTGTTGGGGTGTCAAAATCCTGCACAATAAGTGTTTTCACCGATTGGAAATGCACACATTGCTAGCTGCATTCCATATTACCGTCTTCAAATTAACAATTTGCACATATTAGCCCACTGGATGTGCCCACTTAGATGCCGCATCGATATAATAAGGTATGGTGGCAATGGGATGAGCTCCTTCACGTACTGGACGTATCGCCAAGAGATTCAGCTATCTACACTTAATGCTACCAACCAGAAGCTGAATCTCTTGGCGATACGTCCAGTACGTGAAGGTGCTCATCCCATTGCCACCATACCTTATTATATCGATGCGGCATCTAAGTGGGCACATCCAGTATATACATATATATATAAGGTTATTGAACTAAGTTGTCAGTTCTCCTAGGCACCTTAGATTTTCTTTTGATTTTTTTGTATGAACAACTAGAACGATAGGCGGCTTTGCTCACTGCAATAAGTGCTCAACCCTAAGGGATCGTAGACATCGGACTTGGTTCTATTTTATTTTCATTTTGGTGCTTCATGAGGCCTTCTGCAGACTTTCTGAATTCGATAATTGAAATCGTGAGTATTTTTGTTTTTTTTACTTATTTTGATAAACATTCCTTCGGGTTGTCCTCTCGCACTTAGCCATTAGGACGTAAGATTGTTTTTGTAGGTCTTGTCTTAACATTATTCTATCGAGCTCCAGTAATTTTTCATTTGCCTAAGTTTAATAAAAGCTCCTCTAGGGCATGTGTAATTGAAGCTATAACCTAGTTTTTATAGGGATGTCAGCTGAATTTAGCTTACTCATTTAATTGAGCCGATTTGGATATTTGATAAATCTAATTCTAAGTAGCAGCCATAGAGAGTTTACGTTAACAAGATCAGTACTCAGTTGATCATTTGATCCTGTAGAACTAGTTTGTTTGAACTCGTGTAGAACTAGTGAAATAAATCCATGGAGACAGGATATATAATAGTTGCAATTCATATTACTTCTGTATACGTTATAGGATGCCAAAACAAAGAAAACGCTCGGATGTCCAACCAGCTACAGGGGTGAATATAAGTAGGAAAATATAACCTTATAGTCATTGTTACCAAGTTCCGTTATAAATATATGCGACCAGTCTAAATAATGACGTTGGACTAAGTTTTAATTTCTCCCTCACCATCCTGGAGCCCTCTTGATGTAGGGGTTGCGACAAGCAGCAGAAGGTCGAACATCAGCGCCTTCGACGTACAAGGGTAAGTGGTGTGAGGGCCTCTACAGAGCTGGATAGTGTGTTTCGTTTTTTAGTAGGCACGAAATTTTTTTGATTATGGCTGGTGGCTGCGGCAGGTTTCCGTGAAACCTCCCCACACTCTCCGCCAATAGCCGAAGCGAGCTAGCGTGCCGCCCTGCAGTACGCTGTCCACCGAGTGATCTGTCAGCTCATGCTGACAGTCTGGACTTCACGTCCAAGTCAATCACTCTACTACCATAACAATATCTAAGCTATTATCTGACTCGATCGCGCGATTCCCTATTCCAGGGTTTCACTCCGTGTCTGTGTGTGTGTAGGGGGGGGTGCGTCCATATATTCATGTGTGCGGGAGTGTAGCTCTCTACGTACACGCGTTCTTAGGCAGTGCCTAAATATATAGTAAAACATGAAATTTTTGTATGGCAACCCAACGAAGGAGTTGCCCGATTGGTTCCATTTTTGAACTATATTTGCAATTTTCATGAAAACGCCGTGCACAAAATTTTAGTTCACCACGCCAACGCGTTCTCAGATAGTGCCCAAGTATATAAAGGGTTTTCCAATAAGAGGTGTTATTTTAATTAGCCCGCTATTTCGGTAGATGTCACTTTTGGAGCTGTCATTTTTTGACATTTGACAAGTGGAAACTACGCTATTAATAAAAATGGAACGATACATGATTCAACAACGCATTGAAATTATTAAAATTCACTATAAAAATGGTGAAAATGTGGCAGAGACGGTTCGTAAAACTCGAACATTATTGGGTCGTCGTGAAGCACCTTGTCGGACCGCAATACAGAAATTGGTAGAAAAAATCGAGCTGTCGGGACAAGTTACTGATTTGAAGAAATTTGAAGAATAAAACCCGTGCACGTCACTCAAGAACAGCCGAGAATATTGCTGCTGTAGCCGAAAGTGTTGAAGAAAACCCAGGTTTGTCCATTCCTCGTCGTTCTTTGGAATTAGGCATTCCACAAACGTCATTACACCGTATTTTGCATAAAGATTTGGGTCTTAAGGCTTATAAAGTTCAGTTAACACAAGAACTCAAGCCGGCCGATCATCAACAACGTCGAGTCTTTGCTGATTGGGTACTTGAAATGCATGAAAATGATCCGGAATTCCATCGAAAACTCATCTTGAGTGATGAGGCCCATTTCCACCTCGATGGCTTCGTCAACAAGCAAAATTGTCGCATCTGGGGCTCGGAAAACCCAAGAGTTATTGTTGAAAAGCCTCTCTATCCTCAACGTGTGACTGTTTGGTGCGGTTTATGGTCCCGCGGGGTCATTGGACCTGACTTTTTCGAAAATGAGGCTGGAGCAACAGTTACGGTGAATGGATTGCGCTATCGACAGATGATTAATGATTTTTTATGGCCGGAATTGGATGGTATTGATCTGGACAACGTTTACTTTCAACAAGACGGCGCTACGTGCCATACAACCAACGAAACCATTGATCTTTTACGGGAAAAGTTTCCGGACCGTGTTATCTCTCGTAGAGGTGATCACAATTGGCCACCGAGATCTTGTGACTTAACACCTTGCGACTTCTTCCTTTGGGGCCACGTGAAAGAGAAGGTCTACGCTAACAGCCAAGACCTCAAAGATGGAATTCGTGAGGCTATCGAGGACATAGGGCAGCCACTTTGCGATTTGGTTATGGAAAATTTTATGAAAAGTATATGTTCCGGTAGGCGTGGTCATGGTGGTCATTTGGCTGATGTTATTTTCCATTATTAACGGCATACCTTCCTCTTTATAATGAAATAAAGATCCAATCATATATCTCAAAAAATGGCATTTTTCTTTGAATATCAAAATAACATCTCTTATTAGAAAACCCTTTAGTTAAAAACGAAATTTTTGTATGGCAACCCTACGAAGGAATTGCCCAATTTGTCTGATTTTTGAACTTAAATTTATATTTTGATTAAAATGCCGTGTACAAACTTTGGGCTCTCCACGTCGACGCGCTCTCAGGCAGTTTCCAAATATATAGTGAAAAACTAAAGTTTTGTATGGCAACATTTTTGAACTTGTTTTTGCAATTTTCATGAAAACGCCGTGTACGAAATTTTAGCTTTCCACGTCGACGCGTTCTGAATCAGTTTTTTAGATCTCGACAACAGCGCCATCTATCGTATTCAAAACACAGTGACACGTGATTTTTATATATTAAGATATTATATTATTTACCAGGAGTATATAGTATATAAATAGCATAAATATACATATTACAAAATGGAAGATGAAAACAAGACGAAGCGGAGAAGGAAGCAGGAGTCAACAAGGACCAGTGGTGAAACAATGCGCTTGATCACCGAAATCAAACAACATCCACTTTTTTACTTGTACAAAATGTACTAGACACAATAAAGGCAGCCGCGTACCTTTCTCTAAAAGTCATTTTTGAGCAGTGAACTTCACATTAGTTTCTGTTGTGTTTGCCAGATAAAAGCAACATTTTACCAGATGAAAACTAACAGGTCATGTAATCAATAAAAACAGACACATGCCAGATAACTGACCGAAATCTATCTGACAACTCTGTGCCAGATGAAATCTGCCCAAATATCCGCTACGTTTAATCAGCAGGGCAGATATCTGCCCACAAATATTGGCAGATATCTGGCATTTTGCCAGATTGTATAGGAACACCTTAAGGTATATTGTAAGTGTAGTGTTTAAGTAGGTAAAGAGCCAAGCTTAAAATTACTGGAAGACTATTTTCATGTGTGGATAGTAGTTTAGGCTTTATGGCGTATATAAAATCAATGTCTAGTCACTTTTCCATAAGAATCAATAGCTATGTTCTTTTGTGTACCATATTCTAGAACTCCTTACTGGAAAGAAAAAATATTTGTATTGTTCGCTTCATTTATAAATCTTCTATGAAAATGTATAAGGCGTTCTTTTGTTCTGCCCTGTTCTGCGGACACAAAAGAACACAGCTAATATAAAACTTTTTTGAGAATCGGACTAACACGCACACATAGACTTCTGTTTCATGACTCTGGAAGTATTTCTCGAGGATTTTTCCAGGGTTATTTCACCGCAAGAAAAGGGTAACGCTTCTACTAGAAAACGTGATCAATGGAAATCGGTATTAAATGCTGTTTTTTCCAAACTTTCTGTTTTCTTCAAAATGAAAGATTTCGCAAATTTTTTTTTTTCCAAAAATTCCCTCAAAATTCCGGCACTGCTTTTGCCAAGCTTTCTGTCTTATGAAAAATAAAAACTTCTTAAATTTTATTAAAACGCTACTTTTTCCAAACTTTCCATTTGCCTTCGAAATCATAAACTTTCCATTATCCTTTTTACAACATCTCAGACGCGGTTTTTTTTTTTATCATATCGTTTGCTTCAAATTAAGAAATTTGTCACAAATCTATTCACAGCCTTCGTTCTTCCATTACCAAAACTCGCATTTCCCAAGCTCCAAATTAAAAAGCAATCAAACTCAGATCAGAAGCCCGGGAAAATCCTCGAATATTCCCCTTGTTGTGCAGCCGCTCTTTTGTTCTTTTTCATCCTCAATACTACTAGTATCTTCTCTGCCACGTTCTACCAACTGACAATTACATTGAAAATATATTTAAAAAACTTTTAAAATAAATAACTTTCATAAATAAATTGCACTAAAAAATATTTTTTTCTTTCTTATACAAGAAAAGTTTCACTGCAAAGAGTTAAAACATTTCAAGTCAAACGATATAATATAATTTTCAAATACTGTTAATACAATCAATTTTAACATTTAATCTGAGTTCAAGCATTTTTTATTTTGCACTTTATATATCACTGAGAAAGAAAAAATATTTTTATTTTTTAGTGCAATTTATTTATGAAAGTTATTATTTATTTTAAAAAAAAAATTTTAATATACATATTTTATTTTCTACTTTTTAGTCATTACATTTTCACTAAAAACTCATATGAGCGGTACATAATCTATCTGACATATGAATATTAATTCGCATCTACGTTCTCTTGCGAGCATTATGGGTTAATTTTTTTTCCTCTGTGGTAAAAGTTTAAAAAATTATCGCACTTTAATGTAACTACTTCCAAGTCAAACACAGTTTACATGAAAAATCTGGAATAATTTATTTCACATCAAAACCCATTTAACGGTTAAACATAGAAAATTGAAATGTTCCCATGAAATATATAAAACATTATGCTAAAGTATTTAAAAGAAAAGTCAACTGTCCGCAACAACCTACACCCCCTCTGTAACGCATTTTAACGACGTTCGCGGTGAAAAGTCTGTTATAAAGTCTCTTACAGAAGAAAAAAAAATATTCCATTTAATAGCACTCAGAAAGAGATTTAATTTGATATCATACACGTCCCAAATTGGACAACCCCAAGGGGGTAGTTACCATCCCCACCATAAAACTCCCAAAAACGTAAAAAACTTTACCGCATCGGAAGGCTCCGCATTCACTCATTCTAATTCAAAAACATCCGTATACTCCCTAAAATTAATTCTAAAATTTCGTCACGAACGTCACCCTTAGGCACAAAGTTATTTAGTCAAGGGTTAGTGAGTAAATAAAAGTTACTTAAAAAAGAAAAAACAAACAATGAATGTTTTTTTAACAAAAATCACATTTAACCAAACTTTAATTAAAAATTCATAAATCATTCGCCTGTCATAAACATATGTGAAATCTTATTAATCTGGCAAATTTTACTAGCTCTTTTCGTGCCAATAATAGCAGACACTTGCAACAAATCGTACTTCGTGTAGAGCACTGTTACACTCATAGATGTTTCAAGACCATCTCTAGGATTTTGATTTGCTTCTTGCATTAAATTAATAATTTCGGAATATAAATGTGGCCAGTATGGAGGTTGATACATGATTAAATGGCGAATACCTTTAATTCGTGTTCTTCTGAAGAAATGACCTCGCTCTGAGTAGAGCAAGAAATGTGCTCCACTGTGAAAGAACATATCCCGAGCTCGTGCAATTTTCCCATCTTTTGTATATTCACAAATTTGCACAAAATTTATACTTTCAGTTTTAAAATAATTTCTCAATCGAACATAATCAAAATAACTGGGGACGTATATCATGCAATGAGACATTGAGGGATTCTTGTACTGGGGTAGAATTTCTTTTATGAAATAATTAAATCGAGTATCAAATGATGATTGAATCGATAATACTTCAATTTTGTGAAAAATCTATAAAGAAATTAGTTAATTTTAATGCACATACTTAATCCTACAAATTGAAACTCACCTGTGGGATTTGAACTATTACATTTCGAATTGTCCCATTCAAAATAGGATTCACTTGCCTTACTTTGCCTCTATAATTTATACACTTATTATTGAACAATGATCGAAATTCGGGCAGTTCATGGGTTGTTAAAATGATTGTTTGTTTGTAGAACTTTGACAGTCCATTAAGATACCAAGATCGTACTCTAGAAAAGTCTGTATTACGTACTGTTTGAGGTTGTAGATGCATATGATCTAAGATATGCAGAAGATGTTCCCAATTCTGGGCAAGAAATAATTCAGCTTGGTCCAAAATTAAAATTTCAATTGATGATAGAAAATCAAAGTCACGCTCAGCATCTCCAGGAGCACCGACAATCATTCTCAGGCCAAGCGGAGATGCCAGCAAAATATCCGATGAATAAAAGTCGGTGTAAAGTTTCATTGATTTTTTCGTCAGTGAGATTCCTATTCGAAAATTGTCATCTGTATTGCCAGCAAAAATTCTTTCATAATCGTCTGGCTTTGGATTTCGTTTTGGAAAATGAATTGTATCGCCAGTGTATTCTTCGACAAAACGATTATAGTTCAAAACGTATTTACTTTTTGTATTTTCTGAAAATAATGGCGATTTATTAATATTTTGCTGGTTAAATGTCTTCTTTTTAAAATACATATACACAACTTACCAGCACATCCAAATAGAAGAGATGAAAGAATGTTAACCAATTTAAAAGCCGATTCTCTGAAGGGAAGAACAATTAATATCTTTGGTCTAACAAGTCCTTGATCTCGATATGTATCGGAAAGAATAGCCTGTTCTTTTTTACCTTCTGATGACAGTCTTGCATTATGGTGTAGAATTTTCGTTCGTGTTTTAATCATGTGATTGAGGGCATGGAGGCAATATACAAATCTTATTTCATCTGTATTATCCAATGTACGTTGAGAATAGAAAAAGTCTTGATAATTATTAAGAATACAGAAAATTTCAGCTTGCAATGGTGTAAAAATTGCAGATGGACTTGGGTTACTTAGACTTTTATTTGCCTCTAGTACTCTACCAATCAATTGAGATTTCACATGGCACTTACTCAGATCAAGGCATTTACCATTCTCAAATAGTTTTGGAAATTCACCTTCGCCAGCAAATTCAGTCTCAGTATCAAGCAAAAGTTGTTTCTTCTTCTTTGGAGTATTGTGTTGATTTTCCGATTCAATTGAAGGAATTTCTATTAACAAGTTCCCCAATTCAGGCCAATTTGTTTGGACTTTTTTAACATTAGGCGGTTTCAAGAGAAGATTATCAACATGCTTAGGAGATAGTTCTTTCTCGATATGACAAGAAAATGGATCTGGATTATTAAGAGTGTTAGAGTTCTCAATTTTGTCTAATTCTTCATCCAATTCTTCTTCTGTTTCTTCTTCGATAGATGTAGATTCAGATTCATCGTTTTCATCGTGTGAATCAGCACTTGCACAATCTTCATCTTTGTTAGAATTATTATCATTTAATTCTTCATCTGATACATTCATATCATTACTAAGTTCTTCATCCTCTATGTCATGATCGTTGCCATCTTCATTTTCCGCTTCTTCCTCTTCTATTTCTTCGGTTGAATCAAGATCATCGTCTACGTCTTCTTCCTCAACTTTTTCTTCTCCTGCTTCTTCTTCCTCTGAAGAACTCTCTATAGCTTTGTATTGATTTTCTACGAGAAAAAAAAATTAAAAGTATGTCATCCCGCAATATTTGTATTGATGAAACATAGTTATATCCGAAAAATTTTGTCTGCTCTAATACAATCCCTTTCCATCTTATAGGGTTGGCAGCTAGCTACTCATCAAGATCATCTGTCTACTTTAGATTGATTTGAACTAATCTCAAATTTTTATTTGAATATATCATGGAGACTTGACGCTAGTATACCGGTGATAGGCTTTATCTGAATCATAAGATACTGTTTCATTTTGTATGCTACTGTCACTGGCGTGAGTACAATCGTTAACAGTATGGCGAACTCTTCTAAACAAAACCTCTATAAATCGTCCAGAAGAAATAAATAAAAAACGTGCAACCAATAAGAATTAATGCTTGAGCATCACACGGAACAGATATAATAAATGCTATTAAGCCACTGATATAACTGCAGGAATAAAAAACATCCCCCCGGAGTTGTTGGTCAAGGAATGTCAACAGATGTCCGTCAACTAATCCTTCAAATAGTATGAAACATCTATACCTTCCCGGCAGGGTAACCTGACGTACTGTAACAGCTAGAGAGGAATATTTTTTATTGTCAACAGTTGGAGAAATTTCTAACTTATGAAATCCTGAAGAGAATCAAGGCACTCCTGCATTGATCACATCAGAATTACGAAAAGGCCTTCGAATCTATTTGCAGGATTTAAATCCAGATAGTGTTACATCAACGCAGAATTCCTGAAATGATTATTGACTTCATAACAGTCAATATAAATTACAGCAAATTGCAGTACAGAAGAATTCTTCAGAGTACAGTGGAGGAGTATCAAGGCTTATTTATCAATGATCTGCCAGATGTAGTTCAAGATGTACAGATTCTTTTATATGCCGATGATGTACAACTCTATCTAAGCCGGCCGATCGGTCTTTTTGAAGACTGTATTGAACGTATAAATTATGATTTGGAAAGAATTATTTCCTGAGCCAAATGTAATCGTTTGATGCTAAATCCTGCAAGGTGTCATTGTATTAAATTTTACAATAACGGGTTGAAATCCCACTAGTGGTTTTAAGTTATGTTTCACTGCCTACTAAGTAAAGCTAAAACGCTTGGAGTGCCATGGTCAGCAAAGTTTATGCAGGGCTCCAATATCTATGGCTTTCAACGGGTCTGCTGTCTGTTAGTATGCGCTTAAGATTAAATAAAACTTTAGTCTTACCACACTTCACCGATGATAGAAATGTATTTCCCAAGCTGGATAGCGTCTGTGCCAGGAATGTCGCAGTGGCATTCAACGACTGTATTCGGTTTATTTTTGGACTGCAAAGATTTGACCATGAATCGCCTTTTGTTTCGCGTTTGCTCGGATGCTCCCTGGCTACGTATTTGAAAAGGCGAGCTTTGGGTTTCTTATATTCTCTACTTAGCTCAAACAAACCAGGGTACTTAGAGAATTATTTCGATTTACAACTTCACAACGTAACAAGAACATTATGATTCCACAATTTCATAAGTCCTGCATGGAAGGCTCTTATCTGGTTCAAACAGCTCGTTTATGGAATAACCTTCGGTTAAATGTTCAGAGTGTTGACACTGTCGGCGCATTTACGAGATATATTGATACATACATAACGTAACACTATTATTTTCTTCATTTGCTAGTAATCTCTGTAGTACAATATTTTTAATCGGATTTAACTTCTTCTTTAATTAATAAGAATCTGCTTGAATTTCCCTTACATTTTTAATTCTTATTTTAAGTAGTTACTTTTTTAGCACCACTTTATTTTACGTACAAAAAAAGATGTGAACTCTTGTGTGCATTAACCGTAATTAAATATATTATTATTATCCAAACCCAAAAAACTCGTTAAGCAGAAAGGCCGAGAAGTACTTGGAAGAGAAAAAATGTTGACGGAATTTACATCAACTAGAAAATCTTGGAGTCAGCTCTTGGCAATAGCTAATAATGTCGCCCTATATATCTCGAGATATTGGAAGAGTTTTAGGTTGATGATGAATACTATCTAAACGCAAATTAGTTCGCACACTCACTGTTTATTTCATAAGTTAAAAAACAAAGTATTTTTATAAGTAATCCTCAATTTGTACGTAACAAAATTAAAATTCCAACATTGTAAAATGTTTCGCGCTATTACAATAACAAAAATACTTCGCACATTGTAATATTTTTGCTATTGGAGATAAATCTGGACTATTGCGGGGCCAGGTCATTACAGGTATTAGACCGGGAGATGATGACAGAAAAATACAAGTCATTTGTTACAAGTATGGCGATCCTTAAAGGGTCGAATTAGGTGATTTAAGAAACGAAAATCATAATTTTAGGGCTGACCGGCGTGGCCTAATTAAAGGCTAATTAATTAAACTTGTCGGAAAAATTACGGTATTCAAACGATTTGTTACACAAAAACTCTTACATTTTGTCGTAGTCCATGAAAATAAACATGGCGATAGCGCAATTCCATTCACGAGAATTACAATGCAATACCATTACGACGGTTCCAAATTGCCGCCATACCGCTGCAAAGACGTAGATTTCTTAATTATGCAAAACGACTTGTACAAGTAACGTAGATTTCTTAATTATGCAAAACGATTTGTACAAGTAACTTATATATAAACAATTTATGTATTCCAATTAATACAGCCGTACTGTTTCCAAAATTGGTTACAGTTCAGTGTACATTTTTAGCTTGAAAGAGACAAATAGATTTTAGCCAAAATTTGTGCCATTTTTATACCCTAGATGAAATCTAAGGGGTATACTAAGTTTGTCATTCCGTTTGTAACACCTCGAAATAATGATGGTAGAGCAAAATGGATTGGACACCCATTCATAATATTAAAAGTTATTTTGATTTTTGCATGTCCGTCCGTCCGTCTGTGCGCACGATAACTCGAGAACGCGTATACTTAGAGAGCTGAAATTTTGTACACGGACTTTAAAAAAAAAAAGTAAAATTAAGTTCGAAAATGAAACAAATCGGGCAACTCCTTCTTGGGGTTGCCATACAAAACTATCGTTTTCTACTATATATTTGGACACTGGCTGTGAACACATCAATATAGAGAGCTGAAATTTGGTATGTGGTATTTTCATTGTACTATCAAATAAAGTTTAAAAAATGGACTAAATCCTTCTTGGTGTTGCCATATAAAAATTTATGTTTTTTACGTATACTGTGAAAACGATCAGTCCTAGACATTTTTATTGTACTAAAAACTTCTTCAGAATACGAAGTCCTATAAAATTGGTTATAATCATTTTTTCTGTCCGACAAACCGTTCTAGAAATATATGCGAAAAACCACTTCAAAAATCAAACTTGCACAGAAGGGTGACAATACGAAATTTCATACGGGCAATCATCTAGGGTACCATAAGAATTGGTCTTAGACCAATTCTAGCTTTTTTACTTGTTGACTATAAGAATTAGATAGGATGGCTCAGTCCATTCTTATTATATGCCAGTGCTTTGACCTGATGATTCGTTTCTGTTTCGCATTCACAACACCAAAACGTTTCTTTTGTGTACTGTGCTTGAAACGAGCCAGTACGAGGCAGTACACTACATTCACGCATAATAATTACTTTAAAGCTAAATTATTAATGTGTAAAATATTTAAAATTGAGGAGCCAGGAAATTTGTAATTATGGTTATCCCTATCCCATTAACATATTTCCTATTAACGAATATAGACTACATTCCGGGTATCGACTGGAATGAAGTTTCTTATTGTAGGGATCGACTGCATTAAGAATTCTAGTAACCAGCACTTTATTTCTGGTATCGACTAAAATAAAACTCGTGCCTTGAATGCGGCTAACTCTGCAGACCTTCCTGCTCTGCATTTATTGGGTCACAATATTGAGTTGTCCACGAAGGCGGTGCTTAATCTTGGCCTGCTCATGGATCCTGGCCTGACCTGGGCGCCTCAGATTAACAAAATCTGCTCTAGAGTGTATTACGGCTAGCGCTCACTATATGCAGCATCACAACATCTAGACGGGACCACACGCACTAGACTTTTCTCTGCTCTGATCTTACCACATTTCTTCTACGCAGATTTGGTATTGTTCCCTATCTCTTGCGGCAACCTCAATAAACTATGCCGTGCTTTCATGGCCTGCGCCAGATATGTCTTCGGTTTCAAGCGTGGCTCACGTGTGCCCGCTTGTATCCTCGAAATGCTTAACCCATGTCAGCTAGCCAAGATGTATGAGCTCAGTATCCTGATGTTGATTTTCAAGGCTAGACGTGGTCTACTGCTCGCCTACCTGGTGAGCCGGATCAATTGGAACATGTTAAACCCGTCGAGAATTGTCCTCCCAAGGGTGCCATCGCAATATGGTGGAAGAAACATTTTCCTGCGTGGGGCGACTATCTGGAATCAGATGACCGACGAAGTCAGGTGCAGTGATTCACTGAACTCATTTAGGTCAGCGTCTATCGAATTTCTGAATGCAGTGTAGAGTTTGCCACTTTCTGTCTCCCTCATTACACCCGTCAACCTACCGCCTACTTTAGTATAAATTTCAACTTGATGCAACTGAAATGCTTCGAACTGAATTGCTTGGAGTGTGATTTCCCTCCATATATTTCAATCCTCTGTCCGATATGTTTAACGCAATAATCAAGCTAAATCAAACCAAGTCAAGTCATTCTTAGAACCAACGTAAAAACTGAACTGAACAGATAATTCATTATGTTCATTAGGTTTAATTTGAGGCTCAAGCAAGTATTCACTGGGTACCTATACTAAAAGGTAATTCATTTAAGTTCAGGCTCAAGTGTTCATTGGTTACCGCTACTTTATATACTGTTTAGTCGCTAAGACCCTCTATTACTGTCGATATTCCATTTATTTTTATCTATTGTTTTTTTTTTCGGCACTATGTTATATCACACTACAAATCTTTATATTTTTTTTAACTACTATTATTTTCATTTTTATGGATTTGCTATTGTATAATTTGTCTATATTTTTTCTTTTGCTGCTCCAAAGTTACTTTAGGCTACTATGGCTGCTCTAAGCCGCCACTACTCTTAATTGTTTTTCTTTGGTTTTGCTATTGGGTGAAATAAAATCAGCATCGCTAGAGACGAATTTAGGGGTATCTCAAGGATCAGTCCTGGGAACGCTGCTTTTCCTGATTTACATCAATGATATGGGTTGTATCTTGGAACATGCTAAACTGGTGCTTTTCGCGAATGACGCGCTGATATATATTGCAGCAGAGAAAATTAGGGGAATAAGCTTAAAGTGAACATTTCAAAGACAAAATGTATGGCGATAAATTCAAGTTTTTTAAATATTTTAGTACATCGATCTCAAAGAGTGAATATTGGTGAACGCTTTTCAGAGTTTTTGTGCCTTAATAGAGGTGTCCCCTAGGGTTCAATACTCGCACCTCTACTATTTTCTATGTATATTAATGATATAATAGAAAACAGAAGTTATCAGTCACGTTAATAAACATCTGTATGTTGACGACATACAAATTTATATCTCTCGGCTTCTAGGACTTATAGAAGATGGTGGATGCTGCTTGAATGCTTATCTTCAGGGAATACTCTCTTCGTGCGTATCTAATAAATTGGATTTGAATATTGAGAAGTGCAAGTATTTGGTTATTCGCAAGAACATCTTGGATACGTCATATTTTCCTCGTATCAATTTAGAGAGCCCAACGTTACAATATGACGATAAGAAATCTTGGCGTTATTTTCAACCAAACTCTGACATGGAAAGACCACATAAAACATGTTTCCGGACGAGTGTATGGTATGCTGAAACGATTGTATTACTCCAGCCACTTTACACCCTTTGACATACGACTACCACTTGTAAGATCATTGATCATTCCTATAATAACTCATGGCGCTGTTGTTTACTACTAACTGGACTCTTCATCGGCGTATCGTCTGAACGTGCGACGCTTTGACCACGTCTCACATGTAGTTAACAATGATGATGCGGTAATTGAAAATGTTACTGATATAAAATAGGTGTGATAATGGAGAATAAGTTGAGCTTTAAAGAACATTGTGAGGAAATGTCTATTGCTACATCAATTAAGGTTTTCAACGTCAGGATAAAACCACATTTTGAATATTGTGCTTCAATTTTGTTTACAGCATCAAACAGTTTTAAAAAAAGATGACAGGTCTACAAAATAAGGGAATGAAATCTTGAAGGTTGGAAGATTTACGCCAACTCGCTTTGTTTTAGAATCATTAAAAAGGTTGGGTGTAGAGTAAAGGCTGACATGGAATGTGTTAGTAGTTATATTTAAAATAAGGTATAACTTATTACCGAAGTACTTATCTTAGGTATGTAGGTATTTGAACAATATGTTAAGAAATAATGAAAATTTTCGACCAAAACGCAGAATATGTTAATGTAGTGAGTATAATCGCATCTGTTTTTGCTCCGTAAATTTATGAAAGTTTTGTATAAATTGTTGTGTTTACCGTTGCTCAAACTTATTTATTATTAAAATATTTCAGTGTGGTCTTTCCCAATTATAGTTTTATTTATTGTGTTCTTCATAAAATTGTGCTCCCGTGCCTCATATTTTGTCTATTTAAACATCTTGTGTGTTTAGGAAGTTTCTAGCCTTTTGCTTTGTGTTTTAGTCTCATATCCAGTCATTTAACATCTGTTCTCGCCGCGTTTTTTTTTTTTACAATTCCATTGTTCTGCCTGAAAATTCTTTTAATTTATATACAGTGAGGTGTGCTTATTTGTGCATTTACGTTAATTTCTCGTAATGCCACTCATCTGTGCTAAGTGTAGTGTTATGATCTTCGCTAGTAGGATGGCGTATTCGCCGATATCCGGGATTCTGTTCATGATGAGATATATTTTTATTTAGTTAATTATTGAATATATGGCGTGATGGCCGCAATATTCGTAAAAATGGGTAAAAAGCCTCATTTACCTTTGGATCTGGCCGAATGCCTCAATCCGCACTAGATATATGGCTGGAGAGCCTCAATATCTATCAAAAGAAAATACTTGGCTAATTGCCTCGGTATTTTTGTAAGAAAGATGTTTGGCTGAGAAGCCTCTTCATCAAAAGGGTAGAACCGCTGGCCAACTTGCCTCTGCGATCTAAGAATAAGAACCACTTGACTACTCTATGGTTATTTCTTTATTCTTTTCTTTATTCCTAAATGCTACCTTATTTATAATCGATAATTATTGCTAAGTAAGCAATTTACAATAATTCCTAAATGCTACCTACAATCAATATTCTTTACCTACCTTATTATGTGCATCGTAACAAAAGAGCGGTGACCTCACGTGAGTAATATTTTCTTTACAACTTGGTGCACTGTATATGCATATTATGCTTTTTGCTTGCGCGGAAATTTGATGCGTTTTACTTTTACCTCATTCATAACGAGGTATGAATGAATCACACAAATGATTACATACGAATCTGTATGTATGTCAATTATGTTTTCTTTTTCTGTTTACTCGACGAGTTAATTGAACTCGGAGTTTTACCTTTTGAAAAGATATGCAAACTTTAGCTGCAATCTTTTTTCTTGTTTTCTTTTAGGGAGATGCGCATATGATTTATATGCAATTTATTATGTATGATTACATATGCATTACATCCCCATCCTTAAAAGATTGATGCAATTTTGATTTCTCTAAAGAAAGTAAAATTGCATTCGTTCTATTTATTGCACATTTGATCACCTTTCTTTTGTTACCATTTTTTTTTTTTTTTTTTTTTTTTTTTTTTTTTTTTTTACATATTACAATTTCCATTGTCTACGTTTAACTATTTTGTTATATATATTTTGATTTTTCTATCTATATATCTATAGGTACCTATTTATGTTTACATAGTTTTAAGTTATTATTGTGTATTTTAATTTCTTTTCCATTTATATCTACATAACTATTCACCTTATCTTGTCTAATTATTCTATATGGTCCTTTATACGGTTGCTGTAATTTTACTCTATTACCTACTTTTATATATACATAATCATTTATTTTAAAGTTAGCTTCGTTTACATCGTTTTGTTTATCTATTCTTTCTTGTTTTTCTTTCAGTAAACATTCTTTTACATTATTTTGTGCAAATTGCAATTTTATTTTTAATTCATTAATATAATCATCAATATTATATATTTTTGTATTGTTATCTAAGATCTCACATGGTAATGAATTTAATTTTCCAAAAACTAGCTCAAAAGGTGTATAATTGGTAGTTGTATGTGGTGTGGTGTTGTAGCTGTAAGTATAGTAGGGTAATATTTCACTCCAATTTTCTTGTTCGGAAATTGTCATTATATAATCGTTTAAAACTCTATGGTTCCTTTCGATTGAACCTAGGGTTTCGTGGTGAAATGGGGCTGATGTCACTTTTTTTATTTTTAAAAGATCACACAGGTTGTTTATCAGTTGATTACAAAATTCTGTACCCATATCAGTTTTGAGTTTTTTAAAACATCCATATTTCAATATGAATTTTTCTACTATTGCTTTCGCCACTGTCCTTGCATGTTTGGTTTCTATTGGGATTGCTTCTACAAACTTCGTTAGCTCACATTGAAGAGTTAAAATGTATCTGAAGTCCCCAGATGGTCGAAGTGGTCCAACAGTGTCTATGGAGATTGTCTCAAAAGATGAGCCAGGTGTGTCAGTTATTAAGTGTCTCTCTTTGGTGTGTTTCGTGATTTTTGTTCTTGCGCATTCTTGACAATTATTTACGTATTCTTTCACCATCTTATTCATATTTTTCCAAGTGTATTTTTGTTTCAACCTAGCAATGCATCTTCTTATGCCGCAATGTCCACCAATTCGTGAGCTATGGTATTCTTTTATCAGTCTGTGCATTTCATCTTTTTTCATTATCCTTTTAGGAGGTGTATATAAAATAATATTAACACAATGTTTTGTTTCTCTATGGAATTCCTTCAATATATTTCTTAATTTTTCGACGTCGATAATATCAAATAATTCATGATTATTTGCTAGCGCTAATTTATCTATTTTCGCATTGCTTATTTTGAGTAGTAACTTCCTCAGAACCAATTTTAACTCTGGTAAAGATTTATCATTACACTCTGCAATTATTTTATCTTTAGAGATTTCTATTTCATGCAGTTTTCTGTTATCATTGTGTTTCCTAAGTTGCGCGTGTTTATTATTTTTAAATGTTAACTCGAGTTTTTTAATATACCTTATGTCTGATATTGATGTACTGTTCCAAACGTAAAGTTGATCAGGCTTCTTGTTTGAAATTAAGGTACTTGCACAGTTTTTACTGCTTTTGCCCTCCTTATTGTTATTATTATTCTGCATGTATTGTTTTCTTTGCATGTTTCTTGTGATTACATTGATATTATTTTTCGGCATCATTGCTATTAAGTCCTTGGATTCTATTTTAATTCTTGATAATGCGTCTGCATTGGTGTTCATTTTACCTTGTTTAAAGACAATTTCAAAGTCATAATCCATGAGATCAACTCTTATTCTCGTTAATTTTGATGATGGGTTTTTGTGCGTAAATAAGCTTACAAGCGGTCTGTGATCCGTATACACTATGAATTTTCTTCCAAATAAGTATGGTCTAAAATGCTGTATTCCCCAGTGAATAGCTAAAAGTTCTTTTTCTATTATGGGTTTATTTAATTCATGTTTATTAAAAGACTTGCTTGCATAGGCTATCGGCTTGTCTCGCCCGATTTCGCCTTGCGAGAGTACTGCTCCTAATGCATAGCTGGATGCATCAGTTGTTAAAATGAATAATTCATTGAAGTTAGGATAACTTAGTACTGGTGGGGATACTAGTTTCTGTTTTAAGACTTCAAATGATTTCTTGCAATCTTCAGACCAATGAAATATTTTGTTCTTTTTTAGAAGTTCATTTAGTGGTTTTGCGATCTCTGCAAAATTCTGGACAAATCTTCTATAATAGTTGCAGAATGCTACGAATCTTCGCACCTCATCAGCATTCTTGGGTTCAGGATAATTTTTAATGCTTTCATATTTCTGTGGGTCAGTTCGTATACCCTCAGGTGTGATTCGGTGGCCAAGGTATGTAACTTCTGGTTTTAAAAAGTTACATTTAGTCGCATTTAGCTTTAGATTATATTTCTGCAATCTTTCTAATACTTTTATAAGGTTGTTGTTGTGATCATCTAAGTTAGAACCAAATATTATTATATCATCTACATATAGGAACGCTGCGGCTTCTAGGCCACTTAGTGCTATTGATAGCATTCGTTGGAAGCTATTGGTTGAGATTTTTAACCCAAAAGGTAATCTCGTGAATTGGTAGTGTCCTGTATTTGTTGAAAATGCTGTCAATGGTCTTGATTTCGGATGTAATGGAATTTGATGAAATGAACTAGTCATATCAAGAGTCGAAAAATATTTTGCTCGGCCTAATTTATCCAATACATCATCAAGTCTTGTTAACGGAAATTTGTCGTTGACAACCTTTTTGTTAAGTGATCTAAAATCTACAACCAGTCGCCATTTATTTTGTCCTCCAAGGTCTTTCTTGGGTACAATTAGCAATGGTGAGTTATAAGGACTTACTGATGGTTCTATTATACCTTCCTTTTGCAGCTTCCATACTTGCGTATTAATTTCATCAAGCTGTGAATTAGGCATCCTATAGTTTTTTGTGTAGACGGGTGTTTTATCTGTAGTCGAAATTCGTTGTTCGTAGAAATTATTGATGGTTAGTGGTTCTCCATCTATATGAAAGACGCTTTCGAACTTCTCACAGATGCTTAGTATTGATTGTTTTGCTTTTGGGCATAAGCTATCTATGTTTATCTGTTCCTTAACCTTTTCAAACTTTGAATTGTTCATTCTAGCTTTGGTGAAATGACAAATATTGTAATCCTTAATAGAATCTATTCCAACATGATAATTCTTGAGTGGTTGCGTGTATATATGAGCCTTTGTTATGGTGCCCAACTCTTCTGTTGTATTTAAAACTCTTATGTGTTTTATGCCCTTTGACGGTATCACCGCATTTGCTACAAAAATCCCTTTTTTTATTTCCTTTCCGCAGATCAGACTGTCTTCATTTATTTCAATGTCGATCGTTGTTATTATCTCTGATCTAGGCGGTATTGTGATATTATTGATGATTTTGATGTCCATGTTTATTGGTAATGTTATATCCCTTGTGTTTGATCTTATGGTCAATGCGCATGTTTCGTAATCTATATTACAATGATATTTAATCAGAAAATCACGCCCTAACACCCCGTTCGTAGTTAAGTTAATATCATCATCAATTATATGAAACTTATGTTTTATAATGATGTCTTCAATTGGCAATTCTAACTCTGTGGCTCCATGCGTAGTTATTATTTTATTTGCAATTCCATTTATTTGACACGATTCATTTACATCTATGTCTGCATTTTCGACTAGGTTATTTTTTAGTATTGATATATCTGCACCTGAGTCAATCAAAAATGATATCGGGTATTTGCTTTCTTTAATATATATATTTATGTAGTTTGAGTAGTTGTCTCCTTGTTTTAGATGCACTATTTTCTTAGTGTGTATACCCCGGTTCTCTGTTTTCCGGGGACAGCTAAGTTTTCCGATTCTCTGCCCCATCTATTGTTGTAACCTCTATTGCACTTAGTGTAGTTATCACTATATCTTCTGTTGTTATAGTTGTTATTATTGCTTCTATTGTTATTTCCATTTCTATCTCTATAACTGTTGTTTTCCTTTCTATAATAGTTGCTATTGTTATTTTTGTTGTAGTTAGTGTTCTGGTTCGTGCAATTGTTCTTCTGATATCTGTTATTGCATCTGTTAGTACTGTTGAAGTTTTGCTTGTAATAATACATGTTTGTTTGGTTCGGACAATCAGTCATTTCTGTGGTTATCGTTATGGCTTCTGATAGTTTGCTTGGCCTTGCTGCTATGAGAATGGTTTTGTATGGTTCATTAATACCATTCTTAAATGAACTTAAGCCTAATTGATCATTCATGTTCACGATTAATGATCGATTAGCTTCTCCTTGTTCTGATATTTGTAGATCATTTAATGATGCTATCAGTGCTTCTATTCTTGAAGCGAAGGCATTCACGCTTTGATTGCCTTGCTGTATCTTGGCCAAATCACTGTGTATTTTCAGTGGATTTTTATTTATTTTGTATGTTTTTTGTAGATTTGCCTTTAATTCTGATATTTTTGTTGGCACGCTTTCTGATAAAAGTCTATTCTTCACTCTATCTGATAGTTTTACCGTCGTTATGAATTTTAGAAGTGTATTCTCTTGGTCTGTTTTTAGCGTTTCCTTATAAAATTCAATTAAACCAAGAAAATTTGATACTGCCTTGAAATCACCATCAAACTCTGGTATTATTTTCGTTGCAGCTGCAATATCAAATGCTGCCATTGTCTCTTGTGTTGTTTCGTCAGATTCTTTGGCAATTAAATACACATTTATTCTTTCTTTTAAATTCTCAAATGTCTGTTTAGCTTCTTTTAATTTTACTTGATCTGTTATTTGTTTTTCTATTTTGAGCCATTCTTCATTAATTTCCTTGTTTTTTGCTTCTATGAACTTCGCAGTGTATGTTCTATTTGGATTTTTTTTAAAGTTGGCTAAAAGTTCTACTAGTAGATCAAAATACATCAGTGAAACCCTTTTTACTATATATTACCGCTGACCAACGTTGATACCACAGCAAGAAAATGTAATTTTTATTAAGTAAAAGAAATGATTTATTTTATACATTTATTGTCCTAACTAAATTTTTTTTTACATATTTTTTATAATGGCTATTTAATTTAAAAATTAATATACTAACTACTATACCTAGGATTACATAAACTACTATCTGGTTCTCTGCTATCTCTTCTGTGTTGCAATTAACAACACCCTGCTGGGACTTTGTGTTTCCCATATCTCTTTTTCTTTTTCTTTTAAATCTTTTGAATTTCCTTCAATTCTTCTAATTCTCTTATTGCTTTAGCCCTAAATTGCCCTACCGTTGTATTTATCAACCTCTTTAATTCAGCTACACGTTGGCGCTGTTTTACCAATTTTCCTCCTCGTGGCTTCCTTGATGGTTTTTCCTCTTCTAACTGCTTCACTGTTACAGTCCGGTTTTTTGTTTTG
This sequence comes from Dioctria rufipes, assembly GCA_963924295.1. NCBI lineage: Eukaryota > Metazoa > Arthropoda > Insecta > Diptera > Asilidae > Dioctria > Dioctria rufipes. The sequence goes on from OZ002741.1 coordinate 215,365,319, forward strand.
TACTTCTGTCTGTATTGTTCAATAGAAATCGGCTTGGGTCCAGCTCGTGGGTTCTTTTTCAATTCTTCTTTCAATCCCTCGTTGAGTGTCTCGTATATTTTATTAAATTTGCTGTCGATTTCAGACATCCATTGCTCTATTTCTGGTACCGTTGATTCCATCTCGTTTATAGGCAGGGTCGCCATGTTATGATCTTCGCTAGTAGGATGGCGTATTCGCCGATATCCGGGATTCTGTTCATGATGAGATATATTTTTATTTAGTTAATTATTGAATATATGGCGTGATGGCCGCAATATTCGTAAAAATGGGTAAAAAGCCTCATTTACCTTTGGATCTGGCCGAATGCCTCAATCCGCACTAGATATATGGCTGGAGAGCCTCAATATCTATCAAAAGAAAATACTTGGCTAATTGCCTCGGTATTTTTGTAAGAAAGATGTTTGGCTGAGAAGCCTCTTCATCAAAAGGGTAGAACCGCTGGCCAACTTGCCTCTGCGATCTAAGAATAAGAACCACTTGACTACTCTATGGTTATTTCTTTATTCTTTTCTTTATTCCTAAATGCTACCTTATTTATAATCGATAATTATTGCTAAGTAAGCAATTTACAATAATTCCTAAATGCTACCTACAATCAATATTCTTTACCTACCTTATTATGTGCATCGTAACAAAAGAGCGGTGACCTCACGTGAGTAATATTTTCTTTACAACTTGGTGCACTGTATATGCATATTATGCTTTTTGCTTGCGCGGAAATTTGATGCGTTTTACTTTTACCTCATTCATAACGAGGTATGAATGAATCACACAAATGATTACATACGAATCTGTATGTATGTCAATTATGTTTTCTTTTTCTGTTTACTCGACGAGTTAATTGAACTCGGAGTTTTACCTTTTGAAAAGATATGCAAACTTTAGCTGCAATCTTTTTTCTTGTTTTCTTTTAGGGAGATGCGCATATGATTTATATGCAATTTATTATGTATGATTACATATGCATTACAGTAGTGCTAAATGTTAAATGTGGCGGTGTATGTGGGAACGAATTTTGTGCCAAATGTGCTAACTTAACTGACTACGACATAAAAAGTGTACTCATAAAGAGCAATATTTTGTATGTATGTGCGATGAGTGTATGGATTTTAAAAAAACTGTTTTAGATAGGTTTGAAGTGCTGCCAATGTGAGCTTGCTGAAAGCAATTAGCAGTTGAATCTTCAGGATCGGGATGTCAAAAGAATTTCGAATCTATTAAATGTGCTTTCCGCAAATGATAAAATAATGATGAGACACATCAGTAAACTGGTGAGAAGCCCGGATGAACTTTTTGTAGAGAGATTAATGTGTCAGCCTCCGTCAGCTGGAGTGGTGACAACGAATTCTAAAGTAGTAAGTACACAAGTTGATGTAAATAATTCTGTTCTGATGACATTATTGTGGGCCCTAACCCTGATAACGCTTTGAATGTGAGCGACGCTGATGGTGAACGTACTACTGCTGCTAATGATGTTGTTGCAATTGGCAATGGAATTGTGTCGCATTCTAAGTGATCTTGGTCATATTGGCGTCAGAGTTAATAGTAATAAAATGCGACAGCTTAAGATAGTTGGTACCTCTTCTAGCTGTGAGATCTCGGCAGTTAATAAGCTCAGGTGGCTTCACTTGTCTCGTCTTGACCCAAATGATACTACTGAAGACAAGATCATCAAATATATATTGACCCTAACATCTTAGTCTGCAAGCGTTTAACTGGAAGGGATATGGATCTGTCTTCATTGCGATTTTTGACATTCAAGCTGGGCGTCCCTGGATACATATTTCCGGATATTCTGAAAGATGATGTCTGGCCGTGTGGGATAATTGTGCGGAGATTTGTATACATACCAAAAAACATACGACGCTTAGAAACCAGTACATCTGAACATTTGATTCGAAGCTACCATCTTCATGAGTACGATGATCCCGTGTCCGGTATTTGCCCTGCTTCTCAGAAAATGTCATTAAATACTTCATTAAGGACTAATATTTCTATATCCTGCTATTTTCATAATGTGACTGGTCTTAGGACTAAGGTTAACGACATTTATGTTGGCTCTACTCAACGCGGTGGAGGTGTCCTGCTAGCAATTAACACTTCCCTCCAATCATGTGAAATCCCATTACTTCATTCGTCTTATGATATTGAGCAGATCTGTGTTCGAGTATCTTCTGCAGATTTAACTGCTTTCTTCTTCCTATTATACATCCCACCAAACTCGTATGTGGAGATTTATGATAAGCATATCTTGAATGTTGGATCGATCGTGGAGACTATGGTTCATGACAACGATCACGTTTGTGTTCTTGGTGATTTTAATGCTGGCAATGTCCATTGGTTATAGAGTGACGACGACAAGATGCTTGTTACTTTTAATATTCTCAAGGATACTGAACGCTCTCTGGTGGTTGGACTTCTGTCATAGGGTCTTCTTCAGATTAATACTGTGGCGAACTCCATAGGTAGACTCCTGGATTTAGTTTTTGTTAGTGATAATTTAGTTTGTACTGTTAACTCTGCATCCTTAACTTTTCCAAAGATACTGTTAATCATTGTGCACTTGAAATTATTATTGGCTTTATAGCTCTAAATAGTACTGGTTTCAAATTTGCGAGATTCATTACATTGTTACAACTTTAGAGGAGCCAATAATGCAGCTATAAATAATGAACTTGATCTAATTGACTGGCAGAGTTTGTTTTCTGAATGCGATTTAGTGCAGACGTACTCCAAATTTGCTTCAGTTTTGGATAACATTATTTCAGCTCATGTGCCCTTAGCATTGAAGAGAGGCAATTCTGGTCATTCATCACCGGTTAGCTAAATTAAAAAATGCTCGTAATTCTGCCCATAGGAAATATAGGGAGACGTGCGATGTAAAGGATGGTATTCTTTTTAAAAGACTTGGGAGGGAGTATGAATTTCTGAATAAGTTTTTATATAGGCAATATTTGAATTCCATTGAAACTGATATTAAGCATAATGCCAAAACATTCTGGTCCTTTCTTAATGGGAAAAGGAACTCTTATGGTATCCCTTCAAGTGTGCATTATAACAGTGTGATAGCAAAAAATACGATTGACGCTTGTAGACTATTTGCGGACTACTTTGAGTCGGTCTTTGTTGGGGATGATGATCAACCATTTGATGATGACCTCAAGAATACCCTCTTCTGTTGATTTGTGGTCATTACATATATCTGTTAATGATGTTATTGATGCCCTTAACAAGCTTTGTACATCCACTTCTTCGGGTCCTTATGGCATTCCATCTGCCCTTGTCTTTTGCTGTCGTACGGCATTGTCTAATCCTCTGTGTCACATCTTCAATCCCTCTCTTTCATCTGGAGTGTTTCTTGATCAATGGAAGCTCTCTATGCTGCGTTCTGTTCATAAAGCTGGCGCTAAGAACGATGTCATGAACTACCGTCCAATCTGTAAAGTCTCTGTTTTTCCTAAGCTATTTGAAAGCATTGTAACCAATAAAATGTCATTCCTTCTCATTCCTTCGTTAGTAGCATAATGGTTTATCATTTTTTTTATTACGTAGGTATATTTCATAGGCTTAGTGCATGCCTACTTATAATATAATAACTATTATTTTTTTTTACTTTTTGATCTGTAAGATTTGTGAATCGGTAGACGGAACGAATAAATAAATAAATAATGGTCTAAAAGCTTTTAAAGAATTACCAAGTAGCATCAAGAATAATAGAAATTTAAGATGTTTTAAGGCAGAGATAATTAACTTTATAAGGGATAAATTTCCAAGTTTTAAGTGTTTTGTTTAATCCGGGTATAGATTGGAATAAAGACTTGTTTCGGGTATCGCTGCAACAAGAATATCCCAATCCCAACCCTTAGTAAAATTTACTAAATATTGTCCATATTAAGATTGTTATTTCTATCAATAATTTTAATTGACAAATCTTATTAGGATTTATTGAATACTATTTTTAGCTTTGTAGAACATGTTTAAATTACAATTGAATTCTCTGTGAAATATTTCATAATACTAAAACTCTATATATTCTATAATAATGAATTCATAATATTTGGTGAATTGGCAAACCTTAGTTTAAATGTCATGGCAGTAATGAAACCGTGAAATTTTGAAGGGGGGCATTTTTTATAATCCAAATTGCTATGTAAAATAAACAAATTTTTGGCGCCCCCTTATCTTCAGATAATATTACTTGGCGTTGCCTATGATTATTTAAGTGACTTGTTAAGCAGAATTTTCAAATAAGTGACCAGCCCTCCTGTCATTTCTCCTCCCGCTCCAAGGGTTTGACTGTGATTGAATTCCCTACTCACGTACACTGTATTCGCACGAAACCCCGCTTCTTTATTAGCTATTTTTTCAATGCTTAAACTAGCGTTATAATATCCACCAGCCTTTTTCATTAACTGCTGTAAGGAAATTAATTATTGCACACTACTATTGGAACTACTTGTTTCGCTTTTTTTCAACAACTCCATACCATCTAGGGCCACCTTTTCCATCTTTTACAATCATAAATTCTGCCAATATTCGCTTCACGTGATATTGAGAAATCTCAAAGTAAAACATGTAAAACTTACAATTGATCAATAATTTGTATTTTTATATGGGTCACAATTCGCGAAGTTAAGGTTATTGCCACTGACATATATATAACATGGACTGCCTGATTTTCTATTTCATATGGGTCAAGTTTTGTTGGCAGGGGTGTGACAATTATTTTAATTTCAAGTTTTACTTTCGCTTTAATATTCATATTAAAATTCCAACAAATTACAGATGCATTCGAAATTATTTCTATTCTTGGAAGTTTATCTCCTACAACATCACATATTTCTTAAACTTGATTTTTATAGAAATAAATTTAAGCAATCTTTGTCTGCCTGTCCCTAAGAGTAGGGATGGGGGACAGAGAAAGGATTACAAATATTGTATTGCCATCTACTTCTATTCTATATATTCATTGAAAAACCCACTGAACTGAAACTGGACTATGGTGGATTTTGTATATAATTTATTATTTGAAGTTCAGCGGAATACAGTAGTTAAATCAAAAAGAGACAACTATTGAAAAGTAATCCCATAATAATGTCAAATAATGTAAGCAATTTCAGTAGTATTAGCAGTCCATTTTATATATGTCAGTGGTTATTACCCGTTAATTGAACTACAAATAAATGTAAATCACTAAACAAGCAAAACTTGAAATTTAATTACACTTTGTGTGTTTATTCTTGCAAAGACTAGGCCGTGATTATTATCTTAGTTTTTTTTTTACTTTTAATTTAAGCTGATTTATTTTATGCCAATGCCAGTTGCCAATACTTTCAAGATCTTCCTTTTTGTCATGAATACATTCGTCTGCTTATTCACAACAGACATAATATGTACATTAAAGTGTCATCTGCAAATAACGTCAATTGGCTGTGCTGTGTTTTATTACTGACTTCATATCATTTATGTACAGAACGACGCCCAGGATTAAATCTTTGATAAGATATCGTTCAGCCTCGTTTTTCCATTCTGCTAGAGAGACATAAAACGAGCGAGCCATACTTACATGTATGTCCATTTCCTCTAATTCTCTATATCTTAAGCTAGTATCAAATACTCATTTGAAGTTGAGGAAAACTGCTTTATTTTCTTACCAATTTTCCTCATTTATATAAACGACATACCAGATACTTTAAAAAATGTTGGTATTTTGTTGTTCGCGGATGATGCACTTCTTCACATTGCGCGCGATGATATTCAGGAATGTATTAATCAAATGGAAGAATATTTGAGTTCAGTAAACGTGTGGTTAAGCGTAAATAAGCTAAAATTAAATATAAATAAAACTAAGTACATGGCAATAAACAGTGACTATAACAATGGAATTAATATGAGTGGAGAATTAATTGAATGTGTAAGTGAAATTAAGTATTTGGGTGTAGTGATTGATAAAAAACTAAATTTCAAAAGTCATTTTGATTATGTTTGCAAAAAAATCGGAAAGAAAATCGGTTTTCTGAGAAGAATTAGAAACAAAGTGTCCTTACTGACAGCTATACATATATATAACGTGATAATTAAACCGCGTTGTGAGTATTGTTCGACAGTTATGTTAGAGAGAGTGCAGAAGCTGCAAAATAAGGCGATGCGGGTGATATTACGTTGCAGTAGGTTTACACCGATATTATCAATGCTTAAAGCACTAATGTGGATGAGCGTAAAGGAAAGAATAGTTTTGAATGTATTGTTGTTTATATTTAAGATAAAGAGTAAGATTCTACCAGAATATTTACATAGATATTTAAGATTTGTTGGAGACGTGCAACCATTTAACCTCAGGAATGTAAATGAATTCAGATTAAGTAATTATAATACAACAGGAGCGCAAAACTCACTGCAATATAAAGGTTTAAAAATGTATAATAAACTTAACTATTGCAGGAATGATGAAAACTTTGGAGCATTTAAAAGATATTGTATTGAATTTATAAAAACTAAATTAGATGTCCTATTGGCGATGTTATTTGTTAATTAATAGATTGTTTTTTCATGTTTTTTTTTTTTTTTATATTTTATTTAGTAGCGATTTATTATCGATTTAATGAAGCAAATCATTGTAAATGTACAAGCTTTTATATGCTTTTATATGAGCAAATAAAATTTATTTATTTTACTTATTATAACACATTGATTTGGAGTCCACCTGTAATCGTAGGTACAGTTTACAGTGTTTGTCGAAAAAATAGATAAATTTCTCCACTGCTAGAAATGAACAGTTCACTTCTACACTTATAAATGTACCTACAGCTGTGTAAAAATTTCAAATAAAGAAAAAAGAATAGCTTTTTATCTGTAGGTATTTCTATCGCCTTGATCAAAGTTAAAACATAAATTTAATTGGTATTGTTTCGCATATAGAATTCTTTTTACCGTGTAAACCCTCCTCAAAGAACTCTAAGAAACTGGAAATATAAGATTTGCCACTATGTACAATCTAGGAAAACAACAAATAATTGACATAAATAAATTATTACAGTGTGAATCAATTTGATACAATGGTGCAACAAATAGTTTCGTCATATGTAATTGTTTGACATTAATGCAGATTTCAAGACAAAAAAAATCTTCCAAGAACCCACAATATGTATTCTCTACGCAAAAATGACAAAGACGGGATTTTTATAAGGGCAAATATAGAAATGTCTTGTTATTGATATTTAAGTAGTTTGTCAAGCTGATATTTCTAGCCCGGAAAGATTGCTCCACGCACAGAAGATATCTAATCTTCTCTAAGATACGAATAATTGAAAGAAGACAAATTAGCATAGGCTTATTCAGCATACATGGAATATATGTATGAGTTTGATCTGCTATTTAGTATCTATTGTGGCTGTAGCCAATAATTCAGATAGGAAGCTTAATTCCACATTAACAGTTCAGAAATAAACATAAACATCCATTTATTTGAGCACCCCTGGCAAAGGCACGCCGAGCGTTGGGCACATCATAGCGAGTTACATAGTAGATACACATTATAACAAAACGAAACATAAACAAGTAAGAGCAGAGGAGGCTTAGAGCGTCCGTAGTAGCCCGTTCATTAAGAATAAACAATATTAAAATTACAGCAAAATATAAAGTAGTAGATACACAGGCAAGTAAGAGCAGTGGAGGCTTAGAGCGTCCGTAGTAGCTCGTTCATTAAGAGTAAATAACATTAAAATTACAGCAAAATATAAAAATATAAAACTTGTAGCGTGAATTTTAGTGTGATATAACATGGTAACAATAAAACAGAAAGATAAATAGACGAAATTTACCTTTATTTTGATGAAAGCAGGCTAGCAATTGCTCGAAAGGATTTTTTTCTTGGTGCTCATCTTCGGACATAGAGTCATCATCGTATCTAACATTCTTTCGGTATTTTTCTTCAATAAATTTCTGTCTCCGTTGGGATTCTTCCGTTTCTTTACTTCGTTTTATAAATTTGAAATTTTTCTTTTTTCTATCAATATCAAGCGGCTTTGCTTTCTTTTTATATTGACTTTTTGATCGTGTATAGTTTTTCCGCTTACGTACCATTGTATCAATTAGACTGCACAATAATTAATTACGAAAATTAAAATATTCTCTACTAACCAACATCAAAACAAACTGCTGTCATTTCACACGTGAAAACAAGTGTCAGTCTCCGATTGTCAAAACAAATGTCAACTAACTTCAGTTTATTTCGACTTCAATATTCAAATCTTCGTGGAGAGAACTAAAAGAGGTGACATGTGAAGTATGTGAAGATATCAAAAAAGCGTACCAACTTTCGTCTTCTTCTTGTTTTTGTGAGGTGCCAGAGGAGGCGTTAAAAATTGTTGATGCCTTAAATATCGCAACAAATTAATGGCGCGAAAATTCAAACACATTTCTACCCACTGACATGTATATAAATGGACTGACTGATCTCCTGTTTCATGTGGCATCAGTTTTGATTACAGCAAGTATGCTCTCACTGACGATATATTTAAATTATTTGCCAATTTACGTATATATGCATGTCAGTGGGATTTACCAAATTTACCACAAAAGTACTTTAAAAGTATTTTCCTCAACATGGCTTGTTGTAACTAAATCTTCGAGCATATATAACTCCTTTTTATATTACTATCACTTAGTCCAATAGTCATTAACCATTTTCTATAAAAAGTAAATTATCCCTTTTATAGCTACGTCTCTGCGGCTCTTTGTTTATAGAAAAGTGACAGTCAAACACCCCGCCAAAATCAAGATGGCGAAAATTTTTGGCTACGCTGCCATACATATAATGTACTATGGGATGTATGCAAGCTGCACTGCCATATTTCTTGCACGTGTAAGTAGCCCCTACTGCCATGCTGGCAGTACAGCTTTCAGCGAACTTGCATGGCAGCTGAGGTGATAGTAATTTGACATTATGCAGTTTTCAAGATGGGGGAAAAGAAATGCTTGAGAGAATTTGATAAATTTATTCTGGAAAAATGAGATTTTTTAGGATCATTTGTATTACATTATTTACCAACTCCTTTCTCTTAACTTTTTTTTTTGGTATTTATCATTCTGCTACTTCCTTTTTTGGCATAATTTTCCAATATACGCAAGAGTTTACGCCTCAATGCCATTTTTTAAATGAACTTGCATGATAAAGGCACTTTCACATCAAAACAAGAACAGGAAAATGCAAACCGAAAAATTCAATTTATTCCACTTTAAAACAAGATTTTTGTTCCAATGATTAATAAAATCCAAGGAAATAGGATAAACTAAGAATTTTACTGAGAAAATAGTTATATTTATTTCACCCCCTGGAGTAAATTCAAAATCCATTCTATTACATATCAATGATCAATCCCCAATGAAATTCCAGCCATAATTTCGAATTTCGAACAATCTATAAATTTAGAATTTTTTGACACGTTGAATCAGGGCTGACAACAAAAAGCATTAAGTTGTTAAAATGGTTTTAGTGGATAATTCGTCGGTAATTTTATTATAATTTTTCAATTAGAATTAAAAAGAATTATACTCAGTCTGACTTCCTTTATTTCAGTTTATATTGTCCTTGGAAAAATTTGCAATAGCAGCTAGAAATGATTCCACATTTACTGTGACATTTAAAAGATGTAAGTAACCTCAACTGTAGTGAACAGTAACTAGGGGAAATGTTTCTAAACTTAAAAAAATATTTCAGTTGATGGGAATGAAAAACCTAAGCCTAGAGAAGATAAACCGGCTTTACCACAGCCAGAGGAATATTTATGTTTAGTTAGGGCTCAAATGAAGTCAAAAAAGGTAATGTAAGGCTTACACTCAGTTTGGGTAAATAAGAATACCAAAATTCAATAAATACCCTGATTGTGGGTCAATTTTTTTAAAATATATATCTATAGTCACACAACCTTACAAAATTTGATAATATCAATATCATCTACTGTGTAGCTTATTATTTTAAGAAATCAGAACATGCCAGAATATCGTCATTATCACGCAATAAATCCACCTCTATGAAGCTTTTGTTGCAGTACTAGATAAAATTCGACATAGTTTTCATAAGTTTAAAGAATTTTATAAGGCTTACAATTCTCATACTCAATGTTAGATTCCATTTGCATGTACTCTAATTCCTGATTTGTATATTTTGAATGCGCAATAATGCCTAATAATTCTTGTTAAATACATTTTTTTTGCATGCAGGAAAGAATGCGAATGTGACCACGCATAGATTTACCGACACAGACGCGTCGTCACGACTACATAATTATCTTGTGACGAATAAAGCTAACAGCTATTGGCATATTTTCATGCAGTTTCGCATTAAAAATTTCTTCGAGATTGGAGATGTTAATACGATTTCTATGCCATTTTGACTTCATACCAGTATATGAGATGTTTTCCAAATTTAGGATAAAGCTGCGAAATTGTAGCGGCATATTTCTTCCCTGAGTGATCTGACATTAGGTTTGTTTGCGTACTTCTCCAGCAAAAACTTTCTGGTTATTCGTGTGGTGGAGGAAGAATGTAAAATGCATGAAAAAGTAAACGAAGGCTTTTAATGCAACTTCGTGAAAAACAAAAAGAAGAATTGTGGAATAACATTTGCGAATTGAATATTGTTTTATTTTTTTAAATTTGTTGCACTCTTGCAAAATCCCACGAAAGTCAAACTATCTTCATTCGACATTTTAATTGCGTTTTAAAAACTTCTAAGAAGATTAAAAAATAACTTATCCTATGACAGTCGTCAATTTTCCTCGAAAGAAGGCTGCAGTAACTAAAAATTTCGGGTAAATTCTTGCAAGAGGGGAGGCTGTGACGTGTGCAAAACTCGTGTAATTTTGTATGCACGAGAAAGTAAAGGAACAGAAAATGTGTAAGTTCGTGCAAATTCATTGCAATGCATTGTCCCAAAACTGAGTACGAGAACAGACCTTATGATAAATCAGCTCATAGCCCGCCCTCAACTTTTTCTCCCTCTTTAGACTCTTTCTGACTCCCAGCTGCTCTCTAGAATAGCATTTGAACTTCAATTTCTAAAGCCAAATATTCATTCTTTCAGATTTCCACAATAGTGAAAAGAGAAGACGTACCAAAAATGATGTCAATGTATGCCCTTTTCATGAGGGGTAATATGGATGGCTTGAAGAGAGTGAAAAAGATAAAAAGCAAAGCAAAGTCTGCAAAAGGATAGTAAATTATGTTAAATTTATTCAATTGCCCTAAGCAACGCGTTCTTTTATTTTAAATAAATATTTTTAATATTTCTTGTTTATACATTGTGTGAGAAATGGATCAATCTAAGCATTTTGAAGTAAAGATTATATTGTTTTTCATTTTTGAAAAGATCATTTTTATACTAAGTAGTTTTTAATTTAATTTAGTAGATGCCAGTGATCTATTTACAAGAGGCACTTCATTCCAATCTCTTAATTTTTACATAGAAAAGACAAGGGGCTGTGTAATTGTACACGATAGGAACCAATCTTAAGCGTTACATGTAGATAATATGATCGACAATTTAATGATGATGCCTCAAGGCTAGATTTATTCTACCTTTTGTTGTCTATTAACGTGCATTACAATTTTCAACTTCAAACTTAAAAATAGATTTGAAATTCTAATTTAAGATTTCAATTATATCGCCTTGAAAACATGACTTCAAATTTTCACGCTTTGTGGCTAATAATATGTATTAAGAGAATAAAATATTCAAATTTCAATTTGATTAATTAATTTTATTCTTAATTCTCAAGATTTAAAATCTTTAAACTGAACAATAAAAAGAACTTATTTCAAATTGATTCACTCAAATTTGGAAACGGACTTGAATCAAGCTAAACTGACTTGACCCCACATAATTTTCAGTTTCTTTGAAGTCTGTTTCAAGTAGCCATGTGACTGGGTAAATGCCTATTTGCGTTGTACAGGGTGGGCCAAAAGTCACCATGGGGTTTAAAAATTAAATTGGTAACATATGGTAGGATGAAAAAAAGGAGGGGTAAGGTGGGGTGGGGAAACATGCTTACCTATGAAGAACAGACAGTTGGCTATCATGTAAAAAAGGAATGAAGAGAAACGGTCAACAGGGTGTGGAGCAATGTACAAACGAAAAAGTTAGTTATTTTTAAACCCCATGGTGACTTTTGGCCCACCCTGTATATGAATGTATATAGGAATCGGGAAAACATATTCGATTAGCGGCTATCAAGACTCAAAACTTGATATTCTGACTTGAATTCATGAGTCATACCCGCTGAACAACCAGCGCTGCATTTAAATTCAGTTTTCATTCGCGAAAAAGTTTAACATTGTTTTTTATTACATACGCAAGACCTTGAGTTGATACAACTTACATAAAAGGTTACATTCCGCTCGAATTTTTTATAAACCCCTCTTGAGTGAAAACGAAGATGAAAAAAATCCAAACACCAGATCTAGCAATTTGATGCAATCAAAATCAAAATCGATCCATGTTTAAAACGTGGAAGCAAATTATAAGAAATATTCAATGTGTATACATATAAAAAAGGAAATTAGACGTAGTTGCATGGGGTCCACGAGAATAACTTCCATTAAAAGTTTAAGGAGCTTAACGTAACATGATAAAAACCTAAGGAGAAGAAATAAGACTATTGCGATCGTATGTTAACAACACAAAGAAGAGCATATCTCTTGAGGATTCTGGCACTGGCATCCCTAATATGAATTGATGATTTGAGAAGAATATGTCTGAAAAATGTATCTAACCGCATCTGAAAAGTGGAAGACCGCTACCAATAAATAGGTGCTTTATAGATAACTAACCAGTCTATCCGCAAGACATAACCATCTAGCGAATGACAGTTATTAGCATTAGTTATTAGTTGTGTCAATATTTAAATCGTTTGTAATTATATAATAAGGGCCATTGTGTCAAAACGGGATAATCATAGAAGCTAAAATCTGCAAGCTGTTATCAATAAGTTGCAATACAGCCACCCCTCCTCTTGTTATCACAAAAGGGCAGAAGAGTGCTGGTATTGCTCAAAGGAATGGCGTACCGAATATAGTTAGGACATATTTTTGAATGTATCGCACATTAAGAGAAGAAAAGGATGAAATTAAGATATGCAACAAGGCTATGTGGAGCCTGATTATACAGAAACTCTTTTCTGGATCCATTGAACCGCTACCAGCAGCAAGAGACCTTGTTTAATATCTAAAGATTGAGTCGCATTTAATCACCATTTTATTTTTGTTTTGTTTTTTTTTTCACGCAACATAAAAGAAAGTTTATTTTTAAACTTAAAATAACATTTACAATATTCAATTACATTACCCCATATTTTGTAACAAACCCAGAACATAAGCTCCTAAGTCTTCATCTTGATTTGTCCATGAAACTAAAACATTTTTATTCTTCTGTTCAATCTCATCATCTTCAACTCTAATTTCAACGCTTTCCACCAATATACAACAATTCTCTTGAAAATTCACCGTCCAACCAGTAAGTTTTTCTTGCATAAGACTATAAAGTTTTTCACATGTTCTTATTTTAGGACCAGGATCGTCCAGTTTAACCGTAGATGTAAACCGTAAGACATGCCTATTAATTCCGATTTCTTTACAAGCTTCAGAAAGTTCCATTAGCATAATCCGGTTTTCTCTCATCACTAAGACTCCATGTATTAAACGTCTTCTTTTTGGATCTGGCGGCTGTGCATTATAACATTTCGCTTCTGCTTTTAATAGGGACAGAGAAGCATCAACGGGAATTTTAACTGGTGTTGTTATTGAACATGTTTCTCCATTTGCTGGCATATAACATTCAATTTTAAATTCTTCTTTAATTTTCCCTTTAAGGAATTCCATTTTTTCAGCCTCACCATGTACAAGTAAAACATTTTTCGGTTCACAATACTGTATTAGTTGCATAATACCCTTAGCATCTGCATGAGCACTAAAACTCATATACTCTACGGACATTTTAACTTCTATAACTTGACGATTTTCAAATTCAATTTTTTTCGCTCCACCAAGGATTTTATGACCCACAGTTCCTTGAACACAATATCCTGGCATAATAACCATATTATTCTCATGTGAAGCCCACTTCTTAAAGATCTGTAAAGAAAGACCAGCATGCAGCATTCCTGGAGTTGCAAAAACAACCATAGCTCCCGGATTGTCTGTGTAACCTTTGTCAAAAGGTTTTATATGTTTAAAATCGAACATATTCCTTTGTACAAAAGTTTTACGGATTTTTTGATTCGTCCAAGTAATGAACATTTTGTAATATGTGTTGGCCTTTTCCGTTAGTCCAACAGCAAAGTATATCGGATATTTAAGGTTCATTCGTTCCCAATAGGTTTCTAATAGAATGCACAGTTCTTGTGCTCTGCCAAGTGCAAACACCGGAATCAGAACCTTCCCCCCTTTTGCCACGCACTCATGTACTTTTTTTAGGAAATCACGTTCTCTACACCTTTTCGAGTCACGTATTGTAGTTGCATATGTACTTTCTGAGATCAGTAAATCCGGTCGGCACTTATCAATCCATGCAGCTCCTAAATGTCTATCTGGGGTCATATTATAGTCCCCCGTGTATACTACTGATTGTGATCCAACTCTTATCCAAAACATTGCTGCACCAAGAACGTGTCCAGCGTAATAAGCTTTAATTTCTAATTCATTATCAACCATAACACTCTGATGTAGGGTGACAGCAATTACTTTCTTCATGCAATCTTTTATCATTTGTGTTGTAAAAAAGTTTGATTCTCCTTTCCGTTCGACAGCAACTTTTCGCATATCTTCCAAAAGAATTGGGGCTATTGCTTTTGTGGGATGTGTCATATAAATGGGACCATTGTATCCAATCATTTCAGACATGTATGGCAAAGCGCCGCAATGATCTAAAAAATGAAAATTTGGAGCCACCAATAAGTTGAGTTGTTGTACTTGCACCACTGCTTACCCAAATGGAAATGAGATATAATTACACAATCAATATGACTTGTAATAGGCCCCTCTGGAACAATATATGAGAAATCTGGAAACCGCCTTTCATCATTATAGCCCATATGCATCCCACAGTCTAACATTATGTTTTTTCCTCCCATGGATAGAAGTATACAGCTCCTGCCAACATCTTGACCGGCACCAAGCGGAGTTATCTTGATATCCGGCATATTTCCACACTTTAATTAGACGTTATAATTATTATTGTTAAAAAGGCATACACTCATTCATGACAGATTATTAAAGCATGATCAAATGTGACAACACAACAAGCAGTTTTTAAAATCGTTTGAATTGACTAAACAATTTAATTTGGTATGAATCGATTACTCAAAACTATCGACGTTAATTAACCTCGTTTATAAGAAGGCTTGAATACAATGTGTAGTAAACGTGTAAAATTCATGTACCATGTGGCAGGGCATTATACATAGGAGTAATTGAGATGCCGGAAGGAACAGTTGTCAAAGCTGAGTGATTGATTATCAAATGTGAAACTATAAGTTACCGCTGAAAATAAATTGGATATTCGTGATTTGTGAGTAATTTGGAGCATGTGGACAAAATTTGCAAAAAATCTGAGCGTTTTCCTCACACTTGACTTAAGCCATTTTTTCGCAGCGATTTATATATCCAGACATATATTTCGCACGGAAAAGTTGACAGGTATACCCTTCGATGTTTGGCGCTTTGGCACATATATTTAATTTGTGATTTTACGTGTTTTACTTCAGTCAGTTTAATGTTATTGAATTTGTGAATTAACATTTTCTCCACAACTTTTTTCCGTGTAGAATTAAATGCCCAGAATGCAAGCGAAATTTTCGCTTGAACAGCGTACAAACACATTTTCCATTTTCACAATTAACTTACTCTTCTTCTTCTTTTGAGTAGCAACAAGAAGGGTATATAAGTACCATCCGAGCGTTTTTTTTATTTATGCCAAATATTCGATTTGTGTGTAGTAAGGTAGCATTTAGAGAATGGAATCGAACAACATTATTAAAGAAACTAACGCACGCAGGCACACATACAAACACCAGTAGAGACACACACACATTCACACACAAACGCACAAATGTATGTGTGTGTGTGTGTTTCTTTAATACATGTTTTTCGATTACATTTTAACTAAACGCTGGTTACAACACACAAATTGAATGTTTGGCATGTGTGTGTGTGTTTCTTTAATAAATGTTTTTCTATTCCATTCTAACTAAATGCTGGTTACTACACACAAATTGAATGATAGACATAAATAAAAAAACGTAATGCTGGTAACCCAAACGCTCGGATGGTACTTTGAAACAAAGATTAAATAAGGTGGCCGGAAAATCTGTTAATTGATTGCTTGCTTCCTTTGGCGACAAATGTCAGAAATTTGTTCGTCTCAATTTCAATCGTCCTTTCATAGTGAAAAAAATTTTCTATTTTTAAATTTCTTTGCTTTCAAAATTCATAAAAACAAAAGTTTCCTTGTCGAATTAATTAAAAGTAGGGCACAAACTAAAAACTTTTTTATCGTTTAAAAATTACTTGCTCTCTCCGGATTCATCATATATGTAAACCTGTACCCTGTACTATCGCTCAACCACAGAAACATGGACCACCAACGTAACAAGAATTTAACGCGAAAGCTTGCTTATCACCATTCGCGATGGGCCGTGGGGGAGGAAAAATCCCTTCCCCCCGAGTCTCTCATCAACGAAAAGACTTGAATGTTGAAGCGTGTGGGCCAGGGCATTGAATAAATAACTAATAAGGAAACGGCATATCGGGTGAAACCCTAGCCACTCGGCGAAATGTATTAATGTGCTGTGTTTGTATTCGTTTCGTCATGGCAGTAATGAAATGCTAACATTTTGAAAGGGGACATTTTTTATAATCCAAATTGCTATGTAAAATAAACAAATTTTTAGCGCCCCTTATTTTCAGATAATATTTCTTGGTGTTGCCTTTGTATGACTGACATAATTTAGGCAGCAATTACAATTTCGTAAAGTATGAAATGTCAGAAATGTTGAACTGACGCACAATACGCAGTAGGCCCTCTTGCCATTTCCCCCCTGATCATAGGCCATACTGTCATTGAATTGCTTAAACACGGACACTGTAGTCGCACAGTACCCCGCTTCCTTATTAGTTATTTATTCAATGCGGCCAGGGTCAAACTCAGAAGCCAATCATGAAACTGTATCGTGTGAACTCGATACAGTACAGTACAAAAAAACTAACCTAACTCTAACTCAGGCTGGAAACATATGCTGCCTTCCTTTCCTCGTTCAGAATGATTTTTTTCAATCCATGTCGTTCTTTTTCTCGGGCCGAACGATTTAGTTTCAATCTGTCATCGCTTTTTTCGGACTCCGAATCGTTCTGAATGCACCTGAGTTTTTCCCGGATTCAAGCTAAACGATTTTAATTTAATTTGGACGAAGTGGTATTAGTTGAGTTTAAGTTGCCTTTGTTGGAAAATAGCTTTATTTTTCATAAACAATTTTTACGAATTTATACTTGCTTTTATCAAAGGAAGAAACGTCAAACACTTGAAATGGTTGTTTCGTTCCTTTTCTATGAGCACAGAATTAAATTATGACATCATTCTGTCGATTCATACAGATTCATTCAGAACGAGAAAAGGAACGCAGCAATAGTAACAAAATTACTCGTAAATTATTACACATCGATTTAACTTTTAAAAATCTAACCGAATATTCGTGCAGTTTTTCGATATCGAAAGTACTACCATATGTAAAACTTCAATCTAAACAATCCTTTTATCACCCTGTACCATAAATAGCGCTGATTCGTTTTCTTTATCACTGTTCGCTGTCAAGTTGGAGTGGTGGTTTAATTTTTCGGTAGAAGAAGCAAATAAATCAAAGTTTATATAATTTTCGTAATAAGGTAAAGTGCTGTTTAATTTTTTAAAAGTAACGTAAGTCCTGAAAATATCAAGAAATTCGATTGGCTAGCGATGTTGTCATAATGATTTCTAATTATAGCAGGCGCGCATTCTCTCAGACTTTTTCAACTTGTTTCGACGAGAGAATGCTACAAGAGTTTGCTCACACATACTCTGATATTTCCGCTGTATTTATTCTGTTTTGAAAAGCGAAGGAAAAAAAACAAGTACTTTTTAGTACTCTTTAGACTCCGCCATTCATTCAATGGAAAATACACCAGATTCGGGTTAATTTGATTTTTGGAAGAAAATACACTTTTTTGGATGCAAAATTAAATAACGAGCGGTAGTATATTGTGTTATTATAGTAGAAAAGTTATAATTTGGTTACTAAAAAGAAATTGTATGTGATTACTCGATTACTCTTGTTCCTGTTAGAAAATGGTGAACGACTTGCGGAAAAAGTGATAGAATTCTGCTTGTGTGAGATTTTCTTTAAAGATACTTTATATTTTAACAAATAAGAATTTAAATTTAATTCGATAAAATAGTCTCATCGCAGTAGTACGGAGATCAACTGTGATTGACAAAACAACTTGAACCGATTAAAATATTGGTTGGACCAAAAGTATTTTATTTTTAATTTATTTTATCATAGTTATCAAGTTATGTATACACTTATTTCATAGGAGATAATGGTAAAAAAATTTCTCCCTACATCATTAATAATACTCGATATCGGTTATTAAGATTACCTGTTTCGCCTGCATTAAAATTTCCATTTTTTTAATTAATGAAATCATTTCTTATAAAAAATTTGGATGGCTTGTTTGAACATTTGATAACCTAACAATTAAAGCGTGTATATTTATATATGTGCGCATAATTGAATTTAAAGGCTTTTTTATTTGTTTTACAAATTTTAATTCTGAGTTTAGCACTAAACTTAAAAATCCATTCGCCGACTTTAATTGTCAAAATTGAGTTGTTTTCCTTCCGAACGGACTAGTCTTTGATCTTCAACTACATCTCTACTCTAGCTAAATTCAAATCAAATAACAAATTTATGTACTTGCCGTTTGCTTAAGTTATGTACAATTATGGGCTCATTCAAATTTATGGAATAATAATAGTAGAAATACTATTTATTGTTCTTGATTCCTTGCGCTTCCTATTATATTAACATTCAATAGTCAGCTTTACACATTCTTATCGGCCAAAAGCGTCGGCCTGGGCATAGTGAGTCCTAAGTAATACTTACCAAGTTAAGATTAATTTAGGAAAAACGTTATTCCACCGTGATGAAAATTAGCCTAACACATGTTTTTAAAGATATCGCTTTGGTGGCATATTATTTTCGTTTGATAGTCTTACTTGCTTAAAAATTACTGACATGTAAAAATGAGGAAGAAATAATTAATTACTGGTTAGAAAAATATTTTAAATGTAGCGCGTATAAAGTCATTTCGATTGTTAAAGATATTTTTCAGAAATATTGACCGAAATAATTTAGGGAATTTATAAAAATAATAAGTAAAATCATTTCTATTCTAAGAACTTTATAAAATATTTAAGATAAATTTCACTCTAAAAATAAACATTTGATTAGATCGGTATATACCCAGCTATACCAAGCATCTTTAAAAACCTAACAAAATTCTTAGAACTTCTATTGAATTAGTTTCTAAATTAATGATGGCGTATTTATATTTATCATCATAAATGTCATTTAAAACAGCAGTTATTAATGTTCATGTACTCGAATTTGTGTGAATGCATTTTCACGCAAAAGCACCCAAACTCTGTTCACGAACTCAGAAAATTGGGGAAAATATGTAGACGTCACAGTTCCCCTTCAATAAAGTTTTAGCCCAAATCCACCCAAGAAAAAACTCGGGGTAACTGTGTAAAAACTGTGAAACACGTTAAAATTTGAAATCGAGATTTGTCAGAAGTTTAAATTGTCAAAGGAAAAGGCGGCAGAATTTGCAAATGATTTGCACTGTTCGCCCAGGTCCTGAAAAAGTCTACAAAATAGTAAGTACAATGAATAGATATGTTATGTTTTGCATT
The DNA here is from genome assembly GCA_963924295.1 of Dioctria rufipes. Classification (NCBI taxonomy): domain Eukaryota; kingdom Metazoa; phylum Arthropoda; class Insecta; order Diptera; family Asilidae; genus Dioctria; species Dioctria rufipes. The sequence goes on from OZ002741.1 coordinate 215,385,363, forward strand.
TTATTTTCAAATTAAAGTTGGTAGGTTGACAGCTTGTAGTTGTCACTTTCGAATTCTGCCCAAGAACCAACGAGGTAATAGGTCTGCCGTGCGTTCACACACCATCACATCATCATCACATCATTGAAAAAGTAGGGATAGCATCTGAACGGTTGGTGTACACTTCGTTTCGAAATGTTATTTTTGAAGGTTCTTTAAGAATAAAACTACGCTAAACGTCAAACCGACTAAGCGCACCGAGACACAATGCTACCAGACCGTAGTGTAAAATGTGCACACCGATGTGTTGGGGAAATGACAACGCTTCGGTCGCCTGATCGACTTGGTGTGTAAAAATGTGACATTCTGCGTGCACCTGAACGCACGGCAGGTGTACACACCGATGTGTTTTTTAGTACAACGGTGTGCACATCACGCTAAACGTCAAAACTACTAAGCGCACAGAGCCACTACGTTACCAGGGGCCGGAGTCACTAGCTCTGAGACTGAGAGTTGTGGAGTGGAGATGAGAGTTCTTTTGCCACTTAACTCTCCACTCGGAATTCTGTAACTCTGGGAATTTGTATTGAGATTTACCAAACTCTATTCCACTCGGCAAAACTCTCGGCTGTTAGTTGTGGAGAAGTAAGAAAAATATTTCTCAACTAACAATATTGTCTGCTTTTATTGTGCTTTGGGAAGGTACATATGTACCTGGGATTTTCAAATTGAATTATGGATTCACTGCATATCCTGGATATATTTACAAAAACAAATTATGGAAATACTAGCAGTACTTACAGAGAAATAAGGATTTTGGTGGTTCAAGGTACCCGCTAAAAATTCTAATTCACGCGAAAATGGTCAATTTGGTCGTCTTCCAGTACAGAAGAGATGCTATAAAAATTTTTAATATGCAAGTTAAAGCTTGTATGTAGGACGAAATCGCATCTATATTTTGTACCCTAATTAAATATGTAATTAGTTCGGTAAATACTTTTGGAGATAACTGCAAAAGAAGTGAATCAGTCCTTAAGATGAAAAAATGGCCTTTTTTTGGTACAAAAATCGATATATTTTCAACTCATCATTATGAAGAATGGTAAGTCGAAATTCACCTTCTATAAGAAAAATATTCACAACAGAGTACTAATGGATGTGAAACAAAGAACGGAAGAAATATATGCGAAATATAGGAACTGGGGTGTATATGACCCAAGTGAAAAAACCCGTATTTCATTTATTCATTCCGTCTACCGATTTACAAAATCTCACAGACAACAATAGGAAAAATAGTTCTTAAGAAAAAAATAATAAAAATAAATAAAAAATAACATGCACTAAGCTTAAAATATAACTATATATATAGTAAAGGTTGAATTATAGATAAATAATAAGTAAATGAGGTAATCAAACAAAAGAAAAATTACAGAGTGAAAACAACTATAAAATAATTGGCAACACCGCGATAATCATAATAAAAATATACAATGAAACAAAACAGCTAAGAGAAAGAAGCGTATGAAGCAGCTTACAGATTTCTTAATTGAGCATCTATTTTCATTAAAGTCAATCATGCAACTACAAAGATTAAACTGTCGAACAGAACGAGCAATTGGACCATTAAGGCAGTAATTTGATTTATGAAGCGATTCATGTAAAATTTCTAGAGGGAGTGTAAAAGTAAATATGCTCAAGTAGGGAAGGAGAGACAATTCTGTAATAAAGCAGATCCTTTATAAAAGTGACATTACGGGTCTTCCGTCTAGTAGATAATTTTTGCAACTCAATGAGTTGACATCTTGCATGATACGGGGGTAGATCGGCAATCCAGTTCAGCTTCCTCAAAGCGAACCTGGTGAATCTCCTCTGAACACCCTCCACCCTGTTACTGTGAATAGCGTAGTAAGGATCCCATACAACAGAACAATACTCCAGAATAGGTCGGTGGTAAAAGTCAGTTATGAAGTTAAAATGATCAAAAAAACTACACCACTCGATTACCCACTTCTCCATCTTTAATTTGATACGAAGCATGACGTATTTTGGACAATTAGCTACAGTTGTACAAATTTTACGGCGCCTATGTATACAAACAATATCAGTGCCGATGAGTTAGAAATGGGTATGCGATATTCTCTCATTTTCATCTCCTTTAGTTCTTACCTCGTTGCCAAGAACACACAAAAGTTGTTCATGTACTTTCCAAGTATCTTCCCCTCCTGCACATTTTCACGCAAAAAATCCCGGAAACGGAAACACGCGAGAAGTACGTGAACAGACCCAACGTCGATTTCGATGGGACTTCAGTATAACACCGATGGGACTTCAGTATAACACCGGTATTGCACTTTTTCCAGCAGTGTAACACTGAAAATGTTCGATGGGACAATTTTTATAGCTGAAGTGCAACACGAGGTTTGCATTGACTTCCCCTACTTTGCAATGGATATTTTGTCGGTGCTACAAATCCATATTCAAGATGAATTGTCATTTGCTCTATCAAAGTGTACTGTCGCTATTATTTATGAATTTTTGGAGTTAAATGAATTAAAAGATTTTATTTGGGTAATTTGAATCAAGTTTAAGAAGGAATTTCTTTCTATATATCAATAAAGAACATTTATTACGTTTGACAGTTTCGTGTATATAATACGTGTGTCCACAAATACAAGGAATATGACAGAAATATGTTCAATGGATTTCAGTGCTCCCAGTTCTCAGCTGACAGAAAAAGTGCAACACTGAAATCAACATTAGCTCCACTCCACTCGCTAAGTCAACGGTACTACCAGCACTTTGCTGTCATCTTCTGTGGTGTGAGTTTGATATGATTTTGTGGTGATAGGTGAATAATTGTGAGCTCTACTCACATGGCACAAATTGTTTTAAAAGTTATTTAGAACTACTATTTCATGTAAAACAGTTTTGTTATGGTAGTATGTTGAAGTGAAGTCCAGACTGCCAGCATGAGCTGACAGATCACTCGGTGGACAGCGTTGACTGCAGGGCGGCACGCTAGCTCGCCTCGGCTATTGGCGGAGAGTGTGGGGAGGTTCCACGAAGACCTGCCGCTGCTACCAGCCATATACAAAATTTTTCGTGCCTACAAATCAAAAGACCGTAGCACACAGTCAGTCCTTAAGGGACCCTTACATCACTTACCTACATCCATTGGAAAGGCGCAGATGTTTGGCCTTCTCTGCTTGCCCCAACCACCCAACTGACTCTGAGGGCAGATAATTTTGAGAGTCCCTGTGCTGATCTGAAAAGGGAGTAGAGGAGCGGAGCTATTCAACCTTCATAGTGAGAGGGAAAGGAAAAATAACAAAATCTTACGAAGCCATACGTTATAAAGTTTCCTTTATTGAAATCCTTTTCTCTTCTTTACAACATTTGGCCATTCATGTGGCAATCCTAATTTAACCTTGTGTACAATGACTCATGCTATCACTAAGTAAATTTACAAAATCATACCCTATGGGTAGCAGATACAGCACATATATATAAAATTATTCTTGACCCATAAAACGGCCATATCCTTTCCTTTACAACAACAGATTTTCCTTTCTTTTTCTTAATTTCCTGTTTTATTACTCGAAAGGTCTCTGTGAAATGACTCCTTCGTTCCTAACTTTCCTTATTATTATAAATGCAAAGGACGTGATGCTTGCATGAAACTTGACGTGACATAGGGCAATACAAAGAAATTTCAAAAGTAAATCTTAAACTGGAACTGTCATTCTAAAATTAGCTAACATTATAGGCCAGAAGATGAAATTGATAGGAGCACGCCGAAGGCCTGTAACCATAAACGGTTCATTCAACTATAATGTTTTTTCCTGAAGCTCACAGCAAAAGTGAAGACAGGAGCCTTGAAAACCACTCATCATTAAAGTCTGTATGGCTACCGCTTTTGATCGCCAGTTTTAATTGCCAGAGAAAATTCAAAAAAAAATTTCTTAATCAAACAATTTTCCGAGTGAACGAATTTTCTTAATTACTAGTAAAATGAACATTTGGACCTACTCTTGTTTTCCTTTTTTTTTTCTGCTTTTCTTGATTCCTCTAAGGAGCTCCCTGGAGGTATTAAGCAATTCAGGTTGCTGAAAAAGTAACAAGTTTATGCATGTGTGTCACCGCTGGTGGTTCGCTCTACTACGGCCGAACCCAAACGGATACCAATTAAAATTGTAATTTTATAAAAAAAAAATGTTAGAGGCCCTAGCCGACTTCACTTGTGCTGCACTGCCGGTGCCGTGCTGGTGAACATCAGGTTTCACCTTTTCCCTACCTCGTGCTTAATGAAACTTGCCCTATCTCCGTTGACGTCCTTTGCTTACTATGCTATAGCCCTTATTGGGATTAAAGAGAGTCTTGCCTACCCTCCTCCTATTTTACTCATCACACAACTTCATTGTCCTTTACCTTTCTAATTCTATGAATTTCTCTTTTCTTCTATGACTGAATGATTTCCTAAATGCTGTGCGATTATGCCTACGTAAGGTTGATTGTACCTATCCTATTGTCTATTTAAGCAGTTTGGAAATCTTTTCTGCATACATCAAATTGTACTGTAACTTATAATTCATGAATCGTGGAATCACGTTCCGCTCCCACAACACTAACCTTCGAGGATTCTTAACTCTATTACTGCTGAACTTCATTATCTATGATAAAATTTACTTGAATGTCACTTTCCATGTGGAAAACAATTAATTATTATTAGTTTGTTAATAGGATCTTAATTAACTAGAATATTAATCTATTGCTGAGTGCGCCGCGGTAATCCTGTAATTTCCACTAGCACCAGTGGTATTTCGCTGTCCACTTTGTACTAGGAGCTCGATTTTGTAACTGTTTACCTCCCTTTGATTTTATCAGCACGTTGAGTTGAAGATACTACTGAACGTATATAATCTGTAAAGGCTTACTCTGTTTCCTTGAGAGTTGGAGGATTTCTTGGTTTGTAGGTAGGTATATGAATTTATTTGATAATTCTTTATCTTCAATTAGTTTGGATGCCAGGTACGCGCGGTTTCTGATTTTTTTGAATGTTTGGAGCAGAACCTAAGCAATTCTTGAAAGTGCTGGCCTAGATGTCTGTCCAGCTTGCGGTCATGTCATGTGGGCCATACCTCGACTTTTGCTTTTTCAGGACGAGTTTTTGTCCCCACTGATTAGCTAATTCTGAGTAAACTGAACTTTAATTTGATTCCCCTTGTGAAATAAATATGTAAGTTACCTGAGTCTATTATCCTGCATAGCACCCTGAATAAAAGGCCGTGAGGGTTGTCTATAATATGGATGTATTCCCTTTTCATCTAATGCATCCTCAGAGAAAGCGGGACAGCGTTGTGCCACTACGTATCAATTCACTATGTAAATTTATTTATTTTTTTCTTGTTGTATACGCTTGGAATGTTTCTTTTATTTTGTATAGGGTTAGACTCTCAATTTCACTAAGTCACTCGCACGATAACCTCTGGCAAAATGGCTGGCAGTTTCCTTACTTTTTGCCACCACCTCGGATGCTCCTTCTTTCTTTTCTTCCTCTTTTTCTCGGGCACTTGTCGCAGTCAGACTTAATCGTCTGGTCAAGTCTCGTCAGCAGCACATTCGCCGTATACTGCTGCTAGCCGTCGGGTAGCGTACTGCTGCCTGCAGTGCGCTACGACCATAACAGTTTCTACAATCTAAATTATAGCCCCCACAGAAAATTGAAGTGTTATTTCTAAGAAATAGCAGTCATATAATTGTGTTCTTTGTAATGTATGTTTATATCGAGAGTATGACCAAATCCGTCGAGAATACTTCACAAGCCATGAAACAGACAACCTCACTACCACATCAGAGCCCCAACGAAGTCGTAACATTCTAAAATACTTGCAGTGTTCTTATGTAAAACTGACAAAAGTTTGATTTGAATAGCTCCTCCACCCTAAACTACTATTCATACAGAAAAATGGTCTTCTGATAATCTAAGCTTGCTTTCTTATCTTCGAGCCGAAATAAAATTGTTATACCTTTATTATTTAAAAAAAATTATTTATTTCCCCAAACAAAAACTCTTAGCTGAGTAATCCTTGTACATGCGCTGTGCCGTCATGACATGTCGTGGGCTGATGATATCGAATGTAGCTGCCTTCGGACTCCGGCTGCACATACTTACATGCAATTATTACTCAGCTGAGAGTTAGTGAGCGTAAAATGGTAAGGTTACTTTGTAATCAAAACTATTTTATTATTTTGTTAAGTAAGGTATATAGTAAGTGTAGTTTTTGGGAAGGTTATGAACCAAGCTGTAAATTATTTATTAAATTATTTATTATTATTATGAACCAAGCTGTAAATTATTTATTAAATTATTTATTATTATTATTTTCCTGTACGGATAGTAGTTTAGCCTCTATAGCATATATAGAGTCAATGTTTGGTACTTTTCCATAATAATAGAACATTTTAGAGAACGGACTTCAAACGCACACATCGATTTCTGTTTCATAGCTTGGGAAGTATTCTCGAGGATTTTGGTATGACCCATCGTTACACCGATCTTTGTCGATTTCGATGGAACCATTTGCACTTTTTCTGGCAGCGGAGAACTGGGAGCACTGAAGTCCATCGAACATATTTCTGTCATATTCGTCGACACGTGTTATATACACGAAACTGTCAAACGTAATAAATGTTCTTTATCGATATATAGAAACAAATTTTTTCTTAACTTTATGCCAATTACCCAAATAAAATCTTTTAATTCGTTTAACTCCAAAATTTCACAAATAATCGCGACGGCACACTTTTACAGAGCAGATGACAATTCAACTTGAATATGTATTTGTAACACCGACAAAATATCTAGTGCAAAGTGGGGAAGTTGGTGCAAACCTCGTGTTGCACTTGTGCTATAAATTTTGTCCCATCGAACATTTTCAGTGTTGAGCTGCTGGAAAAAGTGCAATACTGGTGTTGCACTGAAGTCCCATCGAAATAAACATTAATTTAGCGTCCAGGCTCAAATATATTTCCCCATTGAATAAATAACAAACAGGAAGCGGCATATCGAGTGAATACATTGTACCTGAATAAGTCAGTCGATGACACTTGGATTGAACTTATTTTAAAAGTAAACATTTCAGAGTTTTGGGACTTCAGCAACTTTTCATGCTTATTATTATTAATAAACATTAGAAATTTGATATAGCGTTGTTTTTGAAGCTTGAAGTGTATATTTTCATTCAATTTTAGTGTTTTGTAAAATTATTGCGCACTAATGCATTTAAAATTCCTGTCAGCGAGTGGACTCGGTGTGCCACTTCCTGTTAGTTATTTATTTAATGTACTCCCCTAACATTAAACATAAGTCAAACAAAAGGTAGTTGGAATAAGTTGGACGCTTAGCCGCATCAGAAGCTCATATCTAATGCTCGCTACACACTATCGTCGTATTACTCCATAGAATATAGAGAGAACAGGAAGTGTTGATACCTATAAAATACGTGTAAATGAGCGTGGCTTTTATTAGAGGTGTTTGAAGTAGGAGAGAATATACCGAATAAAGAGATAGCTTATGAAAAATGTATGTTCAGCTGCTTAATTTATTTTTTTACATTTGAAACTGCCAGCTCTTGAGGTTCTTGGATCATTTTCGAGAGCAAGTGCAATATTTTCAAACATGTATCTTGTTGACCCACTCTCTATGTTCATTCATACCAGGGTGACCGTTATGCGTAGCACTAGCAAGGTTTTAGTAGATGAAATTGTATTGGTGACATATGCATTGCTAAAGGTATAGCAAAGAGTGTGAGAAGCAAAGGCTCAATATAAATACGTAGCAAAAGTCAAGAAAAGAACAATAAGTATACTATATACTTTTACTATAGAAGGCTGATATGTTATATGCAGGTTACTACGTGTTTATTATACAGTCATTCAGAAATACTATAAGTAAGCTCTATAATTAAAAGCGAAATTCCATTTTTCATTTTTTATTGAAAGTTAAACAGAAAAATTAAAAAAAGAAACATCACATAAAAATATTAATTATTTCAAAACACATAACGTAAAAGAACATTTTGACTCAAAAAACAAAAAATCAATTATTTCAAACAAAAGTCAAGAAAAGAGCAATATACAATATTGTTTAGTTTAAAGATAAGGTACATTATAATAAAGTTTCCGATCTGAGATACTAATGTTAAATTAACAATTTAAAATATTGTTAGCTAATTTATTAGGATTGAAATCCATTATTTGCTTTAATACTCGTATATTCTGCACAACATTTTGGCATTAGTATCGTCATAGTTATAGCGATTACTGCGCTACGCTACTGTGAAAAAGTGCCAATAAATTAAAGCCAAATTTACAAACATACTATTTCTAGCAGTATTTTTTTATTTTAATAATGTATTCACAAAAAGTTACAGTACATACTTGTGAATTCGATTTCAGTTAGAGAATTTAATTCTAATAAAAGGGGCATTTCAGAGAATATTGTCTCAATACTTTACATTCTCATCGCGTTAAAAGTTGTTCCTTTGAACTCGTTTCTTTGGCGTGCATTTTTTGTCAAATATCAATGAAAATCGACATAAGAAGGCACACAACGACCACACCTTATACCACAAACACGAGCTAGCTTATGCGGCTTAATATT